>JAGPNQ010000027.1:600000-817267 GCA_020744155.1 Ilyonectria sp. MPI-CAGE-AT-0026 | reverse complement strand
TAGGTTGGGTTATGGGAATTGGCAGTATATTTATTAAGGTTAGAATAGGTTGAAAAAGTTAGATAGAATTCCAGTAGAGAAGAAAAAAGCAGCTTAAAATCCAAACTTAGGCCTTAGTAACTATAATATATATATAATAAAAATATAGTAAAATTCAAATACTAGAGGTTTCCTTATTAAGGGCCTTTTTATTATTATAATATAGAAATATATTCTTAAGCTTATTATTATTAAGATAAGTAAAAGTATAATATAATTTAAAAATAGAGCTAATAATTAGAGAGTTATTACTATTATTATTAAAAAGAAATTATAAGAAGCTTAATATTTATATATATTTTTATATAGTAAAAAAAGCTACTAATAAACTATAAGTAATATTATAATAAATAGAAGAAATACTTGTAAAAATAATAGAAAAGATAGAAGGATTATTATTATAGTATTTCTTAATTATAGTAATAATAGTATTAGAGAAACTCTTAGAAAAATAAAATAAAATACTCTTTTAAAATATATTTAAAATCTTAGTATTCTTAATATCTATTAATTAATTAAAAGCAGACTGAATAGTATATATATAAAGAGGTTTCTATTTATATAAGAAAGTAATTAAATTAGAATATTTTTATAGCTTTTTAAAATTAAATTAAAAAGAAAACTAAGTTATATAATAATTAATAAAGTATATAAAATATAAAAAAAGTAAACTAATTTAGTAATTAATTTAAATTTTAATTAACTAGATTATATATAAAATCTTTTAGTAAAAGAAAAATAAAAGCTAGATTCTATATCTTAAATACTAAATAGATTCTTAATAAAGTTAAAAAAGTAATATTATATAATAAAATAGATCTTAATAGCCTAGATAATCTTTTAATAATTAAAATAAAAAAATAACTCTTAATAGTTATTTTAGTTATAATATATCTATTAATAAAGATAATTTTAATATCAATATATAGTAAAAATTAATTTAAAAAGAATTTATAAAATTAAAATACTTAATAAGTAAAGAATAAATAGAAAATAAGACTTATTATATTATACTTTTAATTAGAGGATTTATATATAGTATATAGATTCTAGGAATTCATAAATATATAAATAAGAGAAACAGGGATAGCTGGAATACACGAGGGACTGCAGAGCGTTTATATCCATCAGGATTTTACCTTTTCCAAGATCTAGCTTTTCCAGCAGATCTAGCTTTTCCAAGATCTAGCTTTTCCAGCAGATCTAGCTTTTCCAAGATCTAGCTTTTCCAGCTGATCTAGCTTTTCCAAGGCACAGCTATTACCTGCAGCTTATAAAGGTATTGGAAAAGGTAACCAGTTGGATTAGAAACCTTAGTCTATCTGAGTATACTATTAACCTTTAAATAGATTGGGTATATAGTCTATATTATTAATACTATTATTAGTGTTTTTTTTTACTATTAAGCTTCTAGTCCCCCCTCTAGGTATGTATATATTAGGGCACTTTAACCTCTTAATAAATAAGATAAATTATAATATTTTTATATTAAATAATAAGAATAGAAAGTAATTTTATTTTTTATTTTCTAAAATAAATTATTAAAAAATAGAAAGTTATTAAAAAATAGAAAGTTATTAAAAAATAGAAAGTTATTAAAAAATTAAAAATTAAATATAATTAATATAAATTAGATTTCTATAAAAATAGATATTATAATAGTAATATAATAAATATAAAAATATTACTTAGTAAATAAAAAAATAATTAGAAAGATAAAAAAAGTAGAAATAAAAAAGAAAAAAAAAGAAAATATAATAAGTAAATATAAAAAGAATATAAATATAATAATATTAAAAAAAATATTAATTCTAGAATAGAATTTAGAAACTAAATAGACTTTATATATTAAATACTTAAATTAATAATAAACTACCCTATTATTACTAATAAATACAGAATCTTATAAAATCTTATAAAATAAAAATTATAATAAGAAGATTACTATAGATATATAGTATCTTAAATAAGACTTTAAAAGAGGGGAGATAATTATAAGAGTTAAATTATAAAAATAGGTATAATATCTTATTCCAGAGTAAAGTTATCTAATTTAGAGGGCCTATAGCCTATTTATTAAGTATAGGCTATATACTTAATAAGTAAATACTTTATAATATAGAATACTCTATCTTTAGATTTTAGTATTTTATTCTAGTAAAGCTAACTCTTATATATTATCTATTAATTTCTATTTAAAGTTTTTATTTAATATTTTTAATTTTTAATTTT
This sequence comes from Ilyonectria sp. MPI-CAGE-AT-0026, assembly GCA_020744155.1. Classification (NCBI taxonomy): domain Eukaryota; kingdom Fungi; phylum Ascomycota; class Sordariomycetes; order Hypocreales; family Nectriaceae; genus Ilyonectria; species Ilyonectria sp. MPI-CAGE-AT-0026. Next base: position 814,996 of record JAGPNQ010000027.1, on the reverse strand, counting down.
ATTATTTATAATTAATAATCTTATTATTTATAATTAATAATCTTATTATTTATAATTAATAATCTTATTATTTATAATTAATAATCTTATTATTTATAATTAATAATCTTATTATTTAGCTACTATTTCTTCTAGTACTAGATATAGCCTGTATTATTTATTCCTACTATTTAAGATTACTATATAGCTTTAATCTATCTAATAATATTAAGTAAAGCTAAAAAAAACCAAATAATTAATAATTTTAAAATAATAATTTTATTTTAAGTAATAAAATATAAAAAAACTAATATTTTTTATTATTAAAAAATATAATATAAATAAGATATTATAATAATTTATAAGAGATTTAATAATAATAATTAGGTAAATAAAAGGTATATTTTATAAGATAATAAAACTAAAGCTTATTCCTCTTTTCTTAATTAAAAAAGTTATACTATTTTATTTTAAGATAATTATCTATTAATTAGTTAGCAGCCTAGCTACTTATTCCAGATTACCTACAAGCAGTTTCTAACTGCCCCCCTATTATAATAAAGCTTATAAAGTATTTATTTAGTTTTTTTTAACCTTATTTAATATTATTAAATAGATTAAAGCTATATAATAATCTTAAATAGTAGAAATAAATAATAAGAACTATACCCAGTACTAGAAGAAATAGTAGCTAAATAATAAGATTATTACCTACCAGTCTCTGCCTAAAGCTTCTATTTAACCCCTCTAACCTTAACTCTATTATCTGCAGTTAACGATCTTGCTATCTGCAGTTAATAACCTTAAGATAGTAACCTTATTCTAAGGAATAGGATATAAGGGAGACTGATATCTTCTATTATTAAGGGACTAACTTCCCTTTTAATACTTATTTTATTATAATAACCTTATAAAGTATTTATATTTATTAGAATTTTATATCTTTTAAAATTTAACTTTTTTAATAAATTTAGCCTTTTTAAGATATAGCTATTACTTACAGCTTATAAAAATATTAAAAAAGGTAATTAATTAAATTAGAAATCTTTATCTATTTAAGTATCTTATTATCTTTTAAATAAACTGAGTATATAATTTATATTATTAATATAATTATTAATATTCTTTTTTTACTATTAAACTTCTAGTCCCCCCTTTAAGTATATATATACTAATATACTCTATCTTTTAATATTTATATATTAATATTTTATATTAAAAAGAAATAAATATTATTATAATATAAAAAGTAATATTTATCTTAAAAAAGATATTCTTTTTTATAATCAGTATTAAAGTTAAAATTATATTTAATAAAATCCATAAGTATTTAATTTTAAAAGTAATTCTACTAACATTTAATATTTACTATTAACTATCGCTAGAAAGATAACTTCTCGATATACTCAAACTATACAAGTTAACGGAATCTCATATCGAGTCTATATTTAGAACAAACTGGTCCGTACTTAACTGTATCGATGTCGTCGTTTTGTTCTCAATCGGGGATGAGCCAAGCGACTTCAAGATCTCATATCTTCAGCTGCAGCGGCCCGCATCGAGGAATTTACTACTCGGTATCAAGACCCGGAAAGGCTACTCGAAAGAAGGATTTCATTATCGATGTCTTGAAAAAATGCGTTTCGCGAGTTCAGAAGCTTGAGGCTGGTGCGAAACAATTATGAGCAATTGAGAAACAAGGTACGCGGGTTGGGAGCGAGGGCTGGAATGTTGCCTGTAACTGGATGTGGTGATTAACTATGGAAGTTATGGAAGACGAAACTAAGACTACACGGGTTGAAGTCCCCGTACGTTGCCGAGCCGTAGTGGAGGAAGAAAATAGGCTTGTCGAAAAATTGGAGTTCGCAACTCCGTTCTCAATTGTTGTACTAACCCTGCTGTGCAAACCCTGCTGTGTAAACCCTGCTGTGCAAACCCTGCGGTCCTGACTCTAATACTACATAGGTAGGCAATTATCTCCGAAACCATATCAACCCGGTTGGGTACCTTTCTTTATATTATGCCCATTTCTGTTCATCTTCTTCTCAAAATGCCAAAGCCACTTCGACTTCACTCAAGCGCAAACATGCTATCACATTTCCAAGGGTACTTATGGTCACTGTTACTGGTACTCATCACCATGTCACTTTTCAGAAGAGAGAGGACAGACTCGCAGCCAATGGTGTCTCGCAAGCCTAAATCAACTGTGCCCGGGTACTTGGTTCCTCTTCTCAAGCGGCAAATTCCGGATCCACGGCGCTCAAAAATCCGCTCGTGGGGTATCGAGGTACGAAAACATATCTCCAAGTTCTCTCGGGCCAGTGGAATCATGATTCGATCCCGGTTCGAAAAAGCAAGCCGACCCGGCTTGGACACAACGGACAAGGAGAAGGACATTTACGATGAAGAAAACGCCTCCAAATTCCTCCAGCTTCCAGAGGAGCTACTGCTTGAAATCATGGGTCGTCTTCCGGCCAGCGCTATTTACTTCCTGCGCCAAACTTGTAACAAGTTCCGTCGAATCTCCTCGGATCGCAACTTCGATGGCTTTAATCGTATGTTTGCCGGTCCTGCAAAGGAGCCGTCAGCCGTCGGCGGAGCCAGCTGCAAGGAACTAGGGATGGCGCGAGATGCCCTGGCTCGGAAACACCACTGTCGAGAATGTACTTGCCTCCGTGATACCGGGATGTTGAAGCAAAAGATGATGGATCTTTACAAGCCCATGTACTGCAAAGGCTGCCGCGTGGAACACCCCTCACTGTTCTTCCCCCGGATTCACAGGGATAAAAGATTGCAAGGCGGTGAATTGTGTGTCGGACATCTTGGCGAATTCACCCTTTGCTCTCATCTGTCCTTCGACTGGTCAGAGCTAAGTGCATTCCGCCACTCCCCGGGATTGAACAGCATTACTTGCAAGCACAGCAATCATATTCCTCAGCAGATCCTGGCTAGAAACAACGACGAGGCTGAAGTAATCTGCCCCCAGATCAGTGCCTCACCATCTGAAACAGGGTCAAGGACAATGACCTTAAGAACTAACCGAAGCCTCTACCTCCTGCAACTGGATTCCAACCTGCCTATCAGCATTGATGAGCTCCGAAAGAAGCTAGGCCGGGCAATAGACAAGCTTCCCGGCGATGCAAAGCTTTGCGGGCATTGTCCGTCTATGGGCCATCAGCTTTTGGAATGTCTGTCGTCGTCAAAGTGTGATTGCTTCCCTCCTTCCGGACTACCTGCATCTACTAAGAGACGCTGTATCAGCCATCCCTCGTGTAAGAACCACAAGTTCAGTTGCCGTCATTGCGGAGTGAACTATAGCTGGAGCTTGAAGGATGACGCTTCTTCCTACTGGAGAAGCTATGTGGTACTCAGTTTCAATTGCCTGTGGCTTGGGGTAAGCCCAACAAGTCCCGAGCTACTGTCCTACTTCAAATACGACTCCTACAATAAGTCTATCGGTCATGAAACAGGCAATCCCGTCTTCGACGAAAGCACGAGGCACGTGTTGTGGTGCGACAATCCTGGATGTGCGACTGGGGCGGAGCTTCGATGGATGAGGATGGCCAGAACATTTTTATACGAAACTAGAAAGACGGATATCTATAAACCATGGACTATAAATTCGGATTACGCACCGCGCTCGGTCTCAATCGAGCACGAGGCCTTTGCCGAATTCAAACAGTGGGTGGGAAGGTAAAGACAGGCCTGGCGTCCTTCTAGGGATTTGCTTTGATACACCCGGTTTCGATTCCTTTGCGAGAGAGGTAGGATGCCAGCTTAAGCGGCGGTAGGCAACTAGTTACGCACGACATAAATACACGCCTGTTACTAACTGTGCAATCTACCCAATGAGCGCATATAGTCAAGAGAATGAAGGTGCCTTATTTTCCTCTAGAACAGAGGAGTCTGCCATCGCCGTTTATCAGCGGTGGGAGCGGAGCTCTTATAGTGGGTCCGCTTAAGCTAATCATTCCACAGCTCCTTGCAACAACATCATTAACCTCACAACAATACCTTGCGTTGCCCCAAAGTTGGTGGACTTTTTCCTTATTTTGATCTACAAAGCTCAAGCAAGCGGCTTCCATCAAGCAACCCGAGCGCTTCCCCAATCTGACTGGGACAAGTTGAATCTTGCAATGTGAAGTTGCGTCAACAACATTTCGTTGCTTCAGGCCATTCCTTCAGTTACCGCCTCAAGACCAGCTATCCGCCTACGACCCTCCAGGATTCCTTCGCCAAAATGGCAGCTGAGGACATAGCTAATATGCCTCCCCCATCATCCCAATCCCACTTCGAGAACTTTGGCAATTTTGTTCCCGATAACAACGCGTCCTTCGATGACGAATTCTCGCGCCTCGCATCCTCTCAGGACTGGGTCGGCGGAACCCAGGAATACCAGAGACAACGCACGATTGCTCTGCGATCCGAATTGAAGCTGCACTACTTCTCGCAGTCACAGGAGCTCGATGAAGAACACGAGCTCACTGACGAGGAAATGCTCCAAGGCTATCAGGCCCTTTGCCAGGAAGTCGGAATCCCGGCTAGTGATTCGATCCAGGAATGCAAGAGGGATCTCAAGGGCACCTTGGTCAACATCGTTGACCTAATTGATGCACGGAGAACAGGCAAGCAGGTCGAGGTATGGGAAGACCTTGAGGCGTTTCGCAACTACACGCTGATGGAAGGACACACGATTAATGGGAAGGAGGCCGGAAAAGAAGGAGGGATTTTGCAATCCTTACTCCAACGTTTGAGGTTCCCACGACGAGACAGGCAGCATGGCCGCAGGCGGAGGGGTCGTGTGTCAAGAGGAGTCTCGGGCCGGGTAATGAAGAGGAGCGCACATGCCCATGGGGCGTAAGAGACTGGCTTGTCGAGTTTGTAATAAAATAGTACCGCCATGAGCGGAATTAGAATCCTCTTTGTAACACAGGGTCAGATTCGAAGTAATATTTTGCCGTCATCCGTCATCCGGTTCTGCAGGTGGGTGTGACGGTGCCCGATAATAGATTTCCGCACCGTGCGGATGTGCGGATGTACGGATAGCGAACCGCTCTCGCCTTTACTCAAAACTACCGAGATAGTTCCCTTTCGGCGTTCGCGCACTCCACACTCCGCATTCCCCAGACCCCAGACGATGACTGAAGGGGTTATTCCCCACTCCGAAATGCTCATCCGATCTGACCGTCTCTGTTGATTCGTCCGCCCGCTCGACTCTACCGACGCTGCGACGTCACGGTTGTCGGGTATGTACTCCGTACCTCGAGGTACAGTCGGAGATGGGATCGGAGATGGGATCGATGCCATGACTAAAGGGCCGCGATGAATGCTACTTATAGCCAGCCTAGGCTCGTGCCAATATCCTGGATTGTCAGCATACCCGCCTTCATCCTCATCCTCATCTTCATCCTCATCCACATACCATTCCCCACCGCAGCCGTCATGTTCGGAAAAGTTGCTTTGGAGGAGGCATTCGCCCTACCCCGGTTCCAGGAAAGGACAAGGTGGTGGGCTTCTCTCTTTGCCGTGGACCCTGATAAGCATGCTGCCGAAATCACCGACATCACCACCACTCGCATCGAGTACATGGACAAGCACGGCGTCGGATACACCATCTTGTCCTATACAGCACCCGGAGTCCAGGATGTGTGGGATCCCAAGGAGGCCCAGGAGCTGGCTGTCGAGGTCAATGACTATGTTGCCGGAGCCATCAAGCCACACCCGGATCGCCTTGGTGCCTTTGCGTGAGTGACACTTGCACGTCGGAGACCCGGAATCTCATGCAGTTCGCTAATTCATTTCTCCCCTAGTACCCTGTCAATGCATGACCCGTCTGAGGCCGCCGCCGAGCTTGAGCGTTGTGTGACCCAGCTGGGCTTCAAAGGAGCCCTTGTCAACGACACCCAGCGCGCGGGCCATGACGGAGACGATATGATCTTCTACGACGGCCCTGAATGGGATGTCTTTTGGACCAAGGTGACCGAATTAGATGTTCCCTTCTATCTTCACCCCAGGAACCCCACCGGCTCAATCCATGACAAGCTGTGGGCCAAGAGGAAGTGGCTTATTGGACCCCCCCTCAGCTTCGCTCAGGGTGTTAGTCTGCACCTCCTCGGCATGGTTACCAATGGTGTCTTTGACCGACACCCGAAGCTTCAGATCATCATCGGCCACTTGGGAGAGCATATTCCGTTTGATCTGTGGAGGATCAACCACTGGTTCGAGGACGTCAAGAAACCCCTGGGTCTCTCATGCAAAAAGACAATCCGAGACTACTTTGCCCAGAACATTTGGATCACCACTAGTGGGCACTTTTCCACACCGACCCTCGAGTACTGCATCACCGAGATCGGAGCTGATCGCATCCTCTTCTCCATTGATTACCCCTTTGAGTCATTTGGTGACGCATGCGACTGGTACGATGAGGTGAAGTTAGGAGGAGACGATGTGAAGAAAATTGGCAAGGACAATGCCAAGAAGTTGTTCAAGCTTGGTGCCTTCAAGGACTCCGAGTAGTTTAGGTAGCATAAATATGAATAAAGTCACTCCTCACAAGCATGCCAAGCCGTGTCCTGCCTCACAGCTCATGAATAGAACCACTAGTTTCCCCTACCTAGTGTGGAGAGTACGAGAATTGTGCTGGATACGTACCCACCCACGACAGTAACTACCTCTAGGTAGTGCATGAGTCGCGCTAATAAGGCGCGATAAGTTGAGAGACAAGTTGAAGCTGTCAATCTGATAGGCATGATTCCGTGATGTTTTCGGAAGTCGGAAGTGCATCCTGGATCGGAAGTTCCGCTTCCGACAATATTTGCCGAGTCAGGCGGATAATGCACCTGGCAACCCACCCCTTCCGTAGGTATGTTAGATGGTTAGAACAGGAATAATGGGAATTTTACTAAGCACGCGCATTTCATACTGTCATGTGTATTATCGGCTGCCTTAAGTACGGACCCTGAGCTGGACAAGGTATCGGGAAAATGGGTTCCTTATTACACTGTATTAGTCAATCTTGTAGTGGGCACTGCTCCAGTACAATGACTAGAGACTAAGATTTGTACTCATGACTTATTTCGACACTCATCCGTTAAACGACAAACTTGATTCCTTTTGCTTTCCTTTACCTCACCTGTCTTTTCAAACCGCCGTACTCCTGGGTCTCTAGCCACGATGTACAACAAGGAACAGATAGATAGGTATCTCGACCATATCGGGTTTCCTCGAGATGTACACCCAAAAGATCCACTCGAATTGTTGGCTGAGCTACAAAAGCGGCAGTTAGAGCGAGTGCCATTCGAGAATCTTTCACTCCACTACTCGGTACAAAAGGTTCTATCATTGGATCTCGACGACTTGTTCGAGAAGGTTGTCGTTCGTGGCCGTGGAGGATATTGCATGGAGAATAACAATTTCTTCGGGGCCGTTCTTCGAAGTCTAGGATTTGACTCCATGTATGCTGCGGGTAGGGTTAGCCGGCCTACGACAGATGGCAAAAATGGAGCATGGATAGGATGGTATGTTTTTTGCCGCAAGGTTCCTCTACATTCTTCATGCTTACTCCTTTTCATTGTTGGCGTGGCTGAATCATCTCCGCAGGAGTCATCTTGTGAACCTTGTCAAAATTGACAACCTCCGGTATTTGGTGGATGTCGGCCACGGCACCCCCTGTCCAACATATCCTATCTTGTTGGGTGGCGGCATTGTGGATGGAATCATCCCACAACAGTTCAAAGTCGACTTCACACAGCTGCCCCAGCATTCAGACCCCAGTCAACGTCTCTGGGTTTATTCGCATCGCAGCTGCCAGGATTCACCCTGGGTCGAGGCTTACTGCTTCACGGAAACCGAGTACTTTGACACCGATTTTGAGACAATGAACCTCTATCCTATGACAAGTCCAAAGAGCTTCTTCACGCAGCACGTGGTCGCACACAGGTTTCTCGTGGACGAGGAGGCGAAAGAATTGATTGGATTCGTCGCCATTTTTGGAAACAGAATTAAAAAGAATATCCGGGGCAAAGAGACCGTCATGCGGACTTTTCAGGACGAGGAAGAGAGAATCGAGACAATCGATCGCTGGTTCCGGATCCGACTAAGCACAGACGAACGGCAAGCGATTAAGGGATATACGAGTGAATTAAAATAATTAAATTGACCGTATTGTATGTACATTGGTGCCCAACCCAGCGATAAGGGTGTGCAATCCCGGGGATTGTGTATCACGATTCTCAATTCCAGCGCTGGCGGTTGGAGGGTTCCTGGGCGAAAACGTGCAATAAACTAAGTTTGCGTACATCCGAGGACAGAGTAGAGCAGCCCAAAAGCAAGATGACCCGTGCTGATTCGATATACCCAAGTCTAAGCTATAGAAATGGGTATGCAAGAGTGTTCGCAACATTATTGTGGTAACGCTGTCCGAACGGGAAATTACCCGAAGCCAGAGTGGTCAGCGGATACGGTCGTCGGCAAGCACCCTCATTATATGCGGCCGCACCATATCATCTTTAGCGTCTGAATTGTAGCGCCCGGCCGATCACGGCAAGCCTTGGCATGAAACACCTTAATGCCGACGTAGGGGTTAGTTACAACAGATGTGCCCAGTCTTGAGAGGGAGCGAGCAGTGGAAAGGAAACCAGTCCTTGTTTTTTACTACGAACAACTCTAGAGAGTTTATGAGGCAGAATGATAGTAACGTACATCTGCGCAGTGACAATTCATCTCTTACAGTTGTGCTTGACCTTCTTTTTACGGGCTAAATATAGATACGACTCGCAGATACAATAATAATAAATCGTGTGTCGCAACAGGCCCCCAGAAATACGGAGGACTAACTGTCCATCGCGATATGGTGATAACAAGGTACACCGATAGCATTGATTAGTACGCGCAAGAAGGCCGGCATATAATATTTCTCGTTCCGAAGAATACTCAATTTCTTGATCCCCGTCTCTCTCCTTTAACGTCAAGTCATTTCGGATTTGTCAGCTCTCAGGGAGCACACCATCATCAGCAATATCGCATCACACCTGCGTATATCGAGAGAAAAAATGTCTAAACAATCCTGAGAGTTGTTTGGAAAATGGCCCGAGTCGCGATATTGCATGCAGAATTAGCCACTAGGAGCTATTTGAAGTGCCCGCTGCCCCCCTTCTCAACGTCGTTGTGTAGTGACTGTCTTGTCTCGACAATGAGGAAGCCTCACGCTCTGTGTCATTATTTATGACAGCCACACTCGTTCCGCCACAGACGGACCTAAACCCTGTCAAAACCGCCAGCGATAACGTTGATACTCAGACCCTCCCTTTCCTAGTCAATCGCGCAATCCGCATCACGCCTGACGAAGTTGCAGCCTGACCCATTACGAGCCATGGAAGACCCGGATGTCTCATGGCCGAGGCAGGAAACTGGTCAGCAGCAAGGAATGTGAAAATGGAGGACTGCCCTGTTCTCACCCTGTTCCTATTCATAATGATCATCATCGGCCTCGTCTTGAGTCAAGGCAAGCTAGCAATATCTTCGACATCAAATGGATAGCAAGGCTGCTCAAGATCCTGAGCTACGGCCGCTCCTCCAAACGACAGACCGTGTTCTATCTGATTCAGACACTTTCACAGACCGAGATGCCATCCGAAGGCCCTTTGCGAGCCCTATCGATGGAGGTGAGATTGGCGCTGGTGATCCTCAACCGTCGCGCTCAGTCGAAGACGTGGTGCTCCCCGAGGCATCGCCTCTTGGGCGAACAATTTCCTGGCAGAGCGCTTACATCCTGGCGATATCGCGCGTCGTCGGCAGCGGCATCTTTGCTACACCGGGCGCCATCACCCAGTCCGTGGGAAGCATCGGCCTTTCGCTCTCGCTATGGGTTGTCGGCGCTGTGATAGCTGCCTGCGGCCTTTCAGTGGCCTTGGAATATGGGTGCATGCTGCCGCGCTCCGGCGGAACCAAGGTCTACCTCGAGTTTACGTATCGGTGGCCGAGATTCCTTGCCTCGACTTTGTACGCCATATACGCAGTGATGCTGGGCTTCACAGCGAGCAACTGCGTTGTTTTCAGCCGCTATGTCCTATTCGCTCTGGGAGTCCATGAGCCTGGAAACGTTTCCCTCAAGGGCCTGGCCATTGGGTTACTCACCACCGTCACTGTCGTTCATGGAATCTTTCCCAAAACTGGCGTCAGAATACAGAACACCCTCGGCTGGGTCAAGGTTGGGGTAATATTGTTCATGATCCTCTCGGGGATTTATGTTGTTCTCTTTCGCCCAGACTCCGACTCAATGTCCGAAAGATCAAACCTACTCTCCTGGGACCACCTTTGGGAGGACAGTAGCTGGAACTGGGGCGTCATAGCGACATCCTTGTTCAAGGTGTTTTATTCATACGCTGGACTCGACAATGTCAGCAATGTATTGAACGAGGTCAAGGATCCTGTCCGAACACTGAGATCGGTGGCCATGACAGCGCTTGCCACGGCATGCAGTATGTACTTTCTCATCAACGTGGCATATTTCCTGGTCGTTCCCGTGGATGAGATCCGAGACAGCGGCGAGCTGATTGCGGCCCTCTTCTTTGAGCACCTTTTTGGCGAGAACCTTGGGCGAAGAATTCTGCCCCTAGCTGTGGCACTTTCTGCGGCTGGAAACGTCATGGTTGTGACTTTTGCCATGGTGAGCCCCCTTGAACCGTGCTATCATCGATTGTTGGTAAGTGAGGAAGAAGGACTAATAATTGGGTAAATACAGGCGCGCATTAAGCAAGAAATTGCTAGGCAGGGCTTCCTCCCCTTCTCCGACCTCCTCTCGTCGTCCAGGCCTTTCAACTCCCCGCTGGGCGGTTTCATTGTTCATTATATCCCATCTTTTCTTGTCATTGCCCTGCCGCCATCTGGGTCAGTGTACTCGTTCATCCTTGAGGTCGAGGGATACGCTGGTGAGCTTGTGAGCCTCGCGGTCGCTGTTGGGCTTCTCAAGTTACGGTTTCAACGACCCGACCTCAAACGGCCTTTCAAGGCATGGACGCCTGCAGTGTTGGTTAAGATAACGCTCGCAATTGCACTCATTGCCGCGCCTTTCTTCCGACCTCCTGAAGGCTCCGGTAATGGCCTGTTCTATGCCACCTACGCCCTTGTAGGGGTAACTATGTATGCTGCCCTTCCATGCCAAAGTTCTCTTACCATGATGCTAACCGCACCACTGCAGCTTCCTTGCAGGGATAGTCTACTGGTATGTGTGGACAATCGCCATTCCTCGCTGGCGAGGGTCTAGGCTGGAGGAGGAAACCCGGGTCTTGCAAGACGGAACTGTTGTTACGAAGCTGGTATATGTTTAGAGCGAGAATCATTGATAATGGGTACAAACCAGACATCTCCAAACTGGGTTTCCCGGCCACAATTGTTGTTGGGCTTGAAAAACACTCGTCTAGCTCAGATGCTTCCCATGAGACGAACGGCCGTGTTGCGGTTGTCAAAACTCTGGGCGTGACCTCTGTGGAGTTTTCCTACAACATGAACCCGAACCATACCATTGATTGGCTGTGTGGGAGGCGTTCTAAGTCAGTTGGAGCTCGAAATGCGCGAACAATATGAAGCCGCCAAAGAACAATAGGCACCGCGTCTGTGCCACCACTTTGGGGTGTCAGATTCGCGTCACCCCATTTGCATCCACATCTTGATACTGTTCTTTGTGCTCGATTTAGCTGATGAAAAATTCCAATATTTGCCAGAAATCCCTCTTTCGTTCCTTGTCGCCATCATCTCTGAAGCAATGCCCCTTCCACTGACCCATCAGTCCCCTTCACAAGTTCACGTCCCCTTGCGCAGACACCATGGAATCAGCGACTCCTAATCGCCTCGAGACTCGGGCTTCGAAAGAGACTTCCCGAAGCCCCCAGCAAGCCGCAAAGTCATCGTGGAGACAGCTCTTTGTTTTCACCAAGAGAGCCCATGCACTTCCCTTGGTCGGCGCCCTGACTGCCTCCGCCATCTCGGCTGGTTTCAAGACCATTCTGGCCATCATCCTGGGAAAGGTCTTTGACATAATCGCCGGCTTCGGAAACGGAACTCTGGACGGCCACGAGGCTTTGTCCAGGATCTCCAGGTGGTCCCTTATCCTGCTTGGTCTAGGGATGGGCTACTGGCTGGCAAACTCGGCATTCCTCGCTCTTTGGGTAGTCTTTGGCGAGTTGCAGGCTAACAGTGTTCGACGCGACCTATTCGAGAACTTCCTTTCCAGAGATATGGCTTGGTTTGACTCACAGTCCGAGGGCATATCCAGTCTTCTCGTCAGAGTCCAGACGTGAGTTGTCATATTTCCTGAGGTTGCCGACATCTCGCCTAACACGATGCCTGAACAGACAAACCAGAGAACTACAGCTCGCAACCTCCCAAGTTCTCGGCCTACTAGTGTGTGATGTCATAACCTCCTTCGCCTCCCTCGGTATCGCGCTCTACTACTCGTGGAAACTCACCTTAGTACTTCTCGCCATCTTACCAATATCGGTGGTTGTTCTATCATTAGCTACTCGCCGGTTAGAACCCGCCATCCAAGCACAAAAGCGATATCTAGCTATCGCTTCAAAGCACGCTGTAGCGTCAATTACCGCCATAGACCTCGTCAAGGTCTTCAAGGGATACGACCAGGACGTTTGGCAATACTCCACCGCCGTCACGGCTGCGGCAAAGCCTTACCTCGTCCAGGCGCAGTGCAATTCTACACAAATGGGATACATCAGCTTCAGTGGAATTGCTATGTTCGTTGTCGGCTTTTGGTACGGCGTGATCCTGGTCAACGGAGGGCTCGCGCCTGGCCATGTCCTCGCCACCTTCTATGCAACCTTGGCTTCGTTCCAGGCAATCGAAGCTCTTATGCCGCAATGGCTGGTCATCGCAAAAGGCATGTCGGCAGGAGGGTTTTTAGCTGCCATGGTCTCGAATTACAAACAAGGACACGGAGTCAAAGCAATGACGGGCTCACTGAGGCCAGACGGATGTGCTGGCGACATTGAACTGACCAATGTAAGCACCCTGGCCCAGCTTTTCTCACTCTGCAGAGCGCATTGTTAACAATTAACAGGTTAGTTTTGCATATCCTTCAAACCCAGAGACAAAGGTACTGAATACTTCGTCCTTTTTCTTCCCCGCTGGCGAGTTGACCTTCATTGTCGGACGAAGCGGATCTGGTAAGAGCACTCTCGGAAACCTCATGGTTGGGTTTTACGAAGCCGTTACTGGCGAGATCCAAATAGATAATCAACCCTTGCGAGTCTTGGATAAGCACTGGCTTCGGGAAAACGTCACCTTGATCCAGCAGTCCAGCATTCTGTTCAACGACAGCTTGTTCAAAAACATTGCCTTTGGTCACCTCGCTCCAGAACAAGCAACACAGTCAGAAGTGAAAGCCGCCTGCGATGCCGTGTTGTTACAGTCCACCCTCACAGCACTTCCAAGTGGCCTAGATACCAATGTCGGCTTAGGGGGTTACAACTTGAGTGGCGGCCAGAAGCAAAGAGTGGCACTGGCACGAGCTCGGCTCAGGGACCCTCCAATACTCATTCTCGATGAGGTTACGAGTGGCTTGGATCAAGTCAGCCGGGATTTGATCATGGAGGCGATTCGAAACTGGAGGCGTGGGAAGACCACCATCATTATTACTCACGACGTTTCCCAGATTGGAGACGACGACTTTGTGTACGTCATGGACAACGCATCCTTGGTGGAGGAAGGCTTCAAACGCGATCTAGTTCACAGTAGTGTCGGTGCATTTGATACACTTGCATCCACCGACCCAAACGACCTTCATGATAGCCCGATTGGGATCAATGTCACTTCTCCCGACAGCCCCAGCCCTCGCTCTCTGGTCACGATTCCTCCTTCGGCCAGAGGTTCGCGTGTTTCTAGAGTCTTCATGGAGAAACTCGAAGGACTACAACGGAACTCGCTGCTCGTACCTGGAACTGGCATGTCCCGGAGAATCTCATGGGGCGCAAGTACCACGGCAGCGTTGAGAATCAGAACAGAGCAGATATGGGAATCGGATATGCCTATAGAACGACCAAGGTCGGGGATAAGAAGCCCGCCACCACTGCATGAAAGACCCATAATGCCACAATACTCACGTGGTATCACTGAGATTCCGGAAACAAGAGTGAGCGGCTCAACAGAGGAGACTGGCTACATATTTGGGGGAGCTGACCGCCGAGGAAACATATCGAGTCTACGACTGGCACGATACGATGAAAAGACGGCTTCGAACACAACTAGAGACACGACAAAAGAGACACCGAATGACATCTCGCAGCCAACTTCGTTGGTAGCCATCCTCAAGACCGTGTGGCCGGCTCTTGGGCCTCGCCATCGCCTCATCCTCGTGCTTGGGATACTCACCTGCACCGTGGGAGCAGGTGCTATCCCTACGTTTGCGTACTGCTTCGCCCAGCTTCTTGGAGTAATGTGGTCACCTGGAGACAAGCTGGCCGAGGGAAAGAAATGGGCCATCTACCTCTTTGTGGTGGCGGTTGTCGACGGTGCCTGCACTGGTGGCGGCCGGTATCAACTCGAAGTCGTTGGCCAGGCTTGGATCAACACCATCCGCGTCCAAGCCCTGAAGAAGATCTTGCGACAGCCCAAGTCGTGGTTTGACCAGGCGCAAAACTCGCCTGGCCGCATCAACGAGTGCCTTGATCGCAACGCCGAGGAGATGCGCAACATCGTCGGGAGGTTTGTCCCCATTGTCATCGTTGTCACTGTCATGACCTTGGTGGCCGTCACCTGGGCCCTCGTGGTCTCTTGGAAACTCACTCTGGTCGCGATGGCACTGGCACCAGTGGTGATGGGCGCAGTCAAGGGCTTCTCTGTCGTGAGCGGGAAGTGGGAGGCAACTTGCAACAAGGGCGCCGAGGAATCCAGCGCTACTCTCACCGAAATCTTTCTCAACATCCGGGTAGTGAGAGCCTTCACTTTGGAGGGCCACTTCCGCGCCAAGTATAACCAGTCTATCTCGCATACCTTCAGCCTCGGGATGCGGAGGGCAGTGTTCATTAGCGGGCCCTATGGGCTGTATCAGTCGCTCAACTACCCTCTGACGGCGCTGGTCTTCTACTACGGCACGGTTCTCCTTGCGTCGGATAAGAACATTACAGCTACAGCCGTGGTTCAGGTTGTGAATCTGCTCCTGTTTAGCGTCGGGACTGCCACCGGTTTCTTGAGCGCGATGCCACAGGTCA
Source organism: Ilyonectria sp. MPI-CAGE-AT-0026 (assembly GCA_020744155.1). Taxonomy (NCBI): domain Eukaryota; kingdom Fungi; phylum Ascomycota; class Sordariomycetes; order Hypocreales; family Nectriaceae; genus Ilyonectria; species Ilyonectria sp. MPI-CAGE-AT-0026. The sequence goes on along the minus strand of JAGPNQ010000027.1, from coordinate 799,799 downwards.
CCATGGCTCAAGTAACGGCCTCACAGATTCTGGCGTATGCCAACATGTCGCCGAAGCCGTCTTCCGAAGCCTTTGGTACTAAGACGCCCACGACAACGCTTCCAATTCGGCTGCACGAGCTTAGCTTCTCGTATAAAGCCGACGGAGATCGCCCGGTGTTGCGAGGAGTGTCGTTTGAAGTCCACCCGGGGACATGTTTGGCCATCGTGGGCCGCTCTGGGTGTGGTAAGTCGACTGTCATGTCGCTACTGCTGGGTCTCTACTCGCCTTCGGCGCGCTCGATGCTCAGCACGGCTTCGCCTTTGACGTTTGCTGGTATTCCATCCAGTGAAATCGACATGGAGCATCTCAGGTCTATGATGGCGTATGTGCCGCAGACGCCATTCCTATTCCCGGCGACTATTGCAGAAAACATTTCCTACGGCATTGGCGAAAGCTCATCGTTACGACGAATCGACAGCATCGTGGCGGCCGCCCAAGCTGCAGGTCTGCACGAGTTTATCGTGTCTTTACCAGAAGGATACAACACACTTGTCGGTGACGGCGGCCAGGTGCTCTCAGGGGGGCAGGCGCAGCGACTGAGTATTGCACGGGCACTCGCACGGAAGCCCTCGTTGTTAGTTCTCGACGAGCCTACGAGCGCTCTCGACGCAGAGAGCTCCGAGACGATCCGGAAGACGATTCAGGAGCTAGCAGACCGGGCCAAGCAATCTCGAGGCGGTATGGCCATCGTCGTCGTCACGCACAGCCGCGAGATGATGGCCGTTGCGGACCGGATCGTGGTGTTCGAAGACGGGGCGAAGGTGGAAGAGGGAACGTATCACGGTCTGTTGCAGAAGAACGGGAGGTTTGCCGACCTTGTCAGTGGTGGAGGATGGACTGGAGAAAAGGGGGAGGTAGAAGGGAAAGGAGAAGGATCGGGAGGAGGAGGAGGAGGAGGAGGAGGCGGAGGAGGAGGAAGACGGTATTTCGAAGAAGCTATTGAGAAGCAAGGGATGTTCTAGCGGAGGTGACAGTAGAGGCGACAGTAGAGGCGACAGTGGAGGCGATAGTGGAGGCGATAGCGGAGGTCATGGCGGAGGCGGCACCGGGAAAATCGGGACGGGATCGGGTGTTGAGTCCATCCGCGGGTGGAGGGCATGAAGAGGAAGGGAGCATTGACTTTGTGACATGGTTACGGTGCAGTACACGCTTTTGGATCAAATCTGCTTGCTACTCCGTCTTTTCGGTTATTTATTCTCGTCTGTTCTTGTCTCAAGTCTCGTTACATGGTCCAACCGAGTCGCTTTATTCAGAGAAGGATTCTCCGTTTTTCGGACCGGCCAAGCATATCCATCTCACGCCCATCCATGCTTGCTTACCTCGCTACAAAAACTGCCAAAAAGTTACAACAACCAAGTAAAAGGCCGCGGCATAATAACGGCCGTCTTGTTTTAAAGCCCGTGACCCTTTTTTAACGTTTTTTAGCACCCGCTAACGGCTATCCGAGCTGTTACCTTCGCCCGCATCACGCCGATTGAGTCGGACGTGTGATGTAACGCCCCCGAGTCTGGTCGATTAGTGATCAACAAGCCACAAGCCACAACCCGACAAGCCGCCTGGCGCTCTTCTCAACGAGTCAACTCACGCTCCTCATTTATTCATACGTGGAACATTGTTACATCCGCATCAACGTCTTCTTGCCTGGCAATTCGCAGCTGCTCATCCAAGTGAGAAGGCTCTTCTGTTGTCGATTCAAAAAATCCGTAATTGGCCATAGTCAGACCACTCCACCGTTGCTGTCCATTCTCCATTTTCCATTCTTCATCCTCTCTTCTCTGTTCTCCATTCTTTGGCCCCCACCGCATCCCTCCCTCTCCACCAATCCACCAAGCACATCTTACAGATTCATCCGTTATAAAGTCATCCCATGCCAGATCATCCCAAGCCCGCCCCCGTCAAGCGACGAGGTCGGCCTCCCTCCAACCCCTCTGAAATAGACGATGCCACTCTCAAGGTAACACATCAGCACTCGCTCCTAATAGATTCAACACACGCTTATCATCGTCTAGGCCCGCCGCCAACGCAACCGCGAAGCCCAGAATGTCTTCCGCAGGCGGAGGCAGGCAGCTGAAGCGGAGCAAGGCAAGAGGCTCCGCCGGTTGGAGGAGGTCGTCGAGGAGATGAGCTCCATCTTTGTCAGCTTCGTCGATGAGATGCTCGAGACTGAGGTCGTTAACAAGCAGCCGAACTTAGTTGGGAGCTTGCGACGGTCCATGGCACGCATTCTCGCCCTAGCCCATGAAGTCGTTGGACCAGACGACGAGCAAAATGCATCGTGTACACCATCCGTGGCTCCAGCTGTTGAGCCAACATCAACCTTCACATCAACCGCTACATCAACATCAACCACCAAACTGCTGGCAGGCATTCCCGAGAACGATACGTCAGGCCACTCCTCAGCATCACCACCAGGCCACTCCTCGACTTCACCACCAGGCGACTCATCGACGTCTAGTCACTCCTCCGAAGACACCATGGAATGTGATACGCACACAGGAACCGACCCAGCCTACCGCGCCTCCCAATCAGCCCTCATCCTCACCCTGCCAGGACCACCGGGCGCCGACTACCACATCCCTGATGAACCTCCAGAAAACGCCATGGTCGCTGCCCCTCCGCTACCTCCCCAAATATACGGAAATGGCTGGACTATAACGAATCATCCGATTATTGGAGTGAAGCACTGGGGAGCTCGCGTGCCTCTGTCCCAGGACTCCTTCGCCCACCGCCTCGCAAAGGCAAGCCTCAGCATCGCATATCTGATCCTCACCAAAGCCCAACACCCACCTATACCTCAGTCAGAGGAAGATCGTGTCTTCGGAACAAACCTAGACTATACGGACAAACGCGAGATGTTGATCCGCTTGAGATGGCTACTGGGGCCGGGTATTGGAGACATGTATCGTGTCGTTGATCTGCCGTATGGGCAACACGGCTCCCAGGTCTTCACGAGGAATGATTTGAATCCCGTCTTCGAGGACATGGGCTGGACAGGCATCTACAAACCCCATCCCAGCAATCGCGACCAGCGATATTTTAGCATCTTGGGCGTCGAGAAGCAGCTGCTGGCCCTCGGGGGCCGAATCATCGACGCCGAGACGCTCGAGCTCAACATCGCCAACCCGTCATCACCCAACAACCCGCCCAGTGAGGTCCCCTCCGGACAGCCGGACAGCTGGAGCTTTGTAGACTTCTTCTCACCCAATCAACTACGCCCGCGGCCCAACGTCCTAACCATGCAGCTCAGCATCGGACTGCTTGTGTCCAATTTGTCCCGTAGCGCCGTCTGCCTCATGCGCGGGCCTGGGTATCCGCGAGATGAGCTAGGCGGCGCCATCCAGGGGTCGGTAATCAAGGTGACATAATGTGTACAGGAAACAGCTTTGGTTACAAACGCAACTTGGATCTTTTAAAAACAGCATCGAGCAGCCTAGCAAGTTTCCACAGAAAAGAAAACCACAAATATATCATTGGTACCGTTCCCTATATGGTTTATCCATCATAACTTCGTAGTCGTCATATTACTGTACTGTCTCTATTCAGACCCTTCTTCTCGATGGGCGATTCGAGTATTACGATTCCGGTTTGGCCTTCGTCACCTTCTCTTCGACCTCAGCAGCGATTCCCATTTGAAACCGCTTGACCTCCTTGTCGGAGCCTGTGCCTGAGACGGTCGTGCGTTCTGAGAAACCTGGCTTGTCGGGTTTCGCACCTGTCTCCGGTTTCTTTTGCGATTCACGGCGACGAACCTCATAAATGTAGCGTCTTGGCTTGGAGGCACCGTGCTGTCGCTCTTTGCCCTCAGAATTGGATCATCCTTCAATGTTCGCGGGTGAAGCTCCAGAGTAGCACCATCATACTCCCGGCCCAACTTGGCTGCTTCGATAAGTCCCTTCAGGTCAATCTCCCTGGTGTGTCTTTCCGTTTCCTGTCTCCTCAATCTCGCCGAACTCTCCAACGCTGCTCTCTGATCCGCTGTTGTAGTCACATCCTGATCCACTGACTCTGAACCCAAGCCCAGTGTTTGGATGATGTTTTCTACTCGGCCCAATTCCTGATCTGGCTGTTCGTCGTCGCGCTTCTTGAACCTCTTGGGGATGAGGCAGGAAAAGCATCCTCGGAACGGCCTGACGGCTTTGTTATACGATATCCGACATGCGTCAAACAACGATTGCACTACGCTGTCCGGGACTTGTCGAATCAACGCGCCCAGTGGGATCGTCAGGATTCCGAAGAGCATACTCCACCCCCACTGCGAGCCCGTCAGGGGTCTTGTGTCGAACGCCTCGCCTCCGTTGAAAATGATGGTGAATTGGCCAGCCACAGTAATGAGTTGCACCCCGATAAACCAAGGGTTTTTCAACACACCCTGGTACCAGATGTCCAGCTTGTTGTCAACCCGCCGGCAATTGTGCTGATTGAAGAACTGCATCCACACGTAGATGTTGAAGACGAATGTTTGGAGTTTCTCAACTTCGAACTCGGTATCAGGGCTGAACAAGTCCCAGCCAGCATAATGGACGACGAATATTACCGCAAGCTGGTAGAGTGCCTGCCCGATAATCATCTTCCACATGGTGATGGAAACTATCGGGGCATTTCGAGGCTCGGGTTTCCGTAGTAGGAAGTCGGGTGAGGGATTGTCGGTGGCTAAACCAAGAGACGCAAAAATATCCATTATCAAGTTGATCCAGAGCAGTTGAACGACTGTGAATATAGCATCCCCAACAAGTTCTGAAACGACGGTAATAATTCCGGCAGTTAAGTTAATCGTGAATTGAAACTGCGGCAGTACATTAGTTGTTTGCTCAACACCCAAAAAGGGGCCACGTCATTATCTTACCTGGCAGAATTTCTTTACCGCATCGTTGACAGTTCGACCCCAGGCCAATGCCTTTACGATGGAAGCAAAGTTGTCGTCTAGAAGGATGATGGAGGCTGCCTCTTTGGCCACTTCTGTGCCCTGGATGCCCATGGCAAATCCAACGTCTGCGGCTTTGAGAGCCAGTGCATCGTTGGTGCCATCTCCGGTAACGGCCACAGTTTCATTCATGCCCTTTAAATGTGACACTAGGAGTAGTTTGTCCTCGGGGCTCGATCGGGCGAGAACCTGCAGGCGAGGGATGACGGCATCTAGCTGCTCTGATGTCAAATCTCGGAATGTCGGCCCGTCCATGGCGATGCCGCCGGCGGTGTAGATGCCACATTCTGCAGCAATGGCCTTGGCAGTGAGGAAATTGTCCCCCGTAACCATACGAACAAAGACACCCGCCGCCTGACACTGTCGGACCGACTCCACAACCTCGGGGCGTAGCGGATCCCGGATTCCAAAGACGCCGAGGAAGACCATACCGGACGCTAGCCATTCAAGGTTGAGAGACTCTGGGTCATCGTCTGGGTCCCCGAATACTTCGGACGCGTTAAAATCTCGGTATGCCATAGCCACAGGCCGTAGCAATTTTGAAGCATAGTCCTGGATAGTGTTGTTGAAACTCGCCCGGTCATCCTCAGATAGACGCGCCAGTGGCAATCTGTATGTTGGATCAGAGACGATAAAGGCACAGTACTCGAAAACAACCTCAGCAGCACCCTTGACCAGTAGGCGATACATGCCGTTAGGAAGCTTAATAAGAGTGGCCATCCATTTGCGGGAGGAGTCAAATGGAAGCATGGTGACGACAGGGCAGTTGGCCCTCTCCTCCACCAGGGGGTTCATGCCCAGATGTTGACGACTGAATTCCAACAACGCTGTTTCGGTACTTGAACCGACGAATTCGGACGACCCGGAATCGTCGCTTTCGAAGGCAGTAGAGTTCAGTGCCACAATGGCCTTGATCAACGTCTTAGATTCTGTTGACAACGTGGTCACAAGCTGAGCAGAAGTGTCACACTTGATGGTGGATGCCCTGGACATGGACACGTCCAGATCCGTGTCAGCTAAATCCGTGTCATCGAAGTAGCACCGGAGCCCAATGCGACCAGTCACGACAGTCATTTTGTTTTGCGTCAGAGTTCCCGTCTTGTCTGAGCACACAGTTGTAGCATTTCCCATGATCTCGCAAGACCTGAGAAGGCGCACGAGGTTATTATCCTTGAGCATACGCTTGGTTGCAAAGGCCAATGCAATGGTGACGTTGAGGGCCAGACCTTCCGGGACGGTGATGACCACGACGGTGACGGACAAGATGAGCACATGTAGAAAATCTTCCACCCTCTGAGAAGGCTCAACTTTGAGATTTCGCAAGTTAACCATGTAGCGGATGAAGAGGATGAGGAAGAAAATAGAGCCAGCAATGCTGCCGATGATGATGAGTTGCTTTCCAAGTCGTCCCAGCTTAGCCTGCAGTGGTGTCTCTTCCACATCGCTCCTCAGGGACACCAGGACACGTCCGTATGAAGAGTAGAGGCCAACAGCCGTGACAAGGTAGCGACCGTTTCCTCGAGAGACGGTTGTGCCGCTATGGATGAAGGGGTCGGCATGGACGGTATGGAAGGGATCGTTTTCGCTTGGAACCGTCTTGTGTACAAGAGCAGATTCGCCAGATATGGAAGATTCATCTACCTGGAGCGACGACGATTGTACAAGAATACCGTCGACAGCAACAACATCACCGGCCTCGACACACAATATGTCACCAACCAGCACATCGTAGACGGAAATGGTCTGGTATCTGCCGGAGCGGATCACCGTCACATTCCTCTGGTCCTTGCGCTCATTGAGCTTTTTAAACTTCTGATTCTTTTGCCAGTCCGTGGCAGCGCTCGCTACCACAATAACAGCGATGGCAGCGACGATAGTGACGCCATCAACCCACTCGATGCGCGAAGAATCAACGGAGGGATCCACGGTCTGGTAAATTCCGATGGCGAGGGAGATGGTTGCAGAGATGGTCAAGAGAATTATGAGCTTGTCGTTGAAGGCAATCCACATGAGCCGAAAGAAGGACTTTTGCTTGCGCTGAGGGACGAGGTTCTCGCCAAAGACTCGTTTACGGTCGACGTAGTGGTTATCGGGAGGCTCGCCGAGTCGCAGACCTTGGGCGAGGAGGGTGGGAGGTGTCGGCGGCGGCGGCCCATCGATGATAGCGGGTGGGCGTCCATCGCGGCCAGCGGAAACAGCTTCGTCAAATGCTACCGTGCCATCAAGGTTGGTCTCGTCGATGCTCAGGCCAGAGGATGTATCGGTGCGGAGGCCGGCTGCGAGGCCGGGGAGGCCTCCGAAAGCGCGTAGGGCAGGAAGGCTCTTGGTGGTCAGAAGCTTGTGAAGCTGGTTCGGAGAGAAGGCAAAGTTGCTTGTCGGATCGACCGTCTCTTCGCGAAAGTCGAGGGAAGCATCGTGGGTGTTGGAAAGCTGAGAGGTTATCACGGTGTCGTCTTGGACGTCTGGGGGGAGCTGCTGGGGCGCAACGACAATTGGCTCGGCACCATGGCCGGGGCGTACATCCGGGGCGGCCCTAATCTCATCCATCGAAGGGGGGTTGAGACGACGACGAAGCAACGGAGACACGCGAAACAAGACAGCCTTGAGTAGAAGTGCCAGATCCGGGGAAGAGAGAGGACCGGCAGAACGCTCACGGCTGCGAGTGGGGAGGACCGTAGTGTGGCGCCCGGCCGACATCAAATCTAACCCATGGGCGTCACCAAAGGCAGAGACAGGACTTGTCCTCGTCACTTTTGCGGCGCGGCCCCACTTCGGAATGACTTGGGGCAGCTGCTTAACTGGTCCTTGGCGTCAAACCCCGGCCCATCCCATCATGAGCCTAAGTGGACATGATCTTCGCGGCGGTGGAGTCGGACTCAAGACCGCGTGCTGGGTGCCCAGTAAGCGCGAGGTTGTGGGAACGACCAGCTAGGGCTGTTGCTCTCTGGGAGAGGTAGAAACGATTGATCCAGGACTATCATGGACTGAGGGTTGATTTGGCTGCCTCCCATTGATCCTGCGGGTGTCCTTAGCGGTCTTGGGTGGTCTTGGCGACATTACGGCGCTTGTCTCCCTCGGTGAGGAGAAGGGGGTCGTCAGTGTGTTTGTCACTGGGGCGCCAAGATTCGTCGCGGCGGTTCATTTTGCTCATCATTCGGGGACCTCCAGCGGGATCTGGACGCGTATTGCTGGTGAATTTCAAGCGAAAAGTCTTGGGTATATATTGATCAGCAAGGCCAGCCGCAAATCCAACGCCAGCATCAGTGTCAACGGCAGCAAGAAATGCCATAACATTTTATTTTGGCGTGTCGATGCGGTTTTGTTCACGCTTGATGGAGGGCCGGCTCTCGATTCGTGATGTTATGTGCCAACAATGATGACGCTCATAATCTCGGATGCCGATGACAGTCTGCTTCCTGGTTGCGTTGCAGGCACTGTAAATTGGGCAGGGGTTTCTTTGGCGTGTACCTTCCCTCTTCGTGGACCTCAGCGACAGCAACCATCATGCCAGGTTCCTTCCTTGAGCACAATCTCGTCCCATTACGTTTGAGCCAAGAGCAGCCATCCAAACTCAAATCGAATTGCGCGTTTTCCGCCAGCCACTAAGTATTATACTGTACGCCTCCCCTCTAGCGACTCCACCTAAGTGGAAGCAATGCAGGGTGAGTTGCCTCTGCATTATCGCTTACCCTACGTCACAGGTGGTGTCAGTTGGCCACATCCAACCACTAAGTACTTGTTTACCAGAAAGAAAAAAAATCAAATATACCGCATTATTTTTTCCCTGCGCTACCCAGGCGTTATTTGCATGCCGCGTGTATGGGGGACGTATCGGAGGGGTTGGCTATTATACTTAGGTAACGAGATTTTGAATCAATCTGGCTGAGCGAATTCTCACGTGGTTGATGATGAACAAAGTAGACGTGGGCAAAGAAACGAACGTAGTACGACTCGAGTAGGACTTGTCGCCAAAACACCACACATCCGCTTTATAACTCTACCTAGATGCTAAAAACATGTACGATAGAGACACATGCCATGTGCCAAAGGACTCATACCACCTGTTCCCATTCACCACCAACCGTCCCTCTCATACAACGTGGCGTGACACAAGACTCCTCGTGTTCGACCAAACCAGTCTCCCCAACACATTTAACATCGAGGTAACCGGGAACCATCGGCTTTCGTTTGTGAAAGCCAATCGATTCGACATGTTTGTTTCTCATCCAGTTGTTTCGGCACCCAACTCGATCGACTGAGACATGCTTTCCTCAGACCCACCGTCGGCTAATCTAATAACTGTCCCCAGGGAACCAGTTACACGACAACGCGAAAAAGAGTGAATGAAGGAAGACCCCGTTTCTCGCGGATTCACGGCTCATTTCGTCCCCGGGAGGCCGGGAGGGTCTGTTCGAGGTTGTACAAGGGGAGCAATCAACTCCCAGTAGCTTGGACTTGCCATCCACGCGAGATGGGACAAGCTGCGACTCATTTTTAATCCACCCATCATAAGGTTTCCGTCTCTTCAGGTTTGTCTCGTGGTTAGGACCCGTCGGGTGTTCGAAACGCCATGATGCTGTTTCTGGTTTTGTCTTGCTACCCGTGTCCTCTCGGCCAAGACGACACCCGAGACCTCGGCTCGAGTATGCCGATAAATCTGTACTTGGTCAGGGCACTGGTTTACTGTCCTTGTAAATATGGCGAAGCCATGTTCCCACCGCCGCACAACTGGTCTCGCTCCATAATACACGTCCAAGGTTAGTCTATTCTAAACACCTCTCTAATATCACGTACTCTTGGAAAGGGATGTTTTTGCAATATTTACTCTTATTTACTCAGCTCGCTCCTTCAAAGTTAAGCACGAGCTCGAACACGACCTAGATCCTTGTCTCTTGGAGAGTATCTAAGATGAGTTACTTCCCCAGCATAGATCCACCCTCCTCCTAACCCGGCGTTGTGGCCGTTTTAATGACAATCACTTCCGAGATCCCAATCAATATCCGGTGTCCGTCTTCTCTGACTCCTCCCGTGTGTCTTGTCACTCTTTCCTCGACGTGATTCAGTCACACGAGACATCATCCCATCGCCTTAGTATCCTCTAGATATCAACAAAGGGGTGTAACATCTCGGCGCAATGAGCCTCGAGCTGTCCATTTTACCCCTGTCAAGACTCAGATCGCTAACTGCTAGTCACTCGCCTTGAGTCTTTTCCAAAGATAAATTCTCTCACGAGAGCCACAAGGCGAACCGTATTTTCCCATCGACCGGTACCCAACACCAAGACTTGAACCCCAAATTTCTCGATTTCGCCATGCTTCTCCTTAACCTAATCCTGACTCTAGCCCTCTACGGCCCACTGATGACATATGTGGAGGCTCGACCATCTCCCTCTAACTCTAGTAGAGCGGACCCCGTGGCGCCCAAAGTCATGATAATCTCTATGGTTAGTCTATGCAATATTTAATGGCCTGGACAATTACTGACATGTTATCGAAGTGGTCACCCGAGGGTCAGATCTGGCAAGACCAGCTTCCCAGCTCCGGTCTTGGGAATCTGACATCGCACTCTATACACTCCGCTGGCTTCTCGATGCTCTTTCCACAGGCCTTCTGCACTGAGGACAACGGAATCTGTCAGCTCACCTTGGGAGAAGGCGAGATAAACTCGGCGGCAAGCCTCATGGCGCTTGTCTTGTCTCCCATGTTCGACCTCCGCCAAACATACTTCCTTCTTGCCGGAATAGCAGGTGTCAATCCCCGACATGGTACATTAGGGACTGTCGCCCTGGCCAGGTATGCTGTCCAAGTGGCGCTACAATATGAAATCGACCCAAGATCACTCCCAGCTGAGTGGTTAACTGGGTATATTGCCTACGGACGCACTCAACCCCTCGAGTACCCCTTCATCACCTATGGCACCGAAGTATTTGAGCTGAATGCCGAATTACAAGATACCGCGTACAAATTAGCGTCTGGAGCGACCTTGAAGGACGCAGAAGGTCCACGGTCGTATAGGGACTTGTACAAATCTTTGGGGGAGTCATACAAGATGGCATCCCAACCACCCAGCGTAATAAAATGCGACACCGCCACGAGCGACGTGTACTACTCGGGAAAAAGACTTTCGGAGGCTTTTGAGAATACAACGTCTGTATGGACCAATGGGACTGGTTCCTACTGCATGAGTGCTCAGGAGGACAATGCGACACTGGAAGTCTTGATAAGAGCTGCGATTGAGAAGCTTGTGGACTTTGGGAGGGTTATCGTCCTTCGAACGGGTAAGATTTGGCTTTTTCATTCCATTTACTCCTATTCGAGAAGAGTTATATCCTAACATCTGTCTCGAGGCTCCAACTTTGACCGCCCTCCCCCCGGCCGTTCCGACTTAGAGCACCTCACCAACGCTCAACAGAACGGCTTCTCCATTGCCATCGACAATCTTTTTATTGCAGGCTCTCTAATCGTCAAGGGCATCGTGGAGAACTGGGACTGTACCTTCCAAGATGGTATCGCCACCGAGAACTACGTTGGCGATATCTTCGGCAGTCTGGGTGGGAAACCTGACTTTGGGTTTGGAAGCATTACAAATGAGGAGCGCGTGGCCCCTGGTGGCATCAACAGAGATCTCGCGACCCGAGAGATGGACAGGCGGAAGCAATTCAGTGGTAACCCCCCGAAGAAGATATAACTTCTGGAGAGTGTGCTGGGCACTTCCAAAGACACTTCGTCTTCCATGTTCTGTTTTGGCATTTGATCAACCGTGGCTCTCTAATTGACAACCAGTCTTTTACACTCTGTCACCTAGTCCTATCGTTTTCTATTAGCCTTCTATCGCCCATTTCCAGGCTTTCAATTTTTGTCTTACGTATCTCATATAAACATCCGAAACTAGAAGGGACGAATACCCTCAATGCCCTCTAGGTCTGGAAGGCACCCTTGGGATCTAGTTTTTGGGGACTATGGCGATGTCCCAACCCATAGCTTGAAAAGAACAACTTTCCTTCATTTCTGGTGTCCCAGTACCCCTGTTGAAACCACTACTTTGAGCATATTCACCTTTGGCTGTTCCGATCACCCTTCTGCCTATTTGAGAGGCAGCTGACCTCTATGCACACTGAGATGACTGCATCGGCGCCCAGTATGGGACCCCGATTTCTATCCGTCCCATCACAATTACCAACGGGGATATATCTACGATAAGCCTTGGTTCACGGGCCGTCAGACCGAGGGCACCTAGGCTGGCGCAACCTCGGTGATAGTCCAGCCATCGCTGAGCGTTAACAGTGTTTCAGGGATTGTGAGTTACTGGACAATCCAGAAATAGACGAGTCGGGTGTCAGATCGACACAGGAACTATAATACCGTTGCATATTATTTTCAATCGAAATCGTATACGGATTCTGTGATACCTGGAGTGTCATAGATGAAATGCACACACGGTGAATCGTCGAAATTGGACCCTATCTTTGACTTTCCTTCATTCGAGTCTCGTCTCTATGTAGAGTATGGTTCAGAATGGCATGAGAAACTGCAAATAAACACAAGTTTCCTCATGCCTAGCCAACGCAGTCCCGCGTTTCAAGCAGCGTCCTGTGTAATTCGACCGCCCCAAGTCAAGCAGGGTTCCGTCTTCAAACTCGACGCAAACTGAGCTGACCCAATCATAAGCCGCGTTGGCACAGCGGGATCAAATGTCGAGGTTGAGTCATCCAAAGAATACGCCTTGTAGCTAGTTGCCGATGCATAAAATATCAACAATAGCCCCGTGAGAAGCTTTCGTCCGACACAGACTTTCCACGTCCAACATGTGGTGACATTGTTTGCGGCACTTTATCTCGTCGCACTGTTCGGGTCGAGGCAAGTGATGAAGTCATGGGCAGCTGATAGAATCCTCTCCAGACTTGACAAACCTAAGATTCCTGATGGCGGAGGATATCTTTGGTCGACGGCATAGGGATCCTGGTGGGACTTGGCTCGATGGGAGCCAGTTTGATGAGAGGCCCTGATACCCAATTGCCAAGAATCAATCGACTCTGGCTCTGCATCATTGACCACCGGAGCTCACCCTAAGGCGTGGACCTGGGTGGTTTCGGCCTAGGCCCGTTGTGTCTCTGTAATTTCATGGTTGCCCTGTGACGAAAGACGCACAAGGGTGCCGTGAATTTGTTGGTGCACGCAACTTGGTTCCTTGAGTCTATTCCTCATCCTCGTCTCTCGCTTTGGGCAGCGTCTTTGGCGCATGTCCCAACGCCACTGTACATCACGCATATTGTTAGCCATCAACCCTTTGATGCGGCATTCCTAAACGGACGCGGCTGGATTAGAGAAACTCACGTCGATAAAAGAGGTAGTAACTGGTCACAAGCAAGATGGGCAGCGCTATAATTGAAGACACCCATTTCCGGGCGGCGCTGTTATACCGCTTCTGGTACTCCTTCTTGGCCAGCTGCTTCTTGGCCTCCTCCATGGCCTCTTCCTGGCGTTGTCCGGCACGTCGCAGCCGCGCGGTCCGTAGCGCCGCCTCTCGCGACTCGGCAGCGCGTATCGCCTCTTGCGTCGGGCCAGGAGTAACGGGACTTGAGGGGCTGACGGGGCTCGGAGCTGGTCGGGAGATCTTGGGAGCAGAAGGAGTCACACGGATAGTTGGGCTCGGCAGTGAAGTCCGCCCTGTTCGTGGTGGCTTGCTTTGGGCTTCGCGGCTGCGCGAGGCAGTCTCAGGGCGACGGGGAGCTGCTGGAGGCTTTGAGGGAGGAGTGGCACGTCTCGAAGGTGTGGTGGAGAGAGCTCGAACGCTGGACGGTCGGATTGACGATTGCGCTCGATGAATGCGCTCTAGGAGCAATCGCTGGATTCGGGGAAGGGACGCCATTTCGGCACCGCTCGCTCGCACACCTTGTGAGTGCAATTGACGATACGATGTGTACAAAGTTGCTTCCTCTTTGGGGTGGTAGAGAGCAGTTGAGAGATCGTCAGCTTTTTTCGACGTCGCTTGGACCGAGGCCGTCGTATCGATAAGGCGGCGGCAATTGACGGGCTTTGATGGAGTATTCTCAACCACACTACCACCTCACAGAATGAGACAACCATGACCTCCCGTAGGGCATTATTTGCATTTTACTGGCGAATATCAAATTTCAAGATATGGCTTACTGGCAGTGGCCAGCGCCTATTAACTAAATCGACCTTGAATTCATTTTGGAAGACGGCCGCGGCTCCAAAGATCTGACGGCTCGTCTGGTACACTGATTCTATTATACAATCCTCAAAACGCCAATATGCAGCCTCGCATCCTCCGCCTTGGCCAGAGTAGCCCCTCGTCTCAACCAGCAGATCAATCGTCGTCTTCATCCGCATACCTCGGTCCACTTGCCGCAGGAGTCTCGGGTGCTCCTCCGTAGGCGGCTGGAGTTGGAGCCCCGTAGTAGCCTCCCGATCCCGCAAAGCCACTTGCTGCTGGCGTGGGAGCTCCAGCTGCCGGCGTTGGGGCAGAGTCAGCGCCCCAGCCACCCTGCCAGCCTCCTGGAGTCGGCGCGTTCGCCGCAGGTGTTGGTGCCGAGTAGGCCCCAGGCGTAGGAGCGTTCATCGCACCAGGAGTAGGGGCTCCGAGGAGAGCACCGCCAGGTGTGGGAGCATCGTACGGGTTGGACGAGCCAGTAGCCCCAGGCGTGTATCCCCAGGTGTCGTTGCCACTCGCTCCTGGAGTGGGAGCGGATGCTCCATAGGCAGGAGTCTTGGAGCCCGACGCCCAGCTGTCACCACCACCATACGCAGGAGTTCGAGATCCAGCGCCGAAAGCGTCCCCGGGAGCCGGAGTTCTCGCTCCGGACTGCCAAGCGGGAGTGCGCGACCCGGCACCGTATGAAGTGCGGCTGCCGTCGTAGGGATTAACGGTCCGGGAGCCATCTGCCCAAGCCGGCGTCCTGGCCCCGGACATGTCCTGAGCCTTCCAAGCCGGTGTTCGTCCACTCGCCGAAGGTGCTGGTATTGTTAGCCGCGGAACAATATGGGTTGGGCTATGACGGTACTTACTTCGCGATCCCCAAGCGGGCACTCGGTCGGAGTTGCCACTGGCCATTGGCGTTCGAGAACCTCCCTGCCAACTTGGCACTCTGTCGCCTCCACCTCGGCCCGCGCCGCCACCACCTCGGCCACGCGTGTTGATATCAATCGTGGCTCCGGTCATCCTGTTCTTGAATGCGAGGCTATCGCGTGGCACAGTGACAGTCTTGCTCTTGGTGTGGAGTTCGACACGCGCATGTGTGTCCGTCGTATCTTTGACAATGCCCAGCAGACCCTTGTAGGCTCCCTTTTTAATAATGACAGTCTGTTCGATGGCCTTGTCCCGACCGAACATCTTCATGGGCTGTTGAGGCTTGTTCTCGGCGCCGTTCTTGTGGATTTTGAGCGCTGGGTTCATCGTGTTCAGGTCGGGGCCCGTTGAGGCAGCGCTGACTCTCCCGCCCTTGGCAGCAATAGTGTTGACCATGCTTGCTTTAGTGACGAACACGCCTGCATTTTCCTTGCTGTCATTTGTGTGAAGGAAGACATATGATCGATGGATATGAATGATCTTTCCCTGTCGCTGTTGGCCTGTAAACTCCTTCACCACGTCCTCGAGTCGGATCTCAGAGCCGTCGCGGTCTGCAGCAACGGCCTGCTTTCGTTTGGGCAGCTTGTTGGCGATTTGCGAAGGCATCACCTGCCGAGTATCACCGAACTGATCAAGGACCACGAGCGACTCGCGGTCTACCTTGACAATGCAACCAACGGTTGTGGGGTCAAGCTGCACCAGATCATGGAGCTCGTATTGCCCCAGTGCTCCCTGTCCGCCAATGTCGCTGGCTTCGCGAAGATCCTTGCTGAAGACGGTGACTTCGGTGTTGGTCTGGTCTGTAAGGAGGGTCACACGATCCTCGGAGATCTTGACCACCATTCCCACCTCGTCCCGGAACCTGCTCCCTCCAATGACCTTGACATGGTCACCGACTCTGAACCGCTTGCGCAGTCCCTTGATAGGCACCTCGATTGTCTGGCCGGCAAGATCACCCTCCGTGACAGACATGGTGACAATGTCTCCCTGAACGCTGGTCGCCTTGCCAACCACACCCTTCTGCTCGCCCGAGTACACCTCGATAATATCGCCGGGAAGGTAAGTAACCAGGGTGTTGCTATCCTTCAGACTAGCAGCCAAGGCCTTGAGATCGAGATTTTCCGTACCATCCTCGGCGCCTGAAGCGAATCGGGTGACCTCCTCGAGACTTGGGTTCACATCGGTAACCACAAGTTGTTGAATCTTGACATCCTTGACCTGGAAGCCGTTCTCGAATTCATCGCCCATGTACGACCAAGTGTTGGTGGTGGGATTGCCCTGAATATGGCGCGGGTGGCGCTTTCGGGCCTCTACCTCGCTGAAGAGCCTCTGTGGTGGTTTTGGGCCTGACATGCCGAAGGGCCTCTTGCGCTTTCCATCAGCAGTGACTGACAGCGCATCGTCGCGCACACCGTAGTCTAGTCGAGGGATAAATCGAACCCTTGCCTCTAGGCCATTCTCAGTGACATCTAGGACCTGCGCCAAGTCTCCGCTGTGCTTAACTGGCCTCTTCAGGCGAACCCAGGCGCCTGGCTCAAGGGTTGGCGTCTTTGTGACACGGAGAAGCTCAGGCATGTCCTTGATTTCGACCAGAATCATCTTCGAGTGCGGATAGACGTTGAGCATGCTGTCAAGCGCCTTGAGAATATCCGTTTGTCGTTGGGCTTCCACGTAGATGAAGCCCTTCATGACTGACTCGTTACCGCCACGTTCGAAAGCAGCAGTGATGGCAAGCTCATCCTTGGTTCCGGCACGCTCTTCAATGCGCTTCATAATTGAGAAGACGACTTCGCGCTCCTTGCCTTCCTTACACCTCACGGCCCAAATGCTTGGATCATCGACACTGGGCAGCAGGAGGCGCTTGGGGACAATCGACGCGTCGCCAAAGCCCTTTGCAGATCTGCGATTGCCGTAACGCTGTCGCAGGATTTCTGCCTGTTTCTCCGCGTCCATGCTGGACTCCATCTCTCGGCGGCGATCGAGTTCGCGATGGCGTCGATCATCGTTCCGACCGCTGTCGACCATGTCGTCAATGTGGGCGTTATCGATGAAGTCTCCAATCTCCTCGCCATCCTTTTCATCATCTTCTCCTTCATCTTCATCGTCGACTTCGGCTTCGATATCGAAGAAGGCATTGCGCCTGTCTCGGCGACGCTTGCGACGGTGCCCCTACAAGTTACCCGTGTCAGCAAAGGTCAGGGGCAAGGCGCGCAATGAGCTCGCTGGCGGTTTGAGGCATTTGCGAGCTACTCACTTGTTGAACGTCATCTTCATCGTCGTCGTCGTCTTCTTCCTCATCGTCGTCGTCGTCGTCGTCAGCGGCAGCGGCAGGACGCCTGACATCGTCTTCCTCCTCCTCTGCGTCCTCCTCATCATCATCGGCATCACGACGAGGAGCAGGGCTGCTTCCGCGCGCCTCCGATCTTAACTGTTGATCGGCATCGTCGTCACCAGCTTCCTCGTCAGACAGGTCGGCCGGGGCAGGGTTAAAGTCCTCCTCGTCTTCGGAGTCTTCAAAGCGCGATCGGTCATTCGACGAAGCCATCTTGTCTCTGGGGGAGCCACCACGGGGAGGCAGCAGTCGCGGACAGAGCGAGGCAACGTCAAATGATGGCGGAGGGAAAATTAATGAATGAAGAAAGATGAGGACGAGAGCGCGTATGTAGATGTCAAAGAAACAGGCACGCTTAGCTAAAGTTTCCCGATGCTGTCAGAGCTTCTGCTGGCTCTCGGCTAAACAGCGGCCATTGAGGGTGTGCATAAAAAAACGAGCCTTTTATGGTTCAGCTATGTCGAATTATGCAGCTCTCACGGTGCCAACTGTAATACATCACTGGGGGAATACACTGTACGGTCTCCATCTTGCCGGTTTGTACCACGGTAAGAAAAGAGGTTGGTTCTCAGCAGCCGAAGAAATCACATTTGCTAGAGAGTATTTGGAGTCTTCCCCTCACGGCAATTCGGGATGATATAGGACAAGCGCGGAACAACACTATAGCGTATATAGAGACCTCAACCGGGTAGTTGATGCTGGAGTGAGTTGCAACCTCGATGATCCTTGCATAACACCGCGGGCAGTTCATTGATGAAGCCGTGGCCATGAAAGCGATTGTAGTGCACGAATTTTACGACTCTCTGGACGATATCGGGGTCTCAGATGTACCGCCTCCACAGCCAACGGCGGGCGAAATTCTGATCCGAGTTGTGGCGGCCGGTGTCAACTTCGTGGATATCTTATATGTACGTGCGGCGCATTTCATTCCCAGTCGGCCAATTGCCTATATGCGATCCAGGTATTCTGACGAATATTAGGCGCAGGGGCTGCATCAAAACAACAAGAGCCTAGTACGTCCCCCCTTCACGCTTGGGTTGGAATTTGCGGGCATCGTCGTCTCGTCACCGGCTGCATCATCCTTTAAACCTGGAGATGCGGTGTTTGGGGATTGCGGGGGGTCCTATTGCGAGTTTGTGGTGATTCAGGAAAACTTAGGTTCGCTGCAGAAGATACCGGCGTCATGGGACTTTACCGAGGCTGCAGCACTCGGAGCAACCTTACCCGTCTCCTACGGAGCCTTGGTCCTCCGCGGTGGGCTAAAGGCGGGCGAGGCGGTTCTTGTCCACTCCGCAGCTGGTGGAATCGGAGCAATGGCTACCCAGATCGCCGTAGCAATGGGTTGCCGTGTTCTGGGAACTGCAGGTTCTGCAGAGAAATGCGCATATGCCGAGAGTCTGGGTGCGAGCAAGTGCATCAACTACACGCAGGGCAACTGGTGGGAACGAATTCTTGAAGAGACAGATGGCAGAGGCGTTGATGTTGTGTTTGATCCCGTCGGTCTCGTTGACCGCAGTTTGAAATGCCTCGCGCATCGTGGCAGAGTGCTCGTCACGGGCTTCGCGGGGTTGGATGGTCAAATGGAAAAGATAGCCATGAACCGGGTCTTGTTGAAGCAGGCGACTCTGATCGGATATGTAAGTTTAGTGCAAACCAAGTTGCAGTGCTGGAAGTCTTCTAACCATGGTCTCGATAGCGATACGGAGAGTCTCTTCGTAGAGACCCAGACGAACGGCGGCTCATGTGGCAGGAACTTCAACCTCTCATGGAGAGCGGCCAGATCCGGCCAACGGTTTCCCACTGCTACCCAGGCCTTAACAGCGTCCCTCAAGCACTCCATGATCTATCAAACCGTAGGATTTCGGGCAAGGCAGTGATTAGGGTGAGTGAGGGAGTGACGGGCTCGTCGAAACCGCGGCTGTAAGAGGCGTGACATTAGAAATGATGGAGAAATTGGCAACACCTTGATTTCGTAAAGTCCTCTTAATAAAGTGCTCTATGCTCGTTGCTCTGTTGGATACCATCCATAGCGCATGTCGAGCGTGTCTATATAAGTAGCGAGGCAACACGTTATGGTTCTAGGAGTGGCCGTCAAAGAGCCGCCTTTCCCTCAACCCTGGTGAGCGTCTTCAACCGAGCTGGCCGGAGTAGACCGACAACCCGAAATGAGGTATTTGCTCTTTCTAATGCGGAAGACTTGGAGTGAACATGACAAATCGTCTCAACCGCTTTAAGATACTCCTTCCTCCCACCGAGGGGTTACCATCCTCGTCGTTGCCATTGTCTGAATCGTACCGGCGACTCTGGCCTAGAGCTCAGTGTGACATCAGAAGCAATCGTCTCAAATATCATAGCCTGCCGCCCGAAACATGCTGTCCACTGCCATCACATCCCTCAATTTTATCCAGTACCCTGGCTCCAATATGACTTAACAACCCGACCTCCGAAAACTCCGGGCTTCGCACAATGCTTGTACCAGACCCAACCAGCCAGATTCTACATGATTCAAAGTGGACAATCGCGCAACACGAGACCCATCGCAGTCTGTTTAGCGCGACGTGTAGACATCAGTCCATCCAATGACGGGCATTCTACATAACCCGTGTTCCCCAAATTCCCCGACCAGCGCTCACTCCTAGCCACTCGCCACGGTCAGCATTGGGAAGATGAGGTACCCAGCCAAGGTTGCCAATCTCATAATCGCACTGCCAGCTCGCCACCGGGCTGCGTTGGTTGTCCGGCTGAGGAGCGCCGTTCATGGGGGGACCCATAGGGTTGTTGGAGTTGAGGAGATCCCAAATCAGGACCTGGCAATCGTCGGCTCCGGACGCCAACGTTCCTCGTCTCAGTGGCGACCACTCAATAGAATTGACGGAGCCACCGTGGCCGCGGAGCTCAAGGAGGGCCTGGCCAGGCTGTCGCACATCTAGGATGCGAATGATGTTAGAGTCCTGGGCAAAAGTGGCCAAGAGGTGAGTGTCATGTGGAGAGGTTGCGAGCCGCAGCAGAGGCGGGGGGTTCGCCATCGTCTGCTGCGCAAGCGTCGGGCTTATGCGACCGCCATTGGCATCTATCACATATATTAGTCACTTGTGTCTGGCATTTGGCGCCGCTCCAGGGATCGTATCAACATACCCCTCTCTTCCTTTCCGGTTGGCTCGTAGATGATGGTCGAGTGCTCGAGGCTTCGCAGATCGAACATTCGGACGCTTCCATCTTGGCCGCAACTGACAAAGACATCGACACTCTTGGCGCAGAATCGAACATCGTAAACCTCCTTGTCGTGGGCGATGAGCTGAGTCTTGGCGGTCAATGAGGGAATGTCCCAGATGGTACAGGTCGTGTCTATGCTCGAGGTGATGATCAAGTTGGGGGATACCGTGTTCCAGTCGAGGGAAGTCAGTGGCGCTGTGTGATCTGGGGTTTTGGAGTTGGAAAGCAGCGCCAGCGGGGTCAGCTTGGCCACGGCGGCGTCGCGCCCACTACGGGTGATGGTGTTTCCTGGGGTCGCAGGGGTTTCGGAAGGGAGAGACCAGAGGCGTAAATGATCACCGGAGGTTGCGAGGAGGTCGGTGGACTGCTTTTGGGAGGAAGGCGGCTCCCACAGCAGGCGGGTGACGGGATAGGAGTGCGTCGCTTCGGCAACCTTTGTGAACTCGAGGTTGTACTTGGATGAGCCCGGCGCATAGACATCCTGGGGAGTTGGGGTGAGTTGACTATCGAGGATTTGAATCTGAACAGCAGGGTTAGCGCGACAGCTCAAGGGCACGGGGGAGCGGAGGAATCGCAGGTCAGACACGTACAAAGTTGTGACCATCCTCCAGGTAGCTTCCCACGGCCAGCTTGCCAGCTCCATTGCCTTGAGGCGCCCACTTGCACCAGTCGAAGGCGTAGATGGCCCAGGGAGCCAAGTAGTTGCTGGTGCCGGGTTGGGCGTTGGCGAGATCGTATCCTAGAGGGCCATGGGTGCCATCAGACATGCTCGAGTCAGCTCGGGGCCGGATGTCAGCGAGGCCGAGCGGGGTGTTGGAGATGTTGCGCTGGGAGCCCGGAGCATTGTACTTGGAGGGGTCGGAAGGCGACATGAGCTGGGAGGCGCCGCCCGGGGTGGTGGGCGTGTAGGCATGATAGCTAGAGGAGCCCTCGTAGGCGGCGGCGGGGCTGGAGCGGGAGTAACTGTGAGACATGCTCAAGGAGGGCTTGGAGGACGAGCCCGAGGACGAGTAGGGGAGTTGCGACTGCGATTGATGATGGTGGTGCTGTGGTTGCTGGTGAGCAGATGAAGCGGCAGCGGAAGCAGAGGATGAGGCAGACGGCGGCTGCGGCTGGTGCATCGTGGTCGGCGTCGTCGAGGGATTGGGCGAGGCTGGGGCACGGGCGGCGGACAGGCCACCGGCTGGCTGGAGGACGTTGGGCACCGAGCTGGCCGAGTTGGAGCTGGAAGCAAAGGTGGGATTGGGATTGAGATTGGGGTTGGGAGAGGAGTGGTCGAGCTTGATCTGCGGCGGGTAGTCGTACTCGTAGTCCTGGGGCGACATGGACATTGGGGCAACGGGTTGGCTCAGGCCCGACATGTGCAGTTCGTCGTGATGATGGGAGCTAGAGCGAGAGCCCGCACCAGGGCCAGAGCCAGAGCCAGAGCCAGAGCCAGCACCAGAGGCTGGGCCTGAGACGGAGCCGGCCTGACGCAGCGAAGAGGGGAAATGCTGTGATTGGCTCATGGTGGTTTCGCGGGCGTGGGCTGGAGTGGGCGTGGGCGTGGGCGTGGACGTGCGTTGCGCTGAGAACGTGGAGCGTGGTGCGTGGTATGCGCACGCAAAAGAAGAGAGGCGGGCGGAGGTGGTGGCGGTCCAGAAGCGGCCAGTACCAATACCAGCGAGGGCGATGACCGATAGTAGCAGCACCGGTCGCAGCACCAGCGGCAGATCCGTAGCTAAATTCGGCGGTCAACGGCGACGTGCGGCTTCGGCGTGGCCTTCGGCGGGACGGAGGGAGGAGCCCGAGACCCGACGACGACGCCGGGGAACTATGAGGATAGTTGCGAGATGAGAGACGGAGGGCGGAGGGCGGAGTAGTGAGTGAGGGTGGGATGAGAAAGACGACGGGACGTTCACATCCAGGACTGGGGAGGAGCAGCTGACCAGGCGCCCAGGCAGCTCAAGCTGGGAGAAGAGGGCTGTGCTCAGCGTGCTCAGCGCGCTCAGCGTGCTCTAAGCACACTATAGTGCGCCTCCCCCTGTATTTGTCGCTGGAGCCGCACCTGTAGCCGCCCGTATGCCTCCCGTCCACAATCCACTATCCGTACTTCGTGCTCCAGTTATTGCTCCATAATTCTCCACGACTGTCTCGTACTCTGATCCCTCCTCCGGAACACTTATCCCTCCTTATTGCGCTGCAGCTTGACCAATCCCTACTGTGCAAGACTCACACAAACTATTGAACACATCTTCTTTCCCTTCTGTCACAATCCTTTTTTAGGCTTTTAGTAAAACGTGAGAACCGTGCTGGTTGTACACGTGACTGACTTTTACTCACCCAACTTCCTCTGGGCCTTGATCCTACAAACATAGATCGAGTCATACACTATTAGTCCTATTCTCTGATTTATATTGTCGCCGCCTCTCACACATGTTTACCCTCACGATGAATAGGACTCAACCGAAAGACATCACATTCTCGTCCGTCCCCACATCCACCACTAGAAACGGCCGCCGTGTATGATGTATTCGGATCGAGCCTTGCCTGTTGAAGACCAAGCAAGGGTCACGACAACATGACAACGAATGTAATACGTGATGGCTCGCACTTTAAAAGTCAACGGCGGGTCTCGGAATCTCCTAGAGTGTCACATTTCCTCTAGATTCCGTCACGATGCATCGCCACTCGGGGAACAGCCCAGTGACTATTGCCGATATACTGGGTATTCTAATTCGCACAAAATCTAGGTTATTATTTGTAGAGTATAGAGTACTTGTTTATTACATACCTACCTTATCTACCGTAGGTAACAATATACTCATGATATGTTTCTTACCAAGATCCTGCCTTCCTCAATGTGCCCACAGATCTAATCACCCGGGCGTACATACTCCTGCCCCACTGTACACTAGAGGCTGCCTGTGGGAGACAGCACTGTGACCAAAACGGGAAACCACGGCACGGCGTGCGCGCTCGCTGACCAGGCACATGCCAAACCTCGAACGTGACCTCTTCCTCACCGTCCAGGTTGTCACAACTCTTCCTCACACGATCAATCTTTATCAGGTTTAACGAAATCATCCTTCTACTCCGGTTTTCGCTCGGCGCATGCTGAAGCAAACTTCTCCTTATCTGGGAATGTAGTCAACCTTCAGATCGCCTCCTCCCGATCGCTCCCTTGACTTTCCTGCAAGGCTCCACCTCGCATCCTCAGCCATGACGTCGCAGTCTCTCCTTGATCGAATCTCCAATTCCCGACACCACCTCCCAATCCTCCCCTTGCACAATCGCTCGAATCGGCCACCCAGCGAATACCCTCTCGATGAACTTGAACCTCGGCCGGACGAAACCATGACCGCCGACCTTGAGCCCCCTCGCCCAAGACTCCGAAGACCAGCAGCACAGGGTGACTCCACACGACTTCCCTCACCACCAGCCTCGTGGGATACCAAAATGCGCTCGCCGGGCTCGCCATCCAGGACTCGACCGAAACCAATATTCTCGCAGCCGCCGCCCCCAATCACATCCTCGATCCTAATAAGCAAGCAAGGCTCCCGCCCTTCACTGCCATCAAACTACACGGAGAGCTTGGCAGGTAACGGGCTGCTCGCCGCAAGTCGTTCTGGTCTTGAAAGCACTTTTCTACACCAGAGACCTCACGAGGGCGCGTATCGCCCAGACTCTGTATGGCGGAGCCTGCAGCGTCGGGAGAGGGCCCTAGAGCAGGACATTCAACAGCTTCTAGACTTGCAGGCTTCAGGGCTGCTCGCAGGAAGCGGAGACAGTGTCTCTGACAGGGACCCAGAGAGAGATAGTGATACAGGTGGTGAGAGTACCTTTTACTCAGCCGCCACATCCAAGTCCCGCATGAGCAGCTCTCTCTATGTTCCGCCACGATCTACACCTGACGGTAACGTGATACCGGTGCGGCAGCCTGCAGCAAGAAAACCTCTGGGCCTTCAGTCCGCTCGCGCCGGCTTGCGTCGGTCGATGGCTGCACTGTCAGAGCTCAAGGCAGAGGAAGATATTCACTTAGACACCGCCCTAGCCCAACGAAAGGACGCATTGGCATACCTCGATACCATGAGTGATAGGAGGGACGGCATTTATGCCGAACTACACGCACTAGAGGAGGATGACCAAGAGCCCTTGGGCAGGGAACTGCGAGAACTTGGTATCGAACAGGAATCTCTGGATCAAGAAATACGTCTGATGGAAGAGAAGCTAGTTGGAATGCGCAATCGCCGGCGATGGGTCCGGGACAAGATTGACGATGTCAAGAATCGGCGAGAATCCGGGTTGAGCGGCTACCGAGCTGCCGGTAGAGACATCGACACTGAGGTTCGGGAGCTGTTGCGACGCCCACCTATTACACCTTTGGATCTACAAGCCATTAAGCAAAGTGCTGGCCCAGACTCCGGAACAGATTCTGAGTCGCCTGGTGGTCTAGATTTCTTGCGACTAAGGCCAGAACGGCGTACTGCTGAAATGGCTCGGTCGTGGTGGGAAGGGGAGATTGCTATTCTCGAACGCCGTAAGGCCCAGATTTTGGAAGATCGATGTGCTCTTGTCGAAGGCGCCACAGTGTGGTCGGAAGTGACGAAATTTGTGGCAGACTTTGAATCAACTCTGCGGGAACTGATCAAGAGTGGGCGACATCACAGAGACCAGGTCGCGGCAACGGCATCTCAGGAGGCGATTGATGGGCAGCTTGCGAGAATGGATTCGGTGGTTCAAGAGCTGGAACAGAGACTGCAACTAGCCGAGGATAAGCACTGGAATTTGCTCATCTGTGCGATTGGCGCAGAACTGGAGGCGTTTGTGGAGGCTCAAGGTCTCCTCAAGGCTACCTTTGGAACCCCGGGAGAGGAGCCCGAACTCCTCACAGGATCGTCTCACTCAACTCCACAGAAAGACAAGAACGAACTTTCGAGCCACGAGCAGGAGCACAAGGATCATGATGACGAAAGCGATAACGAAGTCCCCCCCGATCTCTTGGTCTCTCGGTTCGGAGACCATGACCAGGACGATGAGCCGCCTAGTCCTCACCCAAGCGGCGACGTACCTAGTCAGAGAGATGGCGAGACCAATGATGTACCGCCTGAGTTCTTGGCAGAGCACGGGAGTCAAGTAGATTAGGAGACGGCCAGCAGAAGCTTTATGATCAAGTGGATGATGGAGTTGTTGTGAGGTGTTCAAATATACCCGGGTCGCAATCGACCTTTATTTAATTGGCTCTAAATCTATGGAAAGAAGTCCTTGGCAACTCAAAAGCATCAACACAAGTATGAATCATATCTCATTCGAGAGTCACGGAAGCCAACTCATAAATCGAAAATGATGGTAGGAAATGATCAGCGAAAGCCACGTGAAAATGTGTCTGAGGCAGCATGGGTAATAGACTCTGGGTCTTTATATCATTGATTCAATATTCACGTGCATAGTCCTGTACCATAACGCCGCTCTCAAGATAAGGCGCCTCGTGCTGATCTGCATGCTGGTGTTTGCTAGCATCCATGCATCCTTCCTGCTACCATAAACCTGATGACGGCAGAAATGTCGGAGTGTGTCCAGCTCGAGGCGCGTATAGAACAATTCCTTGCATTCCCAAAACACGAATTCATATCCATCATGAGGCGAGACATAAAACATATACCGAGGATAGAGTCCACTCTCCGATTCGAAGTGGCGGCCTAGGTATTCCAGCTAGCCGTGTCGAGTCGTGGTAGATGAGCTCATCGGGTGCGCTCAAAATAGCCGCTGGATCCGGCGATGGCAACGGACTGGTCCATCACCCATTCACCAACACCGAGGTACTTGTCGATCCATCCTCCGAGGTCCTTGTTTTCACCGGCAACTTTGTCCCTCTTGAAACTGGGTCTAGGAGGTCCCGAAACGGGTTCGAGTCAGATATGCTGGGTCGGGAGGGTTCGAGGTTGGATACTCACGTCAAACCAGTCGATCGCTTCATTCCGGCGAGGAAGGCCGAGACTATGACTGGTTAGCAGATGCCGAGAGAGAAGGAGGAAGCAGAAAGGTGGATAACAACGATCCGATCCGGGGGTTCGGGATACGGCTCGGAGCTGAGCGGGGCCAGCCGAGGCGGAGAAGAAGAAGAAAGGCAAACTCACTGAGAACGGCATCGAAGGCGTAGTGGGTTAATCGTCCGACCTTTGACCAGAGCCCCAGCGTCAGTAGGTTGAGGAACTGCAGAGGAGTCTTAGACGGGCTAGGCCAGACGGCGAGCTCGACGGGCAGGGCAGAGCTCGGGAAGACTATTGGCGGCTGGAGGGAAGGGAATCACATACCACCATGATGTCTGCTTCCGGAGCAGGTAAAGGTCTATATCGAGGAGGAGCAGGTATGCGCAGGTGGCGTTCGAATGGGTAGGCGTTGTCGTTGGAGGTTTGAGGCTCGATGGAGAGTGATGGAGACGGAGTCAGCTACACCGTCGTCATGCGACCACGCCAGTTGCCCTCTGGGGAACGGGACTTGGCGGATGTGGGTCTACGGCGTGCAGGCGCCGAAGCTCCGGGGGCTGGGGAGTTGACTGGGCAATCTGGTGAAAGTTCACGTGTTGGTGGAGACCAGTTCCAGATTCTCACGTGACTATCCGCGTGCACCTCGACATGTGATAGCAGGCTCAAAGACCAGCACGGCTTACTTACCAAATCTGGAACTCTCAAAAACAGTCCCACGCCGGCTCGTGGGACCGACGTTGACCCGGCTGCAATCTGAGCTAGACTCAAACAGGATGGAGGGGTTAAGCGGGGCATCGCGGCGATGCCATGTTGGACTTGCCGCTGGGTGGCGCCTACGGACAGACCTACCGACGTACATGATGCATCATGGCGTCGGGGTTGGGGTTTGCAGCTGTGTTCGGTAAGGTCAAGGTCTGTAAGCTGGACCCCTCAGCTAAGCCATTAGCCCAACGTATTACTCCGTACACGACTCGGCGATATACCACATTGGGAGATCCAGTAAAAAAGTGGTTGAGGGATAATGATGGCCCAGAACAGGCGCGGGGAGCACGCAAAAAAGACTCGAGACAACGGGCAAAGCGCCGAGTCTTGTCCAGACGAGGCAAATGAAGAGCAAAATGCCTCACGGCATGGTGCCCCCCATTTCTACTACATCACGTATTACCCCAACGGATCGTATTATCTACCGGTATCTCCATGAGTCGGGCAGAATGCCGTTACCCAATACGATGAGCTGTATTTGTCTCTACCAAGGTAGGCCACCTTGCCGACCTAGGTGAGGGGCTGAGCTGGCGGGTAGCGATTTTTTTTTTGTTGGAGATGGATGTCGGTCAGCAGAAAAGCCAGCCACCACGCCAAGCCAGTGGATGTGAGGGAGAATTGTCCAGGGGAGGGAGGGGTCCTTTCTGGAGCTCTGGTCTCGCGCTTGGCGGGGATCCAAAGCCCTTGACTCGGTGTAATCTGTGGTCTTTCGGGCCGGCATCAGATCAGTCAGTCGAGGGAGGAAGAGAAACTGAAGAGGGGATGTGCTGCCCACTGTGGCGCTACCAATGACAGAGAAGACTGAACGGACCCTGGCTCTCTCGGATTCTTCTTATCCGCCGATATATTTTATATCGGTTGGGGTGAATGTACGTGTGAACGGAGCTCGTCAAAGACATCAAGACCAACCACAGATAAAGGCGCTAATGAATGACTCTTCAAAGCATGGCATACTACGTAGTACATGGCCTTCTTACCTCTAACTCACTGTCAAGCAAACCCCCAACCATGTTAGCGACTCAGCGGCACGATACGTGTCTAGGGGAATGATTGGATCCGCCCCAATCAGTATTTGGGTCGACTGAGGCGGGCGGGCAGAGAGGCGCATGGCATGCCTTTGATCAAACACGACGGTGCACGATGTGTTATGCGCCCCTGAGTCCCCGTGTTAACAGCCGCCAGTTCCAGTGGTTGATGTGTAAAGTATTAAAGCAAGGTACCCGACCCGAGCAGCTAGCACACGCATGGTGAGACATGGCATGATGAGCAACAGATAAGAGAGGAGCCGGGTCGGTGGCAACCAACGTGGACTCGTCGTCGAGACACGAGGGGCGGTGGGCAATGAATGGTGTGCATTGTCCGTGGATCTGGATGGTGTTGACGTCGACGCATCCCCGCACACACATTAGATGAGAAAAGAAAAAAAAACACTGCACTGCACAGTGGTTCGCCGGTAGAACAGAGAGGATGCAGCTACTGGCGGCTGGTGCAGTAGCGGCAGAAGCACTGGGGCGGGCGCATTTATTGGGGCATTCCGCGCCGAAGGGGCCGCCTCGCTGCGGGAAAATAGCCTCAGTGTAAGAGCGCCTCAGGTCGCTAACGCTGCAGCAGTTGCAGTCGTAGTGGGGGGTGGGGGGGGAGAGCTACCCAGCTGGGTAAGGGTGGGCAGCTTCAGAGCGGGCTTTCACGACGTTGGACCTCAAGCTAGCTGGCCATTCCTTGACCTCCCCATTCATTACCTATTACATACTACTGCGATTACGAACCTGAGTTCGGGAGGTAGGCAGAGATGCCATGTTATCAGAGCGCTTAGCTTGGATTGGGAAGAGGAAGGAGGCAAAATATGTGCCAAGCCTGCGAGAATCCTCCTACGAAGACAACTGCGGCGTGAGAAGAGTCATGTCTAAGAGCCCAAGGGCCCTCGGTGGCATGAAACCGGCGGGAGCTGACAGAGGAAGGAGCAGACAGAGGAGGCAACCGAGTGAGCATTGCAGGAGATTGTCCCAGAGTCCTAGC
The DNA here is from genome assembly GCA_020744155.1 of Ilyonectria sp. MPI-CAGE-AT-0026. Taxonomy (NCBI): domain Eukaryota; kingdom Fungi; phylum Ascomycota; class Sordariomycetes; order Hypocreales; family Nectriaceae; genus Ilyonectria; species Ilyonectria sp. MPI-CAGE-AT-0026. The sequence continues at coordinate 770,458 of JAGPNQ010000027.1, read as the reverse complement.
GGTCCGAGTCTAGGTGAGAATGGCGCGCGCTCCGAGCGGGTAGGCGATGTGCTCCGTAAGGATTGAGAGCCCCATCCCAGCGAGGGCGGACTGGCAAATCTCCGTCCGTGCTACCGTGACGTGCCTCGCCCATCCACATCCCTTCGTTTGTCAGAGATACTTTTTTGTTTCCAAGGCGGGCAGGTAGCCACTACCATAGCTCCTTCCCCGGTCAGGTAGGTACGTAGTCCACATAGTCTGTGAAAATCTGAGGGGAGAGGTGAGGGGATGGTGAGGGGAGGAGCGAGGGAGGGTGCCTCTTGCTTGGGCTTTTAGTCTGGCCCATCACCACCTCAACCACCACCAACTTTTCTTTCTTCTCCTCCCTTCTCCTCCACATCCACCTTCGCCCACCTACCAACCGACCAAACCGTCCTCCCGAACCCCCCTTTTCTCCTCGACCGAGCCTCGTTGGCATAGCCAGATTCATCGTTCGCTGCCGCCTCGGAATTGTTCCAGGGAGTGCACGTTCCCCGCCGTCTCTGACCACCTCGTCGTCCTTTGATTACATCGTACGGTGGCTACACTCGTACAACGAAACAGACACCTGTAAGTTGCCTGTGCCCTGCGTCGACTCAGAGATGGCGTGTCTCTGGGGCCGCGAGCGACCCGGCTCTGGCTATGGCTTTGGCTCTAGCCCTTGCTGGGCCTTTGGCCTGGGAGCTTCTCTCGCTGGCTTCACTGAGTCTGCCGTCTCCGATGTTCAATGTTTTTGAACATCTGGATTTTCGACAGTTACGCTGCCAGCTACATATTATCCTATCCTCGCACCGTCCCGTCGTCGTCATTCTGTCGTTGCGCCCCAAGCAACAATCCAGCAGCCCAAAGCACAGCTCTCCTTGCCCACCGCACCTCAAAAACCCACCGCATCTCATCCCACCACGTCACATCACATCACACCCATGACGCCCCGTCATGCCTGGCCCATGGCCCCCCCATGTCCCTACTGTGACCCCCCCGTGCTTGCATTGCCTCTGCATCGCTCATTCGAGCCTTGCGTCTGGTCTCTGCTCGCCTCACAGAAGCCACCACCCAACATATATCAATTGCATTTCCCACTCCCCCTCCAAATTCGCGTCCTTCCATCCTCCCATCCTCAGCTCCTCTGCTGATAACGCCCGCCACCATCTAAATCTACCCCGCTCAAGCCCATCACTAACTCGCCCACCATGGCTCCCAGACCCTCCCACAAGCGTGCCCAGAGCATCATGACCGCCACCACCCAGGAACACCTCGAGCTCGGCGGTAAGATCTCGTGGCTTGCCTCGCTGAACACCGCATACCGACCCTCGCGCAACTACCGCCGTTCCTCCATTATCTGCACCATTGGCCCCAAGACCAACTCGGTCGAGGCCATCAACCGTCTGCGTGATGCCGGTCTCAACGTCGTCCGCATGAACTTCTCCCACGGCTCGTACGAGTACCACAAGTCCGTCATTGACAACGCCCGCGCCGCTGAGCAGGTCCAGCCCGGTCGCCATGTCGCCATTGCCCTGGACACCAAGGGCCCCGAGATCCGAACCGGCAACACCCCCAACGATGAGGACATTCCCATCGCTGTCGGTACCATCATGAACATTACCACCGACGAGGCCTACGCCACTAAGTGCAACACCGAGAACATGTTAGTTGCACCCACCCCGCCCACCCCGCTCTCCGATCCTCGCACCCTGCGATAAGCCCCTCCCCGCTAACAAAACATCCCCAACGCAGGTACGTTGACTACAAGAACATCACCAAGGTCATTGAGCCCGGCCGTGTCATCTACGTCGATGACGGTGTCCTCGCATTTGACGTCCTGAGCATCAAGGATGAGCAGACCATTGAGGTCCAGGCCCGCAACAATGGCTTCATCTGCTCCAAGAAGGGTGTCAACCTGCCCAACACCGATGTCGACCTTCCCGCCCTGTCCGAGAAGGACAAGGCCGATCTCAGGTTCGGTGTCGAGAACAACGTTGACATGGTCTTCGCCTCTTTCATTCGCCGAGCCCAGGACATCCGAGACATCCGTGATGTTCTCGGTGAGGACGGCAAGCGAATCCAGATCATTGCCAAGATTGAGAACCGACAGGGTCTCAACAACTTCAAGGAGATCCTTGAGGAGACTGACGGTGTCATGGTCGCCCGTGGTGATCTCGGTATCGAGATTCCTGCCGCCGAGGTGTTCGCCGCCCAGAAGAAGCTGATTGCCATGTGCAACTTGGCCGGCAAGCCCGTCATTTGCGCCACCCAGATGCTCGAGTCCATGATCAAGAACCCCCGCCCCACCCGTGCCGAGATCAGCGATGTTGGCAACGCCATCACCGACGGTGCCGACTGTGTCATGCTTTCAGGCGAGACTGCCAAGGGTAGCTACCCCGCCGAGGCCGTCCACGAGATGCACGAGGCCTGCCTCAAGGCTGAGAACACCATCCCCTACGTCTCTCACTTCGAGGAGCTGTGCACTCTGGTCAAGCGCCCCGTCAGCACCGTCGAGTCTTGCGCCATGGCCGCTGTCCGTGCCTCGCTCGATCTCGGTGCTGGTGGCATCATCGTCCTGTCGACCTCTGGCGAGTCTGCTCGTATGCTGTCTAAGTACCGACCCGTGTGCCCTATCTTCATGGTGACCCGAAACGCCACCACCTCTCGATTCAGCCATCTGTACCGTGGCGTGTACCCCTTCCTGTTCCCCGAGGCCAAGCCCGACTTCACTCAGGTTAACTGGCAGGAGGATGTCGACAAGCGTATCAAGTGGGCTGTCAACAACGCTCTGCGTCTCAAGGTCCTCACCGCCGGCGACACCGTTGTCGTCGTGCAGGGCTGGAAGGGTGGCATGGGTAACACCAACACCCTGCGTATCGTCAAGGCCGACCCCGAGCACCTGGGCATTGGCCAGTTGTAAATGGGTTAAGCCCAAGGACAGGAAAGGATAGGCGGAAATGCTTTAATACACAAACAAGTAATGATAGACAAGGGCAAGGGTTGCTTCAGGGTTAGGTACTGGGTTTTCGAGTTCTAAATGAAGAATCAATGAGCTAGGGGGAAAACAGACTCCTATCAACTCTTCAACATCTATGTTATGATTGTCCAATGTGAGGGTGCCTTTGATAACCAAAGCCTTAACGGTCCATGATCGACTCCGAGACAACATCTGGGTAGCATAAAGAAGATGGCGTGATGCAACAGGCAGGGCGTAAGTTTCCGGGGAGCCGTGTGGATAAGTTCATGCATCCACACCGGATCAAGGTGGACATGTGCCAGCAAGGATCATGCATGGGTTTCCACCGGGTAGCGGATAATACCCCCGAAAGACACAACCACGATGAAGCAGATGCACGATAAGTGCTGTCACTGCTCTGGTTTCGACGAACCCCTGACCTGACCGATGTATTGGTTGTGTGGATCCATGATGATGTTTCCGGGGGAGTGGACTGATGACGAAAGGAGAAGATGCAGAAACAGATGAGGCGCCTCGATAATCTTGGGTTCTGGCATGATGAGATGGCGCAAATCTGGCCTCCCAGGGCTCCCTATCCGAGCACGGGTCCTCCCGTGGCGGAGCTGACAGACAGGGCGTCTTAGTCTTTGTTGTTGTCAGGCCACTTGACTTCATATCACGGCGCCTCAACAGGCAACCGGAAATGGCTAAGTTAACCTCGGCAACAGCGCCATTTCTTAGCAATCAAAGCAAAGATGGGTGCGGAGAGCTGAGAAGTGGTCTAGAAACCAGCGAGTTTGGGGTGACTCCGACGTCACAGTCGACTCGTTCTCAGAAGATGCTGGGTGCTCTCATTTGTTCGCTTCGCTACTACATGAAGACTTGACGTCTGGAAGTCACTGGTACGGGTTGGAGGAATCGCCAGAGAAGTCCCATTTGCAACACGAGAGCACGGTTCACATGTCACGTTGAGGAGTAGAAGAGAATCCTCGGCGACCTATGCTGCAGGGAACTCTGTCTTTGTTACTCCCTCCTCTGCTCGAGTCGTGAGCGAACATGCATAGTGAAAGATCAGGCCGGACTGTTCATTACATGTTCACGTATCTGGCTAACACCACCAACTTATTCGCAAACCAGTCCAAAAATTTGAACAGCTTCCTAGGATTGGAATACATGTAGTCTCATTACTGAGGTTCACCATAGAGTCTTAACAACATGTTGTCATATTTCGAAAGACACTCATCAAGTTCTCGGGGCAGATATGATAGCGTCAAGTATATAAATCGAAGCCAGTCGTCTCCGAAACCCAGCCATCCTCTCACTTTCACAACCACCACTAAAAGCACATACTCTGTCTTACAAATCAGATTCTCTTCTCGGAACTCTTCCGCTGTCTTCTTATTACTCTTCTTTCTCTTCTTTAACTTCTTCCTCCGTCCCCGATCATCATGTGCTGGTACGCTCGGGTCACCTTCCGCTGCGGCTGCCAAACGACGCGGTGTCCCGCCGAGATTCCCAACGCGGCAAAGGAGGGATTCCGATATTACGGGGACTCAGCTTTTCTACTCCTGTGCGAAGGTGCATTGGTTGTCAATCAATGCTGTCCAAAGTACGATATCTACCCACACCAGGGGTTTTCTACACATGTGGATGGGTTTTGTCTTGGCTGCCTGGCAAAAGCATATCAGCCGAGGCTGATAGACGGAGAGGAAGATTCCGAATATCAAGAATGGGAATTCGAAGACTTCTATTCCGATGAGCTCCCAGCCGAGAAGAAGCAGAGCGCCTTCCATAATCTTCTTAACTCCGAGCCTACGGAACATACCGAGTCGGAGAAGCAAACCCAAACTCAGGAGAAGTGACCCTAACACGAAGAATGACACCTCGACCACACCATTGACCAAGCAGCAGGTCCACGATGCAGAGACAATACTTCCAGTAATTTGATTTGCCCAGTTATCTATCGAAGGTCAGCGGTTTGTAGTGTGGGAAACAAAGAGTAGACACTAGGTTGAGCAAACATTGTAGAAGTCAATAACAATACTAGTAATCTAACATTCAAATAATTTATGACTTCTAACTAGGCGACTGTGATCAATATTGGCAAGCGAAAGTTGAAGCTCTAGATATCCGCAATGGAAGAGGGCTCGGTACTAACAGCAGTTTAGTACAGCGCATGCTATGTCATTCTTTCTTCTTTTAACCAGATGGAGAGATTGACGAGGCTATATTGCAATACAGGCATCCTTGATATGGTAACACGCAACTATTGATGAGGTCAGTATATCAGGTAATGTCTTGACCGTAGCGAGCGTTAATACGATAATCCTCGAAATTTTTTAACAGTGATTCAATGATTCCGGTTGGAGAGCAAATTGTATTCTCTATTATATATGTAGCTTTTAAGTCGTAGATAAATGCAAATTATCAAACGGTCAAGCTTCTGCAGTTTCAACGTTCCAGGGTATGAATAGGCTGTTGATATCTGGTCCAGTCCAAGGAGTGCACGATACCTCGTTTCTGCCTCGATGAAACTGGAGAGGCTCAGCCGCATTTGGTTCACCTTGTACCAGCTGAATGGGATATTTGGAGCGGGGAGCGGGTTAAAAGGTTCATTCTCGATCGGTGATTTCTCGCCCTTACCACTCAGGCAATCCCTCATGCTCACTTGTTGCACACAGGGCTTTCGATTCCGAGGCCAGCCACAGGACAATGAAGTGAAACGCCAGTAAGAGTAGACTTGTTCCTAGGCCCCAAGCATAGGCTCCGCTTGGAATAAGGCTCCTATGGTCCAGTCCGGTCACCAGTAGAGGCCTCCTTAGTTGTGGCAAGCCCAAGTCCAGGGCGGCCACGGCTACTAGCGGGATGCCAATCTGGGAATTGACGATAAACGGCCAACAAGGCCTGGTGAGTGAGGCCATCTTGGCAAGAAAGATAGTCAGGCGCCCGATGTAGCTCAGTAGAGGGAGATGCGGCCCTGAGATGGTCATTACGCGGAAGAAGAGACCACCAAGCCTACTGCCCATCATTCTCGAGACGGTACCTGGTGGTGCCATCAAGAGTGGAGGGCTGAAGGATTCTCGTTCAGTCTCTTCGAGCTGGTCATTGACGTCGTGGGCGACCGCAGGACTACGAGCTCTGTCTTGGCTGCGGGATATCACCATTGAATGGGAGCCACGGTGGCGAGGGCCGGCCGGATGAGCTTGGTCCTGGCGCACACCTCGTACACCCGTGGATGGTGATTTGTCTCTCTGCGAAGATCCAGGCCACTCGTCAATCGACTGGAAGTTATCCGGTGAGTTTGAGTGCCGGCGCTGGCGTGACCCTGCTTAACAGTAAGAGCAAGACTTGTCAAGACATGATAAAGTCTGACACTCACCTGGGACCGGAGTACTAGGGGCTGCAGGGGAGTCGAGGCTTTGGACTCTGTTCCCGTTGATGCTGAGCGCGGGAACCGGGGCATGGTCTTCTCTTACATCAAAACTCAGGGATTCACCTCTCATCGCCTTGAGGACTTCGTTGGCACTAGGGCGCTCGGCAGGATTCAGTGACAGCAACTTCTTCAAGAGCTGGTAGAGCTTCCAAGGGAGGTCTGGACGTTGCCTCCTTTCGTCTTGGAAGCCTTGCCAGTGAGTAATCTCAGCTCTGAGTTTGTCTACATCCTCGAGCTCTTCCTGTATGGCATTGGCGTTGTGGTATGGCAACCTTCCGAAGCACATGAAGAATAGAATCATTCCTAGGGAGAAAACATCCGATTTGGTAGTGAAATTTCCGTAGCGTCCTGAAGACTCCATCTTGAGAACCTCGGGGGCGCAGTAAGAAATGGTGCCTGTCGTCCCAGAAGACTTGCGGATGGTGTTCTCGGGCTGGACTTCGCCAAAGTCGCTAATAAGGCAAATCAGCCTTCCACCCTCATGGTGCAGGAGGCAGTTACTAGGTTTGAGATCGCGATGGATGTAGTTTGCGGCATGGAGATAGGCAACACCAGAGGTGATGTCCTTGAAGAGGGAGTAGATCTCATCAAACGACAGCTGGCGGTTGCCTGAGAACAGATCTGTCGGAGGGTCCAGCTGGCCTTTTGACCTCCGGCGCATCTGAGCCTTGAGCTCTTCTTTGGTTGCCTCTCTGGGTGCTCCACCAACAAGATATTGGTGAAGGTCGCCACCATTGCAGTATTGCTGTAGAATGAAGGCGCATGCCACGCTGGGGCCGAAGCGGGTCAGCCTGACATCTTCCAGCCAGACATGGCGGTATGAGACAAGGTTCGGGTGTGACAGTTTGGCAAGCAGCTCGACTTCAATGAGGACTTTCTCCAACCAGGCGTGGTCATCGCCCACGGGGACTCGTTTGCAGGCAAACTGACCCAAAGCACAGCCGTCGATTTCGTGGCGTACCAGCAGGACGACACCCTTGCCTCCCTTTCCGAGGACTCTCTCCTCGACGAAAAACGTATTGAAGTAGCCGGGGCTGAAGGCATTCCGCCGTATCTTGCTGCCTGTGATGGGAGCGACACCGGGGGTGCTGGAGACGAACTCGGCGGTGGCGTCCTGGATCTCGGGGGCAGAGTACGACGGCTGAGCTACGGGCCTGGTGGTATCTGCGAGGGCGGGCGTGAAGAACCTCCGCACGGGGCTCGGGGGCGCGTTATCGGGAACGGCGTCGGCGTTGGCGGCGCGGAGCATGCGAAAGTAGTCCGGGTCGACGTAGGACTCATGGCGGGCGCCGAATGACCGGTCATACGGCGGCCGGTCGGAAGAGGGGGAGGGGCGGCCGGTCAGCGGCTGGTGGCAGGTGGGACATTCTGAGAGGCCTCGAATCTCGAGTCGGTGAGAGGTCGAATCGCGGACGACGATGGCGTTGTGGTGACGGCTGCGCAGCTAGGGTGAGCATGGGATCGGGATGAGTGGGATGATGCGGGCGGATGGCGAATGGCGAATGACGTACAGGACAATCTCCCGGCCCTCGTGGGGTTGGTAGGGAATCAGCGACATGATGGTGTAGCGGCGGCGCGGGCATCGATCTCAGATGCCAGCGCAGCCGTCATGATGCGGATGGAGGAGCGTCGTTGAAGCTATTGATGTTCTGTCGGCGTGGGACGGATGGGAACGGGAGAAGAATGTGAGAAGGAAGCTATTGGAGGATCGGAAGAGAAGGAGGCGTATGTCGGCTGTCACTGCTGATTGTCTTAAAAATAGGCGTGATGCAGCAGGTGACACGCCAGCAGCAGGTCGCTATCCGGCAACCCAGGTGCTTCCCCATTCAATAGACATGGCACAAAACATCGAGATACTTGAAGATTATGAGTTTATACTTGAAGTTTACTTTGCCGTCTATTTCAATGCCCACTTGTGATCTAGGTACTTGCTCGTTTAGCTGGTATCCAGTATCAGCACCCCTCGCAATGCACATTGATGTCATCTGCTAATGGAGCCTGCTGCAGAGGCATTGTTCGCCAGATCCTGACCAATTAAGTTTCCTCCTTCACGGATATCACGATCAGATCAGTCACAAGTGTCTCATTTAAGCCCCAAATGATTTTAGACTTGATTTTAAAAATCGTGTTTGGGGGTAATATATCACTGACGACCCTTCGTTGCGGCTCTCTAGGGTAGCTTCCTCGGCCATGGAGCGGGTGGGTTCCTTCCCAGGCGGTGTTGAATGTGTGCAGCCTGAATTGCGCACATCCTCCTTTCAACTCCCCATCACATCTCAACACCACCTTCCATAAAACAATGGCTGACCTTCGCCAAGCTTGCGACCGTTGTCACGACAAGAAGCTACGATGTCCAAAACAACCCGGCTCCCTCATCTGTAGCCGCTGCGCAAAAGCCACTGTTCCCTGCATCTTCAGTCCTCCAACTAGATCACTTCTGCGAAATGGGACTGTAGGAGATAGCCAACAGCCCGACTTAGCTGCCTTTGACTGGTCTTCTCTGTTGGAATTCGACCAAGTCTGCAACAATAGTCCCAATGGCGACGCAGTCCAAAGCGCTAATCCATTCGTCACCACGCCACCTGTCAGCGACAACGCCGACACGCCCTCCTTGAGCAACACCTCCGAGCTGGCCAACCTCATGGCTTCGCTAGATCGCATCCACAGCGATTTCCCATTATCTTACATCCACAGACACATGTCGGTTGAAATGGTAAAGCAAATTTCGCAATCTGCCGCCGCAAGATTCGATATGCAGTCTACCATTGAGCTCTTGCTCCAGCAAGGGCAGCAGTTGGCACTCCTCTATCCTCCAGTCCTCAAGAAAGCGCACCGCCATGTCAACCGGCCTCCAGAAGACAGCCAATGTACCATCTCCGACTGCATGCATCATCTGCGCCAGTCCCTCCGGCCCAGGTCACCACCCATCCTGGACCACTCTCTCCTGAACCTCCTAATCGCCTGCCACCTGCGGTTGCTCGATATCTTTGACAACCTCATGGATCATTCAAGAGTCTGTGCCCACGTCTTCTCGACTTTGCCCAAAAACAGCGAGCCCAATTTTGATATCCCCGAGATTCGGATCGGCTCATTCGTGGCACCCAGAGACTCTGCCGCCAGCATAATGATGACGATGTTGGTGGAGCTTCATTCTTCATTGGAAGCGAGATGTCAAGAGATGTCTGAAATGGTTATATCTGCCGCCGGTGAGACTTCGCTGGAGTCTCGTGCGCTTAGCTTACAGTGTGAGGCTCTCGCGCTACGTTCGGTGGGCACACTTGCCGACATGAAAGCACTCAGGACAAAACTGTTCAGTTCTGGGATCCTAGGATGAGTTGATCAAGATCCTTCGCGACATGATGCTGTGTCTACTACCTGGGGCTATTTCTCGGCAAACTGACGTCAAAAGAGGCACATCAACTCATCTGCCTACTTACTTACCTGGTGAAGGAAACCAGATAGGCTAGAAGGACCCCAGACCTAACGACGGCCCTACAAGCAACATTAGCATGAAATACGTACTTACACAGTACAGAAATGAGGACGTATCGAGCGCCAACAATTACTGACAGGGGCACGCCACCATCCTCGCCAATCTTGGTAACCTGCTCTCCCATTGCTTGGTCAGCTTCATGTTGATCAGCCACTTACCCCGAACTGCTAGCACTCAAACAACCGCCCAGATCCTACCACACGACCAGAGCTCAATTGGGGTAGGTCGGGTAAACAAGCACAGAAGTCGTGAAAGGGGTGCGTGCCGACTTCCGCGCCATGGACATTAGCGGGGAATGGGACCGGCGTTGAGGTGTCGGTCGGCCGAGAAGACCCAACGCCTGAAATCGCGGGGACCGGGGTCCTCGACTCCCTGTTCGCCCATACGACCCCAGGGCTCCATCAGACGCCCACTCCGACCCTCCATGAAGCAATTGAACAACATGGTGGAGCGTACTGGAGACCAATCAGGGCAGAAAGACTCGAGCACCTTTGCTTCTGGTTGGATTCTTGGAACCGGGGCAGTCCTGGGGCTCTTCGGGTACACGTGAATGAGGTGCGCCTGTCGTCGTCGAGCAAGCCAAATCAAGGCAAGCTTGTTTGGAGTCGTCCCAAAGCCCGAAGGGCTTACGAACAATACTACGTACTACGTACATAACGACTGTTGCAGAGAGACATGGACCCAAGTCTGGGAATAACGGATCCGAAGCGAATAGCAGGGGTGGCGGAGATTGGGACACCCGTGGTACTGGGAGGATCTAATCGGACGAGACGACAAACTGCCTGGGCTACGAACGGCAATAATTTTCATTTCCCTCAGTCTCACTCTTTCTCCTCATCGCCTCCTCTTCCCTCTCGTTTCTTTGTCTCATCATCTTTCGCATTACCCTCATTCTACCTTGCCCTTGTTGTTTTATCAACTATCTTCCGACCTGTCAGACAAAAGCTTCGACTGTCTGTTCCCGCTCCCGCTAAGACTGACCTCACTTTAACATCAAACGGTTACGGAAAAGGTAACCAACTTTGCCAGGCCGTGCCGTGGTTGTACGTAAGTCATCCCAAAAGCCTTGCCAAGGCCCTGACATAGGATTCGGACGCGATCCAACCATTTCTTTCTTCTCATCTGTCTTCTCCTCTCTGGCCTCTTCTTCTTGTCTTCCTCGGTGTTTCTTTTGTTGTCAGACCACCCCCCATTTCTTGGCCTGAACTGACTGGAGCTTCCCCACTGCTCAGTGGAAATTTCCAGTGGCGATCAGTGGATGATCCAGTGGATCACACCCCAGACCCGCTGTAAACGGCTACTCTGCAGGGCCTCTCCCCACCATTTGGCCCCGTTGCCCACTGTTGGCTCGCTAGAACTGAGCTACTCTCTGGGGAACTCCTAACTGAGTCAAGCTTAACTGGGAAGCTTTTCCCGTGACGGTACGTACCCACCACATCCTCCCAGGACAATTTTGGAACCGGAACTCACTGTAGTCGGTTGATTGATGAGTTGGTCGAACTTGATCATCCTTCAAGTATAAGTAACTTACGGGTTCTGGAAACATTTATGACAATGACTTCTTATGCGCATTCAATTCACAGAGAAGGTGTTAGTAATGACCGTGGAGCTAATTCATACAATCTTAATAATAGGATAGACGACTCCCACGACCACAATGGTGAACCATCCAGCCAACTCATCCGATCAACACGATGAGCCCGTAACTACATCTCTCGCCTTAAAGCGAGAGCCGACCCGGGAGGAAAAAACACGCGAGGCCATTGACGAGGGACACGACGCCGACATTCCCAGTAACATCGGGTTCATTCTGACCGAGACCGAAGAACGCAAGCGTCGAGCCAGTATTGTCAGCAGTCGACGTGCAAGGAGGAGCAGCAGTGTCGCCGGTGATCACGACCGGGCACGCGGAGATTTGGAAAAGAGAAGGAGTAAAGAACACCAAGATCTTGAGAAACGAGTCTCTAGAGATGGGAATAAAGATGACGACAAAGAAGAGGAGGATGAGGAAGACGACGGAGAAGAGACTTCAAGCAGCGAAAACGATATTGTTTGGTGGGAAAGTGAAAACGACCCTGAAAACCCCTACAACTGGGCTCGCTGGAGAAAGGTTCTCAATTGTTTCCTTGTGAGCGCGCTGACTTTTGTCACGCCCCTCGCGTCGTGTAAGTTTGGTTCGCTCCTTGATGGAATTTTCACGGGTTGTTCATGCGATAAACGTGGCCATGATATCGCTCTCATGCTGATTTATACTACCTGCAGCTATGTTCGCCCCTGGCGTTCCGGAACTGATGGTCGAATTCGAGAGCAAGAGCACCGAGCTTGCCTCCTTTTGCGTCTCCGTGTACGTCCTAGGCTTCGCGGCTGGACCCATGATATTTGCCCCTTTGTCTGAGTTGTACGGTCGCATTCCTGTATATCATGGCTGCAATGTTGGGTTCATTGGTAGGTCGCTTTGCCGTAATTGAACTCCCCATTTATCAACACTCTTACTAACCTCTAATTCTCAAAGTCTTCCTCATCGCCTGCGCCAAAGCGCCCACTCTTGACTCCCTCATCGCCTTCCGCTTTCTTAGTGGCATCTTCGGGTCTGCTCCCATCACCAATGGCGGAGGAACCATTGCCGACATGATTGTCCAGGAGAAGCGCGGTGCTGCCATGGCCAGTTTCGCCATTGGTCCTCTCCTCGGCCCCATTATCGGCCCAGTTGTTGGCGGAATTGTGTCAGACGCCCTTGGCTGGCGCTGGGTCTTTTGGATCCTCACCATCATCTCCGGGACACTCTCGGCCATCTTCTTAATTTTCTCTGGCGAGACGTACGCCCCCGTGATCCTAAAGAGGAAGACTGAGAAGCTCCAGAAAGAGACGGGCAACCCTCGTCTGCGTTCGAAACTTGATGCTGGCTTGAGTCCGGCCGACTATTTCAAACGCGGAATTCTTCGTCCCTTTAAGATGCTCCTCTTCTCTCCCATCTGTATCATCTGCGGACTATATGTCGGCCTTGCCTACGCTTACCTCTATCTCATGTTCACTAGCCTCACACCTTTATTCATGCGCATATACGGCTTTAGCACGATAAACGCCGGCCTTACATTTCTTGGCCTTGGTGTTGGAAGCATGATTGGAGTTGCATACTTCTCCGTGGCCAGCGACCGACATATCAAGAAAATGGCTGCACGGGATAAGGAACGCGCCGCCGAAGCTTCACAGGTCGATGGTGGAGAGGCTGGTGGTGCTCGAGATGATGACACGGCCTCGAACATTAGTGGAATGAAGCCCGAGTATAGACTGCCGCCCCTAAGGATTGGTGCTGTGTTGCTCCCCGCGGGATTGTTCATCTACGGCTGGACGGCTGAGTATAAGGTTCATTGGATTGCGCCCATCATCGGAACTGCTATTATGGGTATTGGAAACCTCATCATCTTTATGGTTTGTTCTTACCCCCTGCCCTTGGTCGAAAATTAACACCGCTAACTCCCAAAAAACAGTCGCTCCAGATGTACCTCGTAGACAGCTTTACCGTATACGCCGCTTCCGCCCTGGCCGCCAACGCGGTAATGAGGTCTATCGCGGGTGCTCTATTACCCCTGGCCGGTCTTCCCATGTACGATAAACTCGGCATGGGCTGGGGCAACAGCTTGCTTGGCTTCGTTGCCGCCGCGCTCCTACCAGCTCCCTGGCTTTTCATGAAGTATGGCGAGTATCTGAGGAAAAGGTTTGAGATCAAGGACCTGTAGCGTAGAGGTGAGGGTGGCTGAAATTGGGCATTGTATTTATTTTTCATCAGCGTTTGTGGCATATGATGCATCGATTGGTTAACCGAAACTGGCGCAAGGGTTTGGGAAGCATATGTACAAAACATATATACAGAACATAAGATACAAGTAAACAGAGACAGGTCCATGATATGCTGATTCTCACACGGACACTTACACTGGATAAGCTCTCGCTGTGGTTACTCCATGTGGAGTCTAGGCTTCTCTCAGCAGTGCTAGGCCATCATCAGCGTTGGTTCGAGCCATTTAAATCGTCCAAATATCCGACCTCGTCTTCCTTTACCTTCTTCCTCGACCCCCACGGTAGGTACAGAGCGTAAAAAATGTTGAAAGTCGTTAATTGTTAAATACTGTACAGGCTTTACCGCCCCGGAAACCATATACCCAGCACAGAAAAGCCTAGCAATATATCAAGAACTATGGAAACCACGTCTCATCCCAACCCCAACTATTTATGTTTCCTTGAGGGGTCACTGAAACTTGTCCGCCAATTCGGGCAAATATGAGAGGAGCAGAAAGCGGAGCAGAAGTAGAAAGACAAGGGCAATCATGAGTCGATCCCAGGATGCGGGGTGATAGTCTGCGCTTCAATGTACTCGCTGACCGGCAAGTCATCAAGTAACGTCATTGCCCTATCTTTAAACCAATGAATATAAAGGCTTTTCTGATTGATCCGCAAGTAAATGGAATGAGTTATGAGAATATGGTGTCAACTTCCAAAAATAGATACACTGGCTATGTCCTGTCCGCTGGGTTCTATCCTGACTGAGGCTTACACCCATGGTGTAATTCCATCATGTGACTTTCAGTATTTTCCGCCCGCCCTGAAATGGAGTTTATCGAAGTTGCTGTCCTCGTTTGCTGACTATTGTGATGTTATGTGTTAGTGTTAGTGCCTGAAGCATCCACCAACTTCGAGTAGGCACTAGAACCACAGTGCGTATGGTACAGTATTAACAGGCGCATGCACTATGCGCTGATATCATCCTCCCACTTTTTTCCATTGCCCCTCCATCGGCTTGCTTCACACCCAACTGCCCCACGTTCAAGGTTTTTGTCAACACCAACAACACCACAACTTTGCGATTCGACACGACCGAACAAATTCGACATCATATTTAGCCAAAATGGATCCCCTTGATAGCATGTCCGGCGGGCCCATCCCCAAGAACTTTGACGCCGAGAACGCCGAGAACAACGAGGATGTGAGTTGCCCCACGTCATGGCAGGCCCGAAATGCCAGAGTCACCAAGACTGTCAGCTAACCTTCGTCCCGCCAGATCGAGAAGCAGTTTGCTGTAAAGGGTGCGTATCTATGCATTCAAAAATACCAAAAGACTTCCTCGCACTAACACTGTGTCCTCAGTCGTCCAGCACATGCAGACCTACTGGTCCATCCTTGAGATGGTCAAGGGCTCGACCCTCCGCCTGACCAAGATCGACGACGAAATCTACGAGCACCTTAAGGCCGACTTCCCCGAGTTCGACCCTGCCGCCACTATCAACGAGGACGAGATGAAGAGCAAGCAGGGCAAGGACAGGTGGCGCAAGTTCTTGATGGCCTACGAGAAGAAGGTTGACGACTACAATTTCGGCACCATGGTCCGCAACGACGCCAAGGCCGAGTACGAGGAGAACACCACTGTTTTCGGTATGTAAATCGAAACTGAAATGCATTGCTCAAACCCGCTGACAATGTCTGCAGTGCCGCGTATGCAGTTCTACGCTGTTGAGATTGCCCGGTAAGACTACTTTCCACACGAGTTGGGAGCTACTTTGTTCTAACGGCTATGCTACAGAAACCGCAACGGCTTGAACGATTGGATCTACGAGCAGGCTCAGGCTGAGAAGGCCAAGGCCAAGGGCAAGTAAAATAGAACCAAAGGCCAAGAATACACCAAAAAAGCACACATTACACCGGCAATTCCCCATCTCGCCGACCGACGACCGACCACGGATCCAAGGAGCTCCGCGCAGTTGATAGCGGCGGTTAAAAAGAGGAGGAGAAAACGCAGGGCCTTCTCAGGCGGCTCCCTGTAGAGCCATCACGGAATGGCAACAGCCAGGCCCTTGAATTGTATTCGAACTTGAACCCCACGTTCTCTTAAGCGGGAGTGTGCGGAACTAGATGTCTGTAGATACTGAAATATTCAGTGATACCCCAATACAAGGCAATGTTTTTGTCCACTATTTTTCAGGCAACTTTTGCTTGGAACTATCTGTGAAGTGATGTCCCAATTTTAGCTAGACTTGCATACCTCACATGCCAAATCATGGAGAAAGGATAAAATCTACTTATTGTAATTTACTATGTCATGGTATTTCGTAGTTGAATAAGGGCGATGCGTTGGATTGCCTCCTAGTGCCGTAACTACCCATCCTGAGCGTAACGGGCAAACAGACAAAGGATCCGTCAGCCAAAGGAGGAAATGAGGCAAACAAAGCGGCAAGTTTTGACGCGAAAGTAAACAAGCAGTAAGTTGAGAGCACGCCCGATCTTGGCAGAGGGTGATTCACTGTTCCTTACATCATCTTCTCGTACTTCTTCACCACCATTACCTTCGCGACCAGCTTTGCCATAACAATGCCATTTCGCCACAACAAAAGCTCCAGAACCCGCCGTCAGGAGTCGAGATGAGTAAGAACCCCAGTTTTCTGTCCATATTTACGATGGTCTCTTACCCCGAAGCTCTCTGGTTTATGTTAACTAACGAAGTGCAAAGTGGCGCTGGCAAAAGGGCGAGCTCGAAGCCATTCCGCCATCCAGAGATCTCTCTCGTCGCCCTTCCCTGAAGGAACCCACGAAAAGCTCGACCATGACTCTATCACTTCTCTCAGGAATACCGAAGTGAATCCTCACCGACAGGGCCTCCCCGCTTGGGATCGCACCTTTGACGCCGTGTACCACAAGCACGCGGGAGACCAGAACACGACTAACAACGCCGCCCGGTTCCCGGACGCCATCCAGCAGTTTTTCAAGGATCATGGCCACAAAAGACCGAGTTCTGGGTATTTCCGTCTCCCTGACAGCGTTCGAATGCGGATCTGCCAGTTTGTCCTGGCACCACACCGCGCTGAGAAGCCCATCCGCCTCAACCGGAGTTCCTTCAACCGGGATTGCTGGCGCACCGACGATCTTCAATCACCAAGCACAGCACTGTTGCCTCTTGGGTCTTACTTGGAAGTCTCATTTGGGTTCCGTGCAGATTTTCTCGTTGCGTTTCTCCTCGAAGTCAGGCTCCATGCCACGTTCTCGCCTTACGTGGGCCCCCGAGTCAGCCCGCTTGCTACGACATGGCTGAACAGATACGGAAAATATGCCCAGGAAATCGTCGTCGAGATCGACATGACACGTCTCAACTGTGGTGCCGAGATATACGCCGTTGGCCTACTCCCTGGCGTTGAACACATTGACGCACTGCTGCATAAGTTTGTCGAACACCAACTTTGCCGAAAGAAAACGCGGCCCCTGAACAGCTTGGTTCTGCTTTGCCGGCGGTTCTACGGCCTACGATACCAAGACCAGCCAACTAAATCCGTTACTGGACGATCGAGTGAAGCAAGCAATTATAGTCGACTGAGTCAGAGATCCGAGCCACCCTCGAGTCTCGAAGGGACGAGGCAGGACTCACCTGGGTTCGAAAAGGCACTCAGCTCTTCGCCAGTCCGCCGCCGGCCCTTTTGGAATATCGACTCGGACGAGGCTGCGAACTCCTCGACCGAAGGAACTGACGGCACGGAGACGCCGGATCCGAGGCAGACCGGCAACAAGACCCCAACGAGCCCCTTCTTGCCGGGCCACCAAGTCTACTACTGCCCAGATTCCTATCTCGACATATGTGACCGCCTCCTGGCACTGCGCGGCCGCATCAACTCCGTCCGTATCTGCGGCTTCAGCGAAGAGTACGCAACTCGGTTTGTAGACGCCATGTTTCCATCCGCGCCAAGGGACTTGAGACAACATTGCTACCGCGTAGCTCCATCAACCATCTGGCCACGGCTGAGTGGCCAGAAATCCTATATCGACATGGGAAACCGAGCTCTTTTGCTAGATGATCATGATACAGTCGCGGCCACGAGTTCCAACGCGGCCGTGGCAGCTTGGGAGGGATGCGTTCAGTTGCCCCCACCGGTCATTGACGCGTCCGGAACCCCCTCTCTCCCGCCAGTTGTGAGGGCGCTGCAGAGGATGAGAAGCCAGTCATTGGAGTCCAGCGTGGATTCCCAAACTCAAGGGGAACAAAGCCGGGCTAATGGTGCGTTGGAAGAAGTTGGAGTTGAGAAGACGAGGATAATGCGACTGCTGGATGTGTACGGAAAGGCAAAAGCTAAGAGGAAGCGAAGCTTGTCGAAAGAAATTTCCGCCACGTTGTAGTAATGGTTGATCAACGATGATCTTTGGACATGCCAGAAAACACGGTGTTCTTTTGTATGATAATAGAATAATCGCTCATTTCGTGGAAACGCGTTAACATCCGTCGTGCACTCTGAGTGGTTCGCTCCATCAAACTCCCCAATATGTCTAGCTGCAGCAGACATCCCTTCCCCGCTGCGAAAAGACTCGCTATCTAGTTTCCTCATCATAAGTCATAATTTTGAACTCTCCAACTCTTGCTCTTCCTCGAAGGTCTAGTATGTCAAAGCTAGCCCCCAGTTTGAAGAAACCGAGAGAAAAGCCTGTACACCCTGTTATTCTGCGAAAAGCATCCAAGACTTTATTGCAAAGACTATCACAAGGTTAGCTTCTGTACCGCCGATTGGGGATATTGGGATCTTACAATAGCAAATTTGCTCCTGGACCGAATCTTCTCTCCGAAAAACACCAAAACCCAGGGAATGAGTGTCAGTCCGCTAGCAATCCCACCAAGGAGGCATCCTGCGTTTCGCAGACCGAGGTTGTCGAACATGAGCCCAGTGATGATTGGGAATGAACCTCCCAGCACGTTGCGGCAGAAACTCTGGGCGGCGAGAGCCGACGAAGCATAGAGGTGATATGTGTCTGCAAGGTAGTTGAAGGTTGCGAGATACACTGAGTAAATACCCCAGTTGGCGAATCCAATCCCGATGGGTTGCGCGTAATGGCTAGAGCTGGCTGGACCCAGAAATGCACCGAACAATCCTGCGGGGAGGAATAGCGATGTAATGCATGCAAAATAAAGCCTTGCTTCTGGCGCTTCCGCAGGGAAGTTCTTCCTCATGAATGCCCAAAACCTGGATCCCGATTGGGGCTTGTCTCCCTCTTCTTGCTTCCTCCATTGGGGATGCTTCATCAGATTTTCTTGCAAGATGCCCACGATTGTTGCGACAATAGCAGATGCAATCATAGCCGTGTAGACACGGCTGGACATGTCGAGGTTGTCTGAGTAGAGGTATGGAACAACGGCGAAGGACAAGTATAGGACTCCCCACGAGAAGGCAGCCCAGATCGAGAAGCAAAAAACGACAGGCTCAGTGAAGAGTAGATAGAAGGGGCGTTGAACCGATGTCGACATCATCTTGGCCAATGATGCCCGCTGTTCATCCGCCTTGACAACCCATCTGACGCGCCGTAATCGACGCTGCGGCCTTTGTTCCTGACCAGAGCTATACTCAAGTTCGGCGGGGTCGGGCTGTAGGGTTTTGATGGTCGACGATGATGATTCAGCGGTATCTTCCTCAACTTCTGTTACCCAGACGCCGTAGGCGCCCGCGCTCTCCAGTTGTTCGTACCATTGGTTCAGCCTTTTGGCTTTCCTCGACAGCAAGACTGACCCTCGGGTCTCACGGAAGAAGAATATGATGGCAACAAGAAGGACACCGTCCATGATTACCTGGTGCCAAAAAGCCCACTTCCATGCTTGCGTTGGATTGCTCATGCCATCCACAAAGGCTGCGGAAACCAGCGGCCCTGCTCCAGTTCCTGCCAGTACAGCTCCGCTGAATACTGCCATTGGGGTATTCCTCTCTTCTTTGTCCCATAAATCAGCGATAACACCGCCAATGATGGAGCTGAACACTGAGCCACCAACCCCAACCAAGAACCGGGCAACCAGCATGCCAGCAAGGGAGGTCATGACAGGGCAAACGGCCTGGAATATGACATATACGACGCCAGCAAAGACAAAGACTGGGTAGCGCCCCAAAATCTCAGATATCGGAGCAAGGGCCATGGGAGCGATGGCAAAGCCCATACAGAACGTCGTAATGCCGACAAGAGCGGCGAGGTGACTCGTGTTGAGATCCTTTGCCATCAGGGCAGAGGGAGGTGAGTAGGCGCCGGCAGTATACGCCGTAAGGAACGTCGCGACGCATGAGAGCGCGAGCAAGATGTTTTTTCGGGTCGGAGCCCAAGTCAGGGGAGAGGTATAAGCTCGCAAGTCTGGGCAAGGCGGCAGTTGCTCGTTATCTCGAAGACCGGCTTCCTGGGCCGTTGGAGGCGACGGGAGGTTGCTGCTGAAGGAAAGATAGAGATATGATATCGATTCGTCGCTGGCGAAGACTTTTTCTGTAATTTTGGGCGCGAGAGTATTGTCAACGCTGATCTCCAACTCGCCCTGGTCGAGTACCGGAGTATCTCCGTCCCAACGGGACTCGCTATTTGGAGACATTTTCGTTCTCTGTGGTGCCTGTGGTGCGTTTCAAGGCTTGATCTGAAGGAATCGTTGTCAAGGGCTTCAGTTGGCCAGCCAGTGTTGTGTTAGATACTGGCTTCGATAAGGATGAGACAACATCCAGGTGGGTTGGGAGTTGATCGTGAGACACTGAAAAGCAGTACCACACCCATTGGGGCACAACCCCGGGTTATGAAGGCTGGCTGGACGGGATAAAGAAAACGGGAGATGAGCATAGCGGCGGAATGGCGACGGGAATAATCGCCTCTGGGTGTAATATCCGCCTTTCCATGTCAACCCGAAAGACTAATAAGACCCACGAATGACTTGTACACGGTGCTAGGCGCTAGTGCGGACTCGGCAGAACTGAAGTGGTGTTGAAGATCAGCGGGTATCTCTCGGACAAGAAAAATGATACCTATTAGGAATCAGGTTAGGGGCGATCGGGTCTATCATCTTTCAGTCCCGCTTGATGAGCGCTGAGAGACACAAGTTCGCTGTTGGATGTTTCTTCCCACCGAATAAGTGAGAGTATCAACCGTTCACTGACGTCCGACACATATGCAAGGCTGGCCATCAAAGGTCTGGGCCTTGACGGGAACAAGCCATTCGTATCCCCCCACTCAGCCATGCAATCGGACCTGCCTCAAGTGTCCGAGGCCGAGATGAGATTTCTTCCGAGGCCGGGAATAAGATGGGCATGCAGCATGATGACGGGCCCAAGAGTGTTTTGGTCAATCAGCGGCACTTGAACCCTGGACAGGAGCAGTCTCGCGGGGCCGCCAACGCTGCAATTCAGCCATCTTTTCCACGAATTTTAGCCGAGGACCAAGGGAAGCCAGCTGATTGGGCATGGGTCCGAACGGAAGTCGTCTTTGATGGGAAGAAAAGAGGCTGAACTGCCGAGAGTTGGTCGTTTAGAGACAACACCGCCTCGCTCAGCGGGGTTCTTGGCACGGCGGGATCCACAAGTGAGGTGGGGAGAACTATGACCGACTATTACCGGAACATGGTTTTCTCGTGCTACGGGAATCTGAGAGGGGAAGGTGAGCATAGTTCGTTGGGCACTTGAAGATGACGGAGATGAGATGAGATCTGGGGAGCACACATACGTACCTGGTATTAACTTCCCCACCCCTCCCAAAGCGGGCCCCGCGGGCTGCGCGCGTAACTTAACCGGTCTAAGCCCGCGGGGAATCCCATCTGAGGCGAAGTGGGTGGTAGCATTGCAGTTTTGCTGGATATGTTGAAGTCGTCAGTTAGCTTGGGATGGGTGTTTAGTGGGAGTCACGAGTGATGGGACTGCGTGCCACGTGATGCGTCATCTGACCGAGTCTTATCGCGGAGGCACTTTGAACATCAAAGCATTTCCCCCAGCTATTTTACATTGCGTGGACTAGCATGAGACGGCGGTTGTGAAATTCTCATTCTCGGCGTACCATTGAACTCTAGCGTCCATGGAATTGGTTCAGTTCCTCAACACTATCCCGATCTAGCTTTTCGAAGCTTTTATGTTGTCCACCCACCCCTTATTCGCCTATGTTCTATGGCCAGGATACGACCTACAGCCCCAGACTCAATTGTGGCGGACCCTGGCTGCGTAGACGACGAAATATGCAGTCACATGGTAACATGGGCGAAGCAGAGAATTATTCCATTAGAACCAATATCGTCAGCGTGACGTTGCAATGGGCACCGGGGGTTTCTGTGCCCCGGCAAGCTCCCACTGTGTCCGATAAGCCAGCCGGTCGAAGCCGGTCAAAGCCGGTCAGATCCCGCCATTAATCTACGTCGTCGGGGCTGGTCTTTTCGTACCCCTCCTCGCCAAACTTGGGTCCGAACTTGTCTCGCGCTTCGTTGAGGGCTTTGACCTCGTTGTACTCGCCCTCCTCTTCGGGAATCGGGATCTCGCGCTGCTCGGCAATGGACTCCTTGGCCCCCGGCTTGAGGGACCCGTCCTCATTGACAAATTCCTTGTTGTACAGAGTGAAGAGGACGACCAGATATGTCTGATCTGTTTCCTTGTTCCTCAAGACGTATCTGAGCTGGTGTGAGCGTCTCTGGTTGGACCTGAGACAGTAGACGAAGAGAGGCGTAAGAAAGATGATCATCTAGACGCGTACCCCCGGCCGTCGAGGGTCAGAGGCTCGCAAGGAAACTGGGGACACCTGCAAAACAGGCCCAAAATCAAGCAGACGGATGCTTACCTGAGGCCTTGGCCATCCCAGTACTTCATGATGGGCAGCTGGAACCCGGGCAGGTTCAAGGCCAAGTTGGAAAAGTCGAGATAGGGGTTGAAGAAATCCAGGCCATAGGTCTGGTCGTACTCAAACACCCACTTATCCTTGCTATCGGCGCGGAGCGCCCACTTCATCCGCGCCTTGTTGTCTTCGGGGGCTCCGATCTCCTCACGGGCCTTCAAACCAGCTTCGTCGCCGCCTTCCTCGAACCAGAGACCACCCTTGTCCTCGTCGAACTCACCAGAACCCACATGGATGGTGTTGAAGGAGCTCAGAGCGGGCCCATACAAGTATGGCTTGTCGGCATAGGCATCTCCATCCAGGCCCGGGTCAATCCACCACCGGACAATGCTCATGGCTGTGTTGAAACCGGGGGGAAGGCGATCTCGGATGGGGCGATCAAAGTCATTACCGAACTGCAAGTTCGTAGCCATGATTCCAGCGCCATCTTCACCAGCTGGCTTCTTGGCGGTGAAGCGGAACGCGATGCTGTACTGATCCTGGTTGTAGGCATGAGGCTCGGCGGAGAAGTAGGGAGACGTGGCTGGCGATTCACGAGGGAGTCCTTTGTAATCCTGGATTCGCACGTTGAGCTCAATGTCGGCGAGGTCACTAGAGATGCGAATTGGCTGAGCCATGTTGACAGGAACTTGAACATGCCCATCCTCGTCGTAGCCTGGGCCGGCCGTGATACGCAAGGTGTAGTTTTCTGCCATTTTTTTTGGTGTTGCCCCTGCGATTATCCAATGTCAGCGATATTGAGCGGAGTGGTGCTGATAATGTGAGTGATTTGAAGTGATCTGGAATCTCAATAAAAAATAAAATAAAATAGATCGCCACAACCACTGGAAAAAAATTCCTTCTGGAGGTATTTGAGAGTCAAGGGCCACAGCAAAGAGCTTCGATGATGGCTCGACTGTCTGGAGTATATGACGTGAGTTTTTTTTGCCCCCGTGCGCGTCGGCGTGTGGCCAAGCTCAGCGACCATGCTACGGGTATACGGCGGTTGGTAATTGGATGCGTCAACACCACGGCCACTATTTTGCTCCGCCATGCGCCAATCGAGAGCAGATGTACGCAGACATGCGTAGACATGCGTTGACATGCGTAAATAATAAATGATGAAAGCGTCTCGTCACAGCCGAGTCCTTTCGATTTTCCAGCCTCATGGCGTGCACTGACTGCAGTAATGATTCTATTTGCATGCACCATCCAGTGTCATCTCTGTCATTCTCTGCCCAGAATTCCCGCTACCCTTGTCCGGCGCAGGTTTGGCTGCAAGCACACATACTGCATCTTCACCGCCGAGAAGTGACGTAGAGTATTATTGGGACTGTACCCTTGCTCCGCTTCTAGGCCATTTCCCACCAGCTGGATTGCCATCTCAAAAAGTTTGTAGGCTGTTACTTTCACATGCTTGACTTACAGGATGATTAAGGTCCCTCACGTTTCTGGTGAAGGGCTGAGGCAGCGACTTCAATGTTGCATTCTTTGATCCTTCATGCCTCAGGCAACAACGACGCCCTGGGTGATCGTCGTGCGTGTGGATGCCTGTAAGTACCCCACCTCGAACTCGGCATGATCTTGAACCTCAGACCAACAAACGACTCAAGCATTATCTCACTCATCACGAGTCTGTCCTCTACTGGATAATAACATGGATCTTGTGACATGATATACTTCAACGTCTATTCGCATTCGTTACTGTCTTGAAGATTCTTTTCTGCCTGAATTTGAGTGCGACGAATACCACTCGCATCTCCACCCCTACACGCCCTCTCTGAACCGAGGTACGGGATAGTATCTTAAACTCGCATCTTGTCTCTAAATCATCAATCAAGTAAACCACCACACAAAACATCATGGCGACCATCGAGAAACTCTCTCAAACCTCTCCCCCCGCGCTTCTCCTCCTTCCTGCACCTCCACGTCCCTCGTCACTGATCGCCTTGGATGCCGCCTACCGAGCACCACTCTCTGCAGTTCTTAACAAACTCAAAAGCCTGCCAACCCAAGCTACGTTGGTTATTGCTGTCGCTTGCCCCATTCTTGATGGCCCATCCCCGCGAGCCAAGTCCGTCCGCTGGACCGAGGCCCAATCGCTATTAGCAGGTCTTTACACACTCGTCTCTGGTATCTGCGCAAGCGAGTCTATCGACGTTGATGTGGGTGCTGGACCCGGGAGCGTGGATTCCCGTATCGTCTTGGTCGATCATGAGCCCTTGCGCAAATACTGGCTTGGTCCAGATGGCGGCTATGAGCCTAACCGCACTGCTGTACTTGATCTTGCTACCTTTGCCACAAAAGCCCATCCCTGGGAGACCATATTCCATCCCAGCACTGAGGCAGGCTACAAGTTGCTGTCTGATTTCCTCGGTTTTGCAGAAAAGCAGACCTATACCTATAACCAGCTTGTCGCTGTTGACGGTGGTATCACTATGATCGCAGAGACCGACGCTACAACAACTGTGGACCAGCCCAACCTCGTTAGCACTGTCTGTTTAGGAGGGACGTTTGATCATCTTCATCCTGGCCACAAGTTGCTTCTACATGCGACTGCGCTGCTTCTCGCTATCCCTGAAAAGGATTCAGGCCAGACGTGCACCCTTATTGTCGGCATTTCGGGTGACGAATTACTCGTCAACAAAAAGTATGCCGAGGAGCTGCAGTCTTGGGAGGAGCGTGCCCAAAGTGTGCTCTCCTTCCTCTGTACCCTCCTCGAGTTCAAAACCACCATGACGGCCCCTCCTACAATCTCAAAGCCCGACGAGTTGACCGCCACACTGCGAAATCGCACAGTGTTGGTGCGCTGTGTCAACATCCACGACCCCTTTGGGCCCACCATCACAGAGGAGGCCATGGATGTCATTGTCGTGTCAGCTGAGACTAGGGGTGGCGGCAAGGCTATCAATGACCGGAGAACTGAAAAAGGTTGGCGGCCGTTGGAGGTCTACGAAATCGACGTGCTGGATGCTCGAGCGATCACGGAAGGCCAAGGCGAGGGCGGCGCGTCCAAGACCGAAGATTTCAGTGCCAAGATTAGCAGCTCAACCATCAGAGAGCAGCGAGCTGCTGCGAAGAGCCAATCGTGACGGGGCGGTTCGGAAAACATTTCGGTCAGAGGCAACGCGAGAGGAGTTGAGCATACGTCAGAATAAAGGAAGATTGATTACACGAAAATCTGTCAGAAAGAAACGGAGGAACATGATCCTACAATTGGATGTCCTACATTTTACTTTCTCCGTGGACCAAGCCATCGAACTGAAGCACTCTCTCGCAAAGGAACACAAATGAAATCCTTGATCCTAGCCATCCACCGGTCCATTAGTTGGACTTTTTCTCAAAATCGTCCTGATAACCCCACCGAAACCGTCAAGCCTGTCATTGATCGGTGAAACAAAAAACGCCAAACTAGAAACACATTGGGAGCTGTAACCCGGGACGCCGTACCTGCCCTGCCGACTCCTCCATCATGAAGCCCCATCTACTGCTTCACATCACTTCACCTGGATTTTCGGATCATTGAGGATCCTGACTGAGATTTGGCTCTGGCGATATGCTCCATTGCACTGTTCACTGTCTTTTGTCAGCATCTAGACAACGAATGGCTGGCGACCCAAGACCTTAGTCTCTCAACATACATTGATCTTCCATTTTCACCTTGGATGTCATGTACCAAGTCTCGTTTATCCTGTCATCTTCGTTCTGACAGCATGCGCAAAACTCATAATCCATGCAAAGTGGTGCAAGGTCAGGAGTTGGAAGCCTACACTCCCGTGGTGTTCTTGGATACCAATCATCTAACAAGGCGTCCTTCTCATATTCGAAGAGATCCATCGGAGAGACGATGGGATGCGTCAAGTCTGTATTACACCAAGACCCGATCATGGCAACTTTGGAGTCCAGATGTTCTTGCTCGACTCGAGGAAACCCATTCCGGGGGCCTCGCATCGGGGAGCTTTTTGAGCCACGTCGAGATGACGGGCGAACTAATTGACTGGTCCAAGAGCTGGAAAGGGCTGGCGGATCGATATGGGAGCGTGGTTGCCTGTGAAGGGAGTCCATGTCCCAGGACTGGTGACGAGCACGTGACGGTGGTTTGCGGGCGCTGACTCCCCCATTCGCCAGGACGACCTCTTGAGCATTACCACTCCGATGATGTCTGGGGTATTCATCAGAGCGATAATTGAGAGTGCTTGGCTCAATACCGCCCTGTGATCCATGCGAATAATGCATTTCTCTTTGGCCTTGATGATTCCACATTGGTCCTTGACCATGGGACAGCTGAAGCGCCGACGACATGTACGGGGATGAAGATGTGTGGAGTGCAACGGGATGGTGAAGAGACATGATATGCCTAGAGAGGCAACAGATGAATGATTTGGAAAGGATGTTGGATAACTGGATGGTATATTGGGGGAGGGTGACGGTGGAGACAGCGACAGTGAGGTGGCAGCGATATGGGATGTGTGACGTCCTTCTAGTAAGTGCTAAGGACTCTTGTGGGTTTGGATGGGATGGAAGTCAAGTGATTTGGGGTTTCTGAAAAAATCATGTGTGTTTCTTGATGAATGACAAGAAAGAGAGTGAAGGAGGGAAGGAAATGGGAAGAGGAGCGAGGAGGGGGGAGCCGGGCTTTATGTCGGGGGTGGGCTCTAGAACGGCCGTCCCGGGCCTGGCCAATCAGCGTCCTCCTCCGCCGACCTCATCCAACGTCGCCCCGACCTATGAAACCAGCTTACACCCATCATTTACCTCCAGCATTCTCTCGCCGATATATCTACTAAAACAGCAAGCAATATATCCTCGAGAACCTCCTCGGACGAAGAAGTCTCGTCATGATATCTGTGGTACTCAAAAGTCCCGTTGCCAGACGTTGAGAGGGAACTCTGCTGCGGAGGGACCTGGGGCCAAGAACCATCTGTCACGATATTCAAGGCATCCCCTACACTATCCCTACAAGTGTGTGTCGTCTCAGTGGGATTGGATGGTCTGTTCGTTGGTAATTCTCCTCTCTTGTGGTCGTCTCTTGAGGACATCTCACCAGCCAGGTGCCTGGATGCCTCAGGGCACCCAAAGCCACTGAGCTTTTGCCTTTCATTAATATCATGTCTAGATCATCCCATTGAACGATAAAACAATTTTTTTTATCGCCGCCCCATGAAACCTCGCCGTTGTCTTTGCATCTTTGGTATCATTTGGTTTACACCGTTGTGGTCGGGATGTCGAGTGCCCACGTGACAACCCCCGACACTGCCACTTCCAATCAGGCTGCGAATAAGGAATCTTCCCCGCCCGCTCTAGTCTATTTATCATGGATCATCAGCCGCAAATTTTCATCCTTGCCTCATCCATTTACTCCATCCCGTCTCACTGACTGTAGTATGGTCAGTGTTGACTCGTCTAGACACACCCGAGCATCCCTGGAGAATTTCAGCAGCTTCCATCAGGTACGTCTAGTCGTAGACCAACACTCGCATAGATGTTTCATGGTATTTCCTTCGCATCACTGTGATTGGAAGGGGTTTTAAAAGAACATACTGCCCCAAGGCCCGAGGTTCAGAGCTGCAATAGCCTGTTGATACAGGGGACCTTTTTCTCACAAGCCAGCTTTCGGTCGCTTGTTGGATGAGAAAGGCTGGATAAGACGTTGGCGTAAAATATACCCACTTTATGTACTTGTTGTGGGAATATGGCATATCTCTCGAAACTAGATGAGATCACCTTGCGCAGCCCATGGGAGTAAAATATCCTCAGATTTTGCTGTGCCCCGGTTCCGCAAAAGAAGTCTGCCGGGCACTAAGACGGGAGGTCGCAGTTTATACGGCAGCAAACGGTTGTGGCGTCGCGGCAGTGCAGACACCCGCAAAATAGACGTCATCTGTGGCTGTGTTGCGCCCTACTAGTACCAAACCCAGAACGGTCCAGCAACAAACAAATGAACTTGGGATATTGTCTATCGAATGCACTCATGTCGGGCAATAAACTGGGTCCCATATCCAATCCCTGAATATTTCTCGGGAATTCATCTGCTTTTGGTCGGCTACCGAAGAAATCAACCTGTTATGGCCTGAGGCTGCCCCATATTTATCCCAACAAATCTGCCTAGAGGTTTCATCATTCATCCTCGTAAGGCTTCCACGACTCTCACTTTACACAACATCGATGCAGTTGTTATCATTTCCAACATATTTTACGTCAAAACAGCGAGTCCGCCCTGACTGGGTACGCGGAGAACAGTCGCCATGATTGGCACCTCGTTCCCAGAATGGATCTTTATCCGTCTCTCCATCCTCTTCTTCCAGTACACGCCTCTCGTCTACGTTGCAGCAATCATCGCCTTGCCTATCCTCTGCGGCTCCGCAGCCTTGTCGCAGCCTGTCGCTTGGGTTCTTTATACGGCGCTCTTGGCTGAGGCTCTCTTCTTTGGGCTCGTCTATCGTCCGTACCTCGTGCGTCTCAAGCAAAATGCTTGTCACCCATCACCGCTCTCATCGACAGAACGGATGGCTTTGTTCAAGCGATGCATGATCAACATCCCAAGTGTGGAAATATATTTGCAGGGCTGGTTTCTCGGTGCGCATCCCGATGAGATTCGGCGCGACAACGTAAGGGAATTCCTCCTTTGGGCATTCTTCGAGCAGGGATATGAGACCACCAGTATGGATGATGACAGTTCGGAGGCTACAGGCCAAGAACTTGCCGAGTTTATTTCCATGATCGAGGAGAAGCTAGGACGCCCTTTGAAAGAAGGCTATGGAAGTGCCCAGAGCCTGCGTCTCACGCTCGATAATGTCGAGTCCTCCTATCGAAGCCTGCTGTGGTACATAATCATCTTCTGTGTCGACCAGTTTACTCACTTGGCGTTTCTCTGGCATGGGTTCGAATACTATCACAAAAGTCGAGCCAATGCACTCCGCGTCTTCCCTCCACGCCCTCAGGAGCTCGTTGGGGGTCGACAGTCTCCCTCACCCCAGCTAAGCTACTGGCATCGCCCCCACTCAGCCGAGGACAAGGTCCCGGTCGTTTTCTTCCACGGCATTGGTATCGGGCTCTGGACATATATCGGGTTCCTCGCAAAATTGTCTGGAACGAAAAAGAACGGAAACGGCAGTATTGGAATTATCGCCATCGAGGTGCTGCCGCTGTCATTCCGCCTCACATCTCCGATCCCAAGCAAGGCCGACTTCCTTGATCAGATGACGACCATCATCGACCACCACTGCTGGCAGGACTTCTCGGTAGTCTCACACTCTTACGGCTCCGTCCTAACAACCCACATGCTCCACTCTCCCAGTCTGCAGCACCGCATCCCTTCTGTTGCTCTGATCGACCCGGTTACCATCGCGCTCCACCTCCCCCACGTCGCCTACAACTTTACACGACGGCGGCCCAAGATGGCCAACGAGTGGCAGTTGTGGTACTTTGCGAGCACCGACCCGGCTGTGGCGCTCTGTCTAGGACGCCACTTCTTCTGGCGGGAGAACATCTTATGGAAGGATGAGCTGCTTGTGTCCGAGAGTGGCGGGCGCAGAACGGAGAGGAAGGCTGTAGTAAGTCTGGCTGGGCGGGATTTAATCGTCGATACGGCGGCTGTTTCAAATTACCTGGATGCAGGCGAAGGGGCTGGCGTCGGCGAGTTGGGTCGTGAAGAGCGTGACAGGATTGACGTGGTGATGTTCCCAAAGTTGGACCATGCGCAACTGTTTGACGACCGTTCCGCTGCCGATTCAGTACTCGACTTGGTTAGATCCAACTGCGTAATTGATAGACCTGCGCTGCCGCAGTAAAGGGCAAGTGCAGAGGAGTGGGAAGAAACGTCGCATTGGATAACTGTATCTCCAGCCGAGACTCAAACTTTTAGTCGCGCATTGTAATCATATCACCTCCCCAGTCAGCCAGGTCAGCACCGATGGGATGAGGGCCACTCTGGATTATGAGCCACACAATGTCCTGATCGCTATCATTTTTCACTTGATGCTCTGTCCAGGCGGGGATAAAGGCAAAGTCGCCAGGAGACAAGTCGTGATTCTTGAGGTCCATGTCCAAGCCTTGATTGACAACGAGGGTACCATTGCCGGAGACAGCATAAACGATGGCATCTGGAGGAGTTGTCAACTGAGATACGTATTGTGCAATGGGCCTAGTATGAGCATCTACTTACCCTGTTCGCTATTGTGACGAATGGTGGAGGCAGAGTTGGGCCGAGTGGTGAGCACTGTGTACGACGGTTAGCATCAAGTCCGAGGAAGAGCTTGAGAATACGAGACGATGACTGGGGGCTTTCTCACCTAATGCACACATCTTGTCGCACTTGTTGACGATGGCTTCTCGTTGGATGACAGGCCCCTCGACAGTAGGGTGGGCTGGCTCAAGCTGCTTGGCTCGGGTGATGCGGGTCGAGGACGGCATGATCATGGGGAGAATCTCGGAGATGAGCGGTAACAAGGACGCCATAGCTGATATGGTAGGTGGGTTGTTTTGGAGATGGAGTCTCTTGGCGGTGAATAGAAATAGCTGAATATGAGGCCAACTTAGGAAGGCGGAAGTACAATATGTGGCAGGGATCCCTCTCGGCAGCGTCCGGAACGTTGGTGGAGGGTGATTAGCGAGTCAAATTGATGTGACGATTGGAGAGATGCAAAACGTGGCAGATTCAACGGCGACGGTTATATGCGAAACTATAATTGAAGGCCGTGAGGTGCAGGCGACGGGCTATTCGTATGAAAGAACGGTGACGTTTTCTTGGGCTGGTGATGCGTCGATGAGGTCAGATCACACGAGCAGACGTGTAGGAGATGGCAAAAGGACAAATCAAGTATGAGATGGCAGCAGAAAGTTCAGTAACAAAGCCAGGAAGGGGGGTTGTGTAGAAGCCTGGGCGGGCGACGAAGGAGGCGAAATGATGCGATGAATCAAAAGGGCAAATTGGGTTGTCAACGATGAAGTCGACAAAGCCCAAGGCACAAGAAAGATACGTACCCTAGCGAGGCCGAACTGGTGATGGCTTCGTGGGGTTGGGCATCGATACAACGATATACCGACTTCTCCGCAACCGGACCCCGTTAGTACTCTTAGTTGCATTCTCTCATCTTGGTCCGGATCCAGGATGGAATGCCTCATTCTTGGTTACTTCTCTCTATTCGGAATAGTTGGGACCATAGGGTTGAACGCCTATTGGGCATACCAACTGCCAAGAAGGATAAAGAGACAAATCCATCAGCAAGATACCAGAACCGGAAGCTCGATTCTAACATGCGCTAAGAATAGCATCGCGCCCACATGTCGGGTAGAGACATCCTTGGAAGATGCACCTCCGGGGGTAGGGATCATTTCTCTTTTCCCAGGGATTAACGAGTTTACAGAGGCGTCAGTTGGCCCAGATAGCTCCAGGTTTGCCCACGAATGCCACGTGAGATGTCTCTCAGGATGGGCAGACGACACGGTCCAGAATGCGTAGTGAATGGATCATGGCCGAGTGGATCATGGACATGGCCTTCGGTGCCGGCTATTGAAGCCTGGAAAGCACATGCAGGGTGATAATAGGCTGAACATGTTTTCTTTAGGCCTCTAGACAGCCTAGATCGGGATTTCATGTGATGCGATCTAGCGACGAACTATGGGAACTTTTGGTGGTTTTCTGCCCCAAAGTGGTGGTAACCCCGCCAAACCGAATATCAGTTATTACTAAGGCGGTATACAGCAGACGGGACAACACCTTCCCATCCAAATGCACATGCACGCATCGTCCAACTCATGTGCGTCACCGAATTTCGCCAACGCTCCATCTTTCAGTCTCTCAAATTCAGCGTCTGTAAGACCACCGACGACAACTACAAATCAGCCGATTCTCGTATTGGCTGGGGGAGGAAAGTAAAAATGAGCCCGTTGGCCCCTCTTCCTCTTCCGCTTGCTTCTCCGTTCCGATAGTCGCCTACCCTGAACTGAACTGAACTGTCACGTCAAATCGAACCTCGGCGTCTTGGCTCAACTCCGTCGCTCCATTGCAGCATCCGTAACAGATCGCTCTGCCATAGAAGATGGACGACCCGGCGTCTTCCATCATGGAGGCCTCCTCTTCACCAGCCACTTCCCTGGCCACTTCGGAACCCTCATCTGACGGCTGCCGACTCCGCACACTTCCTCCCGAACTGGTTGACACCATCCTCTGTCATCTTTCACCCTACGACGTCGCTTCTGTCTCCGCAACATGCCATGCTTTGCGGAAACACGCTCTCTCTGACGTCATCTGGCACGCCCTCGTCCAGGAAAACGTCCCCGGCGTAACCCTCACAAGTCCCGCCCCATGCGCCAGTTACTATGAACTCTACGCCGCCCACCATCTCGTATGGTTTCTACCGCGGTACAAGATTTGGTTCTGCGACCGCGAACTAATGGGCAAGCTCATCGTCGTTCGCTATGACCCCCGACGCGGTTGTATCGAGGGATACCAGTTGCTCGCCGGCAGGAATCGAACGACGTACCAACACTGGGCTGCTCACAGCCAGGTAGTTATACACGGTTTTGAACCACGAGTTGCTCTCCATCTCGACAAACCCGTGGTCCAATTCCGTATCCGACCGACCAGGAACGATGGTGGCTTCTCCAAGCGGCCCGGTGCCAACCGCTTTGCCGACGAGATCCCCATGGAGTTGGACGACCGACTTGGGGCGATGTTTAGCAACTTCCTCTTAGCCCGTCCGCTTGACCCAGACGTCGCGGATGCGAAGCTTGCTACTGGGTATCCCTACGGTAACGTATGGCCACCGCCAGCGGTACCCGCTCGCCATCACGTTTCCGGCGGCTTCGAAGGACGGGATAGAATTGCCCTCAACTCCAAAGACCGCCCACAACAGCGGTCCGAGGTCTCTGACCAAACCTTTCGGATCCGCCACTGGTTAGAGATGGCAGGAAGCCCTGCAGCACCGGGTATCGCCCTCGCACCTCCAGGCTCCTTTTCCGGAGTTAGGCACGTCTTGAGGGGAATGCAGTTTGAGAATGCTCTCGCTGGAGGCATAGGGACGACGGGGGGTATGGCCGGGATTCACTTGGGTGAAGAAGTCATCTCGTACTCCACAATTGACCCAGCTATTTACACTCCGACGGCCCTCAAGCCATGGCGAGGGATCTGGGTCGGCGACTACAGCGGCCACGGGTGCGAGTTTCTATTAATCCATCAACCCGACGACTTACCGGCAACAGATGCCGAACTTGGCCTTGAACGAGACAACATCGAAACTGACGCAGAATGGGAGGCTAGAAGAACGGATGCTCGTATATATCGCGGGCGTTTAGAAGCCATCAAATTAACCGGCGATCCCAACGTTCCGCGTGGAGAACATACCTTTATAGTCGAGGACCTAGGCCCAGAGGGCTACGTCGGAGATGCCACCGATCCGCCATTTATGGGTGCTAGGGTGGTAAAAAGCCGAGGCCATGTGGCCGAAACGGACTTCGTTGGAGGTGAGAACAGCGGCCATGTCCAAAGTTCAAGTAAGCATAGGCTAACGAGATGTTTGCGGATAGAAAAATTCATCGATAGTCAATTATTGCTCATCAACCATGATCGGCTGGCTCAGTACTGGGTTGGATTTGGGCACATCAGCTTCTTTGAGCGGGTAGACATCGATGCGGTCCTGAGGCCATGAGAGGAGGCGAATATGGGGTGATTTGACACCTTGCTGGAGCACTAGGTACTGCGATATAATTTTGCGAAGTACAATGTGACCATGCACCGTTGTGAGCCTTCTTACAGACCACTGTGAGCCGCGGTAGGTCGAACTCTGTACTCTGCGAATCTGAAGCATCCCCCATAGCCTGGTCCGAAGGGGTTCCGATTATGTCACTATATCAAGCCCTTCAATGGTCCTTGTTGTGTAGACTGCGATCTTTAAAACCCAGACTTTCTTAAATTTCTCCGGCCTGTCAAACTACTTCAACTCCCATCAACCTTCGAATGTTTCGACAGCACCAAGCAAACCTCTTCCTTACCCAGAATACAATTTGCCCAAGATGGCACCAACAATCATGACGGAAAATCCCCTTTACTCCGGTTTTGCGGCAACGAAGCAAGAGCAAGCCGATCCTACCGGAAACATCGAACAGAACCCCTTCGTCGTGGACTCGGACAATATGGCCGCCACCATCATCGTCTACGGCATCCTCGCCCTATGTTTCGGATTTCTCATCGGTCTCGTCCTCGTCGACATGCGTCGCAAATACCGCACTGGCGACCTACAAGAAACGGTCCGCAACCTTGGCTATCTGTGTCTGCTTCTGCTCAAGGCGCCCTTCATGCTCTTCTCCCGCAAGAACATGTCGGCCGTCTGGATTTGGTTCACGGACCTGTTCCGCAGCGCGGAGAACAAGCGCGGGTCGAAGAAGGCGGCACCCATCTCGCTTGATCGGCAGTTTGACCATAACGCTATTATCCTGCGCTTGGGGGCCAAGCCAGACGTGTCTGGGACGGAAACAGGAACGACTACCTCGGACTCCGACAACAAGGGAGTGCTTGTCACGGGTGGGGAAGGCAGCGGCGATATGAGTACTTCTACGAGTCCGCCGGACATGGCTCCTTTGGTCAGGCAGAATGTTACCATGCCTCATTAAGATGGCCATCATCAGGGTTGGGAGGGTTCACGGATACAGCGAGTGTAAAGGCCTGTGTAAAGACTATCGAATTCACGAAGGGTTTTTAGATTTTTTTCTTAAATTATTATCAAGGTAGTACTATGTCATTTCAAATCAGAAATATCTGCAGCGATATGATGTTCTGGTCAGCCACTGCATCTAGTGTAGGTATGAAAATGGAAAGAAATATGAACCCCATATTGGACAGTGGGCGAGAGACGATGTTGAAACAGGCGGAGTTATTCCAAGATGATTGGCTTGACCAGAACTGACGCCCCAAGATTCTCTGGTCGCAAACTGTAAGCCCAGTACCAGGGCGTGATGAAAGCCAAATGCAGACGGCTGGCACCTCGAATGTGGAGTCAAGCCGGAGCGGTGGGTCGCAAAGTCCGGAGGAGTCGGGCCCGAGGGCCGGGACCGACGTCCGGTCTGACGTTGGATCGGCCGGCAGCCGATTGGAGTTGGCGGTGAGCAACGAGACGGAGGAGGGATCATGTGACTGCGGTTCAGTAACGTACGTAAAGGCCACGTTTATTGAGTAACAGAAATGGCCGGTGAGACACTTGAGACTTGATTCGGAGGACTAATGCTGCAGGTCGGAAAGTCAGATCAAGTCAGGAGGCAATCCGGCAGTCGGTGTACAGAAGCCGGACTGGTTTCCGAGTCGTAGATGGATGATAATCTCAAGCCACGAGAATCCTGCTGTGCCAGTGCCATGGGGAAGCGAGCAAGGGTCGTGAGTGCAAACTCAATTCGAATAGACTCGGGAGTCGGCTTCATCGGATTCTTCTTATCTCGGGCGTCTCTCCATGTGCCTGTCTCCCATTAAGCATTACATTAATTCCCCGGGGAGATCTGGATCACCGGCATTTGAAGGGGAGGGCTTGTCCCGGTGACTGGTGAGTACACGCGGCAGCCGGTGTAGCGCCGGTACTCTGTACGCCGACGAGAATGCCATCTCTTCGGGTACCTGGGGAATGGTGCCCGAGGTCGCCGACCATGTGAACCGTGAGTACTGTGTAAGTAATTCGGTTGCACGGGCGCTGCAGTGTCTGCCGAAAGGTGGTGGCTGTGATGATGATGGGAAGACGATTGAGAATTGTACATGGTAAATGGTTTGAGAAGCTCGCTCTTTCGTGGTTCTCTCTGGGGCCTTGACTTCACCGGACGTGTTCCCTCATAGCTTCAATCCCTTGAATTGAACTGAACTACGAATCAGAAAGCCACGAGTTGCTCCAGACTGCCAGACGCAGCGTAGACCAACCCTGTTTAGGGAGGGTCGCAGTGGGCTTCAGCGGTGCACCGGGTATTTAGCCACTAAGTCCCAGCGGTTGCAGCCACTGTAAACGCCTGATTGGCACAGCCCGGACGTCAAGTGACCCCTAATACACTAATACACTAATACACCGGGGGGCGAGGCCCGGCCGGATGGCTTCCAACGGCAATCGTCGGTCGGCGGCCGCATCTCATCACTTATGTTTTGTTGGCGTCGGCCACTCTCCCCAGGCCACTTTCCCCAGACCAAAAGCAATCTCGTATCTTTGGGTACTGGAACAGTCCACGTGCGCGGCCATCTCCCGTTCACCGCCTTGCATGTGTGTAGGTATCTATATTGGTGAGACCGCCCGTAACACCGCTGGCCCTTCCCTCCCGATGCCTTAAAAGCCACCCGGCCCCGCCACGCGGCGCTGACGCCCTTCCCGTCGTCACCCATTCCCCTCCGAGAATTTCCCCGTTACCAAATCAACCTCCTTTACACCACGCGTCGAGCATCAAGGGATTGTATTGCTGGGGAGATTTTACTCTACAGCTCCCTGGTTGACGGCGACGGTCAAGCCTGTCGTCTGTCGTCTGTCGTCTGTCTGGACCGTCTTTCCTCCTGAGTTGCTCGTGCCTTGGCTTTAATTGCCACCCCCCTTCTATCTAGTCTCACCTCACTCACCTTGATATCACTGCACATCATGTCCGCTTTCATCTTCTCTCCAGCGGCACGGCGACTAACACCTCGACTGACTTGCCGACAATGGCAGTCGTCCTATTTCAATCTACCAAGACCCTCGTCGCGGCCACAAGCCGGACATCGATTCTTCAGTTCAACCCCCATCAATAATAGAACCACAAAGTCAACAAGCCGGATCGCGGCAGCCTCTCCAAGTGCATCGTCAACACGCTCCAATCTCCATACCATCGCCCTTATTTCTGGTGCTGCTTCCCTTTTTTTGGCTTTTAGTTTGCTTCATGCTCCTCCCACGCAATGCGACTCGCCTGTTCAACCCTCCAACACCAAACATGACGCTCGTGACCCAAATATCCCCCGGTTCCGCATCTCCGAGGTCCGCAAGCATGACGGCAAATCCGCAAATCCCTGGGTCATCTATGGTGACAAGGTCTACGACATTACCGACTGGATTGCCGGCCACCCCGGAGGCGAGGTCATCCTGCGAGCTGCTGGCGGTTCCATCGAACCATACTGGGACATCTTCTCCATCCACAAGGCCCAGTACATCTACGACATCCTCGGCCAGTTTCTCATCGGCTATGTGGACTCAGCCGATTTGGTTGATGGAAGACCTGCTCAAGAACAGATTGAAGATCCCTTTTCCGATGACCCAGAACGGCATCCTGCCCTCATCACCATGACGGCCAAGCCGCGAAATGCAGAGACTCCCACGGATGCTATGACGGCAGATTTCCTTACACCTAACGACCTCTTCTACGTCCGGAATCACATGTGGGTTCCCACCATCCCCGATGATCCAGATCAGTACACCCTTACTATTGAGCTCGAGGATGGCACTATCAAGGAGTACACGCTCCACGACCTCAAGACGAGATTCCCTGCCCACAAGGTGACGGCCGTCCTCCAGTGCTCCGGAAACCGCCGCAGGCACATGAGTGAAGAATCCGGACGCAAGGCAAATGGGCTTCCGTGGAACGTCGGTGCCATCTCCAATGCGTCTTGGGAGGGTGTCCTCCTCTCCGACGTGCTCGCCGACGCCGGCTTCAACGTCCCGTCCGCCTTGGCAGGTACCAGCGAGGCCAAGCACGTCCAGTTTTCCGCTCTCGAAGCATATGGCGCCTCAATCCCCATCAAAAAGGCCATTGATCCTCAAGGTGACGTCTTGCTCGCCTACAACATGAACGGCCAGACCTTGCCTCGTGACCACGGCTTCCCTCTCAGAGCCATCGTCCCTGGTCATGTTGCTGCTCGGTCTGTAAAGTGGCTGAGCCACATCTCGCTCAGCGACGAAGAGAGCACGAGCCAGTGGCAGCGACGAGACTACAAGTGCTTCGGCCCCAACCAGACGCACGTCGATTGGGAGACTGCGCCTGCGATTCAAGAGATGCCCGTCCAGAGCGCCATCACGGGATGCAGACTCGGCAAATGGATCAAGCTACCTTCACAAGGCGACCAAATTAAGACTGGTAAGTCTAAGGAGGTGAAGCCAAAATACGCACAGCAGGCTGCCCTCAGCGGATATGCTTATTCTGGCGGCGGCCGTGCCATCGTTCGTGTTGATGTGTCTCTGGATGGTGGCAAGACCTGGTCCCAGGCCAAGATCCTCCCCGACTGCACCACCAAAGACGGCGCGCCTTCGTCCTGCTTTGGTCATGGCTCTTGGGCGTGGAGACGATGGAGATATGAGGGTCTAGTTCCCCTCGATGCCTTTGAGCAGGTGAAGCAAACAGCAGACAGCAAGAAAGGAGACCCATCATCCAAGAACCATCCCTCATCTAAGCATATGAGTGCCACTTTCGTCGTCAAAGCCACCGACGAGTCATACAACACCCAACCCGAGAGCCACTCGGCCACCTGGAACCTCCGCGGCAACCTTGCCACAGCCTGGCATCGCCTCCAAGTCTGTTCCGACAACCCGCCGGCCGGCGGGGAAACATTCCCCGAAGACCCATACGAGGGATGGGAGAATATCTAGCGCTTTTTCATGTTGGGATGGTGCTGGGTGGCCTGGAGTTTAGGGGGCAAACCAACGATTATGTTGTGCCCATGTTCGATACCAAGGATGGTCGTTTATTCAGGTTGTGCAATGTATGAATTGCTCTCGTGTACTCGTATTAATGTCTTTAAAACACCCACCCACTGCGAGTTCAAAGTAATACCACCTACGATCCACCGGAATCACTTTGATAAACCTCACATGCGCACAAACAAGTCATCTTAAATCAGAAATCAGCATCAAGACGATCTGCAGCCGCAGCGTCAAGTGGTAATTAGTGTCTACCCGTATTCCTTGCTCCTGGAGTACATCCCTCCGAGACGTAGTATACAACAAACCCGTTCCGAAAGCACCTGTATCCCCGCCAGTCAAGCTGGTCTAGTTGTACAATGAACACCTACATCCTAACGCGCCGGGTCCTACTCGTCGTCGTCCTCATTGTCCTCGTCGCCATCCGAAAAGTACTCAAATTCCTTGGGGACCTTGGCCTCCTCGTCATCGTCGCCATCCTCATCCACCGCCGTCAATACTCCAGCCGCCGCGGCCGCGCCTCCGTTTCCGGGGGTCTGAGGATCGACCATAAAAGGCGAACGGCCCTGGCTACGAAGCAACTGCTGCATCATGGCGCTGTTAGATCCAGCTCGCGACGGGTCTACAAGACCTTCGAGTAGGGACCGGCCGGATGCGCCAGATCGTCCACCTCGAGCGCTCTGCTGGCCCGCAACGGGTGCACGCTCGGTCGTCACCTTCTTGAGCTTCTCCTCGAGCAGCGTCTTCGACTCTTCAGGTTGCGAGTCATGGAGCAGGAGAGGGCCACCAGTAGGCTGTGTCCGTTAGTTTCTGAGCATGGGGAATTTTTGCATCAATGATCGACATACCTTCTTCACAGGCTTGTATCGGCCAGCTGGGAAGCTGATGTACTTGAGCTGGCCGGGGAGAACACGGCTCATGTTCTCAATCTCATAGCCAACCTTCTCCTTCTCCGGCTTCTTCTTGGTATCGGTAGTCGCGGTGTTGTCCTTCTCATCCACCTCTTTCTTGTCCTTGGTATCCTCGGCCTTCTTGTCCTCATCTACCTCCATCTTGTCGGCACTGGTAGCAGGGACGGAGTCGATATCCATGCTCTCGCGTCGCTGGGCGCGCTCCTTCTTCTGGGCTCTTCGCTTGGCTTGGGCAGTGGTCGACAAAATAGCAGTGGCGATCAAGGCAGGACCCTCTTCAGCCTTAGCCTCCTGCTCAGGGGGGTAGTCAAACAGGCTGGGCCGGGTGGCGCAGTGGAACTTGAAGTCGGGCATCTCCAGGTCATGGTCCAGTCCGATGATGGCCGTAGGCGAGAAGCTCAGTGACAGGAAATGGGTGAAGGGGAACCAGTACCAGTACTGTGTAAATACGGCCATACCGACGATACCAGCCATGTTGAGGTTCCCGGTCTGGGTCTGTAGGCCGATGGTGCAGTTGCGACCACCAGCATCGATGATACCGAGGGCGAGGGCCGCACCGAACTTGGTCATGGCATCCTCATGACGATCGCCAACCACCTTCTTGAGCGTCTTGCGAATGGCGGAGACCTTGGGATTCATAACCTCGTTCTGTTGCACCATAATCATGGCGAGGGAGATAAGAGCACCCTGTCGCACAAAGTCGGTAGGATCCTTCATCATGGGCTCGAGGAGGTCGATGGCCTCATCCAGGCCGGTACCGGCGCAAGAGATACCCAGAGCCATAGCAGAGCCATAGCGGACGTGAGGGTTGTACGACTCGGACAGTAACTCCACCATACGTGGGACGCTTCCGGGCTTGCGGAAGAGAATGAAACCGAGACTCATGACGGCGATTCGGCGCACGTCATCGTTGACATCGCTAACAGCGGTGTGGAGGAGCTTTCGAATAGCCTTGTTGCTACCAGTGCCACAATAGGCAAGGGCAACGGTCATGATACCACCGTATCGCAGAGTAGGATCGGGATCGTTGAGGAGACCGTCAATGAGAACATCGGCACCCTCCTGGCGACCGAACATGATGAGTGCCATACCAATGGCTAGACCACGAACAATCTTCTCATGAGTCGTCTCATGAGCGTAGGTAATCATGTCCTCGAGGGCCTTGACGTTTCCAGTACCGAGCATGATGAGACCCATGGAGAGACCGACGGCCTCGCCATTGAGGGCAGAATCCTGGAACAGGATTTCCCTGAGCTTCTCAAAGATTTCCCAGTCACCAGTAGCCATACCAGCAATGCCGAGACCAAGGGCACCACCATGCTGAACGACCTCCTCCTCAGCCTGGCTGAATTGAGTCTTCAGGTATTCCAAGGCATCGGCACCGTGGTTGGCGTGGATAAGACCGTACGCATACAGAGCACCACCCTGGCTAAAGATGGAGCCACTGCTAAGGCCACCTTGGCGGGGGAGATAGGGCTCAAGGAGTTTACGAGACTGAGACAGGTTTCCACGGTGAATGACACCGAGAGCGGCTGTCGCAGTGAACTTGGACCAGTTAACGGCCTTGCCAAGCCACTCCAGGTTGTCACGGAAGAACTTGTCGTTGGTGGTGCCCTGGTTCATGAAAGCGTTGCAAAAGGTAACGGCAGTGTGGAAGATGGAGTTGCGGCCCTCTAAGCTGTCGCGCACCTTGTTGAGGATGCTCTGGTCGGTTCGGTTGTTTCGGTAGAGGAACTCGAGGTTCAACTTGATGGTCTTGCTGCCGTCAAGGATGGATCGAATGTTGCGATAAGCCTTTGCCACGTCCTCGGGGAGCTCATTCTCGGGGGCTTCCTGCTGGTCCTCAAGGAGGGGCTCTGACTCGCCCTCCTTGTCCTTCTCTTCCGACTCCTCCTTCTTGGGAGGCTCACCAGAAGGCAAAGCAGCCAAAACCTTGCCCAAGAACTCCTGTGTTCCGTTGTCATACAGATCAAAGGCGATTTGATAGGCGTTTGCGATTGAGGATTGATCACCGTCATCGACAAGGGTTTGGAGCATTCGCGACGCCTCGTCGTCAGAGTTGAGGTAGACGACACACTTGGCGATTGCGAAATAATCAGGGTTAGGAATTTCGTTGAGAAGATCAAGAATCAACCTCAAAATCTCAGTTCGGAAGCTTCGTTCTTGGACAATATCCATGCAGATGCCGAGAGTGTACTCCATCAGATCCTCGGCAGGACCGGGAGTGCCCTCTTGGGTCTTGGACTTGGAGTTGTTCTCGTCGTCACTGGCACGCTTGATAACCCGTCGAAGGACATCGAGGTTCTTGGCTTCCACAGCAATTCCGACCACCTGCCTGTACCGACCCTGCTTCAAACAGCTCTCGAACAGACGGTCAATAACTCTTTGCAGAGAATCGGTGGCTTGGTCAGGGAGCTCGGCGATGGAGCCGGATCGGCCCTGCTTGAAAGCAGGCTGGAAGGTTGCCTCAAGCATAGTGTTGTCGACGGAGTCGCGCGATAGCAGAGACTTGGGAGGCAGGGTTGTTTGCGAGAAGGGCGTCGTGGGGGACATGACGGCATCGGATCCGCTGGCGAAGGTGGTGGCGAGCTCGGGGAGATCAGTGGTTTTGGAAGCTTGGGGAGATGACTTCTTGGCGGCGGTCACGGCGATGTACTGGTCGATACATCTGGAGATGATGGTCTCCTCGAACTCGCCGGGGGCGTCGAGCTTGAAGAGGTCGCCCGCGGCGAGGGCGAAGACCATGCTGTCATTGTAGGCCTGGAGGTGGTAGTAGACCTTGGCGAGGACAAGAGCGGCGAGCTGGCGTTCAGGGAATGAGTCGTCCTCGTAGAGAGCCTCGCTATCAAGAGTCAGTTTATCAATAACGAAGGTAGCGTTGCTGGATCCGGGACGCACATCTGGCTCAGAGCGGCGGCAACCTCGGTCCAGACGGTGTCAATGTCGTCGTTGAGGGTCTGGAGGGCGAAAACTTTGAGCTCGGGCTCCTCGTCGGCAAGGAAGGCAAGCACACCGGTCGCCGACACGAGTCCAGGCATCTTGAAGGTGTGCGACGGGTTGGACGGGCGGGCGAGTGATTGTTGCAGGAGGACGAGAGGCGACTCAAGAGACAAGATGGGGCGACTAGAAGCAAACGGGCGGTTTCCGAATAAACCCAACGGCATACGCAGGGGAGTCTCTTGGGTGGGATGGTGATATGGAGAGAGATGGGGCGGGGAAATGGAGAGAATGAGAGATGTTGAGGTGGTTGTTTTGCTCAAGAGGGAAACTCGAGATGGTCCACGTCAGGCACAGCTCTGCCTCGGAGGCGACGCACTGACCAGGGCAAGCTTGCGCACCAGGCAGAGGCAGGTACGACAGACGACCAATCTTACCTAATCTTGGCTGACTCATCCAGATTGAAGCGGCGCCGCAATTGGAACAATGGTGCGACGACGCGGACAGCTTCTGCCTAAGGCCTAGGACAGCCAGTAGCTGAGCCCGGTGCAAAGTCGGTCATTTAGGAATCCCAGCACGTGATAAATTCAACGACAAAGCAACGAGCCGCCCTATCAGAGCATCGTGTCCAGATCCAATCTGCCTCACCCCGACACCGCCCAGGGACCGCTTTCGCATGGCTTGAAAACACGAAACACGGCATGGGCCCTGTGAGCCACAGTTGGACGCGTTTCTTGGCAATTGTAGGGCCACAGAGTCTCACGGATTTACAAGTCCAGGGCCTTCTAGAGCAATGCATGTCACGCTTGGACAGAGGCTAGGCCCTTGGGTACCTGACTCTGTACCTTGGAATCACAGCTACGGAGAAGGACAAAGCGCGCGGCAGACAACTAGCTCTAGGTGGCTTCTCAGGGTCTCAGGGGCGGGTCGCATTGGGCAGCATCAACGTGATGAACCGACATGTCAATCACAATGGCATTAGCGAAAGCATGCCCGATATCAAT
The DNA here is from genome assembly GCA_020744155.1 of Ilyonectria sp. MPI-CAGE-AT-0026. Taxonomy (NCBI): domain Eukaryota; kingdom Fungi; phylum Ascomycota; class Sordariomycetes; order Hypocreales; family Nectriaceae; genus Ilyonectria; species Ilyonectria sp. MPI-CAGE-AT-0026. The sequence continues at coordinate 726,502 of JAGPNQ010000027.1, read as the reverse complement.
GGCACGAGTCTCAAACGTACCCTCAAGCTTCCAGACAAACGGGCAGTGAGGGAGGATTTGTTTCCGCACCGCTGGCGGGACGGGAAGTCTACCTGTAGGTCATCCATCCTACCAGTGGATCGCAGCGGTGGGAGAGTTGGCGTACGTGGCACCCGCAGCCATGCAAGAGATAGGTCACTCGAATGGCAGACATTGGGCTGGGCTGGGCTGGTCTGGAGCTGTACTATCTGTTGGACTATGCCGTGGGACGTGAGACATACATGACTACTCAACGCACACGCGCACCAACACACGCACAAGAAAAGAAAAGAAAGGACAATAAATTTTTAGCCAGTCCCAACAACATGACGTTGAGATAGACAAATTTGGGGATGGAAAGTGCGGTACTCCGAAGTCAAGTACATGGAAACCCGAACTACAACAAGATTTAAGGATGAGAGGCTGAAGATAAGAAAATGGATGGAGCCGAAAGCTCTCTCCTCCGCGTTGTGACTTGTCCACTAAAATGGCCCCCTAAAACGAGCCTTCCAGGGCACAGCCGGGGCCCGATCCGCCAGAGGAACGCGCTCCCACAGCGTCCCTCAGTGGGCTCGAGTGCTGATGGTGCTAGCGCCCGCGAGGATACGCCCCTGGAAATACCCTGGGATGATGTGCCTAAGATGCCAAGTCCGGCTGGAGCTGTGGACCAGAGGTACCTCCGCGACCCATACTAGCGCAGTGATCAGCACAAGTACCGCTCAGGTCTGGTTTAGAAAAGAAAAAAAAGTGCCACTCATTCCCCGGCCCTCTGGCTGTTCGTTCGTTGCGACACACATCCCTGCAGGTAGAGGTTGTTGGCTGGGCTCCGCCTCGTCTCTCTCTTCCTTTGTCTCTTGGAACGTCAAGACACAACAGTGCTAAAAAATCACCATCCCCGAGTATGGCCATCTAACGACGAGTGTACAGCGCGTGCGACTCCCTGCTCCATCCATCCCCCGCGCGTCCCGTCCGTCTCCCGATCACCAGGCGTCAATCGACATCGACGGCATTGCAGCCTCGCCATGGCGGCGTAAGGTGCTAGACTCATCCATGTCCGCTTGCGACGCATCCCCATCTCCTTCGCGCGACGACGACGACGGCCCTGCTCACTGGACCGGATCCATCTGATCGCCCATCCAACCCTCGTACCTTGCTGTTGCGATCTTGTCGCGTCTGCGATCTGATGCAAGACGTGCCATTGCCCTTGACATTGACCCGACGCCGTCTCGCCTGGAGCTGCCCCGACACACGTTGTCGGGCACGGCACGACTCCAACCCCAACGCCTCATCGACCAACGCAGCCGCCCACGCCCAGAGCGAACCCGACCACGATGGATCTCAGATCCGTCCTCAACACCTCGGACAACGGCGACCGCGGCCAGCCCAAAGCGCCTCCGACGCCTAAGCAGCAGCCGCCACCCCCGCGACCGCAGGAACCGCAGCATCTTCGCCAGCAGCAGCAGCAGCAACAGCAGCAGCCTCGTCCCTCGCAGAGCCCTGCCCAGTACTCGTATCGCGACTACGCTCGTCCACCGCCGCAACCATCGCCTGGCAAGCCGCCGCCGCAAGAGTATCCCCCCCATCCTCACCACCTCCAGCACCAGCAGCTCCAACAGCAGCATGCTCCGCCGCAACACCAGCTCCAGCTGCAACACCAACAACCTCCGTCCAACGCATACCCCCCGCAGCCCTCCCCTTACCAAACTCCTGGGCCGTATCCTGGACGTCCTGCGCCACCGCCGCTCCAGTCCACCGGTTCGTTCCACGATGTGCGATCCCCCGGTGGCCCGGCTCCAGCTCCTTCGCCATACCGGCCGGCGACGACACCGTCCACGGCCGCGGGAGGCCCCGGGTTCCCGTTCCCTCCCTCGCAACCTCCGCCCGAGGTGAACAGCCCCATACAGCGCCACCAGTATCCTCCCGCGCAATATCAACCGCAGCCTCAACCCCAACGACGCGAAAGCTTCTCCCAAGTTCCTCAAGGCGTCGGCCCAGGCCACGCCCCAGGCCCGTACATGCAACAAGGGCAGCACCCAGTCCCACAAACACCACCTATCGGTTCGGCCGCCGGCTCCCATTCATACATCCATCAACGCTCGCAGTCCACACACTCGACTCCCACACCGACTTCAGCTCAAAGCCAGCATCAATACGGGCCACCCTACGCCCAGGCCAGCCCCGTTGCCGCGTCGCGTCCTCCCCCGGGCGATTATAGCCGCGCTCCCTCCCAGCCGCCCACGCCCGTGGGCCCGCCCTTGTCCGCTGGCTCGAGACAACCTTCCCTCGCCTACGCGCAGCCGCCAAGCCCTTACCAACAAAGGCTTTCATCTGCCGCCGGTGCTCAAGTCACGCAAACACAAGCACAAGCACACGCACAAAGCTCGCCGCCTCCTCCTCCACCGCCTGCTAAACGTATTTCAACCAGCTACGAGTCCCCTGCACGTGAGGTCCACCAAAGATCTCAGTCCCACAGCGAACGAGCCCCCAGCGCTTCCGTCAGTCCCAAAACCCGCGTTCTATCTCTCCAGAGCAACCCCGACTTCGCTCCCCAATCGGTCGAAGCAGAAAGCAGGTTGAACATCACTGCTCAACCCATGGTCATTGACTCAGACCGCGCAGTCACACCAGCGAAGCGAAAATTGGAAGATCGTGACCTGAGCCCCAAAGAACTTGAGCACCGAGAAACTCGCCCTCCACCCGGTGAGGTCAACGGAGGCCACGTCCCTGGCCAAGCCCGAAGCTCCAAGTCCTCCAGCTCTCCCGTCATGCCTCGGAAGAAACGCCTCCGCCGGCCTGAGCCGCCAATCTGGGCCCAGAATGCTCGGACCTTGGGCAAGTCGATGCCAAATCACGCCAACTTTGTTCTTCAAAAGAGAGCCCACGCGCCTGTGAATGGCAAGAGTGAGGGCAGTGCTCGTCCCAGCCGCCACACCTCCCCTGAGACGACGAGATCCCATCAAGCCAGCCACAGCCAACCTTCCCCTGCTGAGCCAGGTCCTCAAGACATTCTCGGTCCATGGGAAGCTAGCATCACTGGCGTCAAGCCGTACGAAGAAATGTCCAAGACGGTGGCTGATTGGTTGTTCATCAATGTCATAAACAATGAAGATATGCAAGAGATTGTCAGCCGAGGGATTCAATTTGAAATTGAAGCCAAGCTGGGAACACTCATTGACAAGGACACCAACCATCGTGTGGATAGATTACTCGATTCCGAATGCGTACTCCACGACAGTCCTCGAATTGCCTTCCGGAGCAGCATGACTGAGGTAAGCCGTAACTCAAAACACCCGAATGCTTCCATAACTTACTGACACTTCGCAGGCCCAGCACAAATACTTCAACGACTTCCTCAACCAGACGGTCATTCAGACTGACCCTCGTGCCCCCAATGGCAACACCCGCGTCCAGGTCCTCTACAAACACCGCCGCGAGATTGACCGCTTCTTCGAACTCCCGTCAGACCTCCAGGGCCGACTCCCCGGTTGCATGCGTGCACGCCTCGGCTCGCGAAGCAAAAACGTTCGCGTGCGGGTTACATACGATCAAAAGACGCGCGAGGTTCTTGGCAAGATCATCAAGGCTCGCGTGGCGGATATTAACTTACACATGCCCATGTGCCCCATGGATTGCCGTATCAGCATCAACCTCGAAATGGACTGGGATGGCGACGTGGACGAGCTGGAGCAATTTGCGACAAGTCAAGTAGATCGACAGCCTGATCGTAACAAGGACCGGCTGAGTTACACGCATGGACATTATCAGATCGACCTCACGCAGGTCTCCCATTTATCAAACGGCCCAGGGGTGAGTTTATACTTCATCCAGCCCTGTTATAGACAACATTGATGCTAACCGTTTACAGGGTGCTCAAAGGATGGACAAGGAACACGAACTGGAGATCGAACTGGCTCCAGGAATTACCATCGACCAGGGCCGCAAAGCCATCAGCGGCGCGCCGCATCGATACCAAGAGCTCGTCGAGGGCTTCGTCGACAACGTCCGCATCCTCGCCCGCAAAGCCAAAGAACTCCCCTGAGCTCAAAACATACGCAAACGACAACTTGTATCCTCGGTGGACATGGGAAACTGCTGCGGAGGAAGACTAATCTGGGTTTCAAACGGTAGTTCGGCGCTCCTTGCCAAAATATTAAGAGAATGGGTGGAAGGAAAGAATTGTGTCTAAGTAGAATAGGGCTATCAGGTTACGGGGCGATACGTGAAAAGGCGAGACGGAGACCAGCGCGGCGTCAATATTTGCTTTCTGAGTTTTTCTTCTTCACTCCTGTGGTTTTCTCACTCCTCTTCGTGTTCATAGCTTTTCTGGTGGGTTTCTTGGATGGGGCGTGGATTCCGTATTTGAGCGAAGCAAAATGCAGTTCGAGAGACCATGTCTCTTTTGCTCGCGATCGATTTTCGCCGCGTGCGTTGCGGTTTTGTGAAGTTCAACTCTTCGTTCGCTATAACTTCCGAGTCTAGAATAGACATGCTACATCAAGATGGAGATATTAGCGCGTCTGCCATTGTGCTGCTTGGCTTCAGCAGCTTCAGTCACTCCAGAACAATGGTATTAATTCTCGTCATTCTCATTACTTTGCTATTTAAAACCATGGTATCCTAAATTCAATCTACTATTCAAACAAGTGGTATCATTATTAGTTTTCTTTTTCCATTAGTTAATGAAGCTCCGATGGTCTGAATCCCGTCCCGTAACCTGCGTTGGGATCTTCTTGGTATTGTTGTTGCTGGTATTGGTGACGTTGGCTGGGTTGCTGATATTGCGATTGTTGGTATTGTGGCTGTTGGTATTGTTGTTGTTGTTGCTGCTGCTGTTGCTCCTGTTGAAAGAAGGCATCGAAATCTGTCCCTGCCATGGACATCGGCTGTGCTGGTTGTTCATCCATGCCGTCATCAAACACCAGCTGCTCTGGTTTTCTCTGTCTCAGAGTCTCCTTGCCTACCCAACTCAGATACACCGTCTCATGAACGAGCACGAGTCCACCGCTCCCGCGGCCTTCGCTGTCGTCTGTGCCAAATCCATTCGCGCTCTCGAAATGGGGTTGCTTCTCGACGACAAAGACCTTGTGGTGGTTTCGGTAGGTTCGCCAGGCGACGCCCACGAAGCCAAGGAACCAAGCGATACCACTGGCGATGATGATCCAAGAGATCGTAGGCACGAGCCACCATTTAATACTCTGAGTAATGGCGCTGGTTGGCTTGATCCATGTGTTGACGACGGGCCAGAGACCACCAATTGTGTAGATGACAGCGCAGATGACGCTGAGGACCGGGTTGATATGTTTGCCCGTCATCTCCCTCCAGGTTACGGGAGCCGTAGTTTTGCTCTCGGCGTTGTCATTGTCTGTTGTTGCTGGTGGCCCTCGGAAGCGCAGGATCAGAATGCCAATGCCCAAGAAGGTTCCAAAGAAGGCGTTAATGGTATATGCACTCAAACTCGTAAGAAGGGTGTAGGCATTATCGGGAGTCATTCCCCATGTCGCAAAGATGAGGATGACACATGAAATGAGATGTAGGACGAAGGCACCCACTGGAGTCCTCTCCGTGTGCTCCTCCGGTGAGAACCAGCGAATGCGGAGGATCGAGGAGAACCACCCCTTCTTCTGGAACCAGCCTAGGAGACGGCCGAGGGACATGTCTGTGTCCTGTGCGAAGAATTTGGCAAAGGGAATGATGCCCTCCTTGGCGATTTCTTGCTTGACTCGAGCCGCTGTGTACGTCATCACGATGATGTTACCCATACTCGCGATGGCCAAGAAGGCATTGAAAATTCGAGTGCCTGTCTTGTCATCGGAGACACGCCCCAGAGTCAGCTCAAAGAAACGCTGGGCCACGCCGCCTGGGTAGTTGATTTGATCAGCCTTGGGCACAACGACCATCTGTTGACATGTTAGTGACGATAGAACTTGGCGCAGAGCAGTCAATCAAAGACTCACATAGGAGATGTTGACGGCCATGTAGAGCAGAACCACAGTGGAAACTCCTAGGATGGTGGCAATGGGGTGCTTCCTCCGAGGCCGGCTGATTTCGCCCATGACGTAGTTGGGCTGCTCAAAGCCTGAGAAGGAAAAGATGATGGCTAGGAAGGCCTGGGCATATCCGTTGGCATCGCTGGAGGCGCCAGCAAATGCTTTAGAGGTGCTGGTGTTTTCGGTGATGATGTTGTCCGTCTTCTTCAAGCCACCAGCGCCCACGACGATAGCGGTGACGATGATCAGCAGAAGGATCATGACTTTGATGATGGCCAGGACGTTATTAAGAAAGATGCCGCCTCGGCGGGAGAAGGTGTGGATAAAGCAAGTCAGGGTCGCAATGCCAAGGGCAATACCCCTGACAGCGCCATTGCTCGGGTCTTGAACATCAGCAGCGCGGAGGACGCGAGTGGCAAAGCTGATGGAATTGCCTGCCATGTTTCCCAGGGCAATGAAGGCGATGGCGAACAGACAGGTACTGAGCAGAACCGTGTCCTTGCGGTAGGCGGGCTTGCGGTAGACATATTGGAGGTAGTTGAGATCGCCGCCGCTTCGAGGGATGCTCTGCTCAACGCCGTGGATGACGTAGCGGGGGACGTTCAGGCCGTACTCGATGTACACGTGCATTCCGGAGAGGCAGTAGATGATGCCCGCAAACCAGAGGAGCAGGGCAGCACCGGTGGAGTGAGTGCCCTGCATGACACGCTGGGGCGAGTTGAAGATGCCGGTTCCTGGAAACATGTGGTGTTAGTCTCTTGACTATAGAGGCGTAGGGTAGACGGATATGGACGCGACGCTATTGAAGTGCATCGCCACAACCACAACCGCAACCAAAACACCATGAAATGCATTTTCTGCGCAGAGCTCCTCCAAATACTGGCATCAACCAGGAATTGGCGTCGAGTCTCGAGAATCAATGGGGATGGATTCTCGGAGAATTCTTGACTAATGGAAATGTCATGAAAACGATGATCTGCGGTCCGAGCAGGCACTGGCCTGGGGTGCGGTTCCTTCCTTGACAAATCCATCCCCACCTGTCAAGCACGACCCAAACATAAATCCAACGTCAACTTGGCAACTTCAATTGCTTCATCGTCCACATCAATCTCTCTTCTTCCCCTTTCTTCTCGTTGTTCATAACCGAGACAATATGAATCACGCCCTCGTTTCCACGCGACAATGCCAAGCACACCTCGCGACGACTTACCAATCATTCGGTTCATTACCAGGCACATAACGTCGAAGTAGCCCAGTCGAAACCGCTCCTTGGGCGCAACCGTCAGAATCTCGTTGGGATTCTCTGGTGGAGGCAGGCCATCGCTGCTCATGGACGCGTCGTCACGCGCCGGGGCCGGTGAGCGGAAACCGGCGACGGATGGAGGGAAGTCGTCCATTGTTCCAAGGTTCTCGTCAACTGAAACTGAACAAGACTTGGTCGCGATTCAATGAAGATGGAGCTGAGCAAGGAACGAAGACGAGGCGGCACAACGCACTCGGAGACCCGGGGCTTCAAGCGTTAAGTAACGCATCTCGGCTGTGTTACTGCAAGCCCTTGGCAACGCACACGGCAGCCGGGCGACCAGCCATGTCCCGGAATGGCCTGGACTGCACGCCAAAGGCAAGGCGTTCCGGAAGCCTCGCTCTGTCTTGTGATCTTGAACGTGCGTCTGCAGCTGCCTACCCGCCTTATTAGACACCAAACGCGAGACTTAGGCAGACTTCGCCCAGCCTTATCGGGCTGTCTGCCTCGCACCCTCGCTTGTCCGCCCCCGATCAGGTCGGAACCAAGCCGCAACGAGGGCGTTTATAGCGTTGCCGGTATCCTTCCAAGACCAATCCGCCCCCCTGCGTCGGCACAGCCCCAGCTCATGGCGCGCCAAGCCAAAGCTGAATGACCTGCGGTGGACAAAATAACCCAACGCGGGGAAGCGGGTCAAGCGTGTCCCTGGCGTATCGAGCTGAACGGCGATGACGACGAGGCATTATCAACCGGCGTCCTACAGCTTGATAAGAGTGGCTTGCCCCTTTGATTGAGTCTGGTATCTCTAGCGTCCAGGGCGGTTAACCGTGCCGAGACAGAGGCTGGACCAAACCCTCGGCAAATATTGACTGGTTTATTCTGTCACCTGCGTCAATCGCTCTCGCTCAGCTATCCGTTATGGGAATCACATCTGTCCCCTCCAGGGAGACCACACCCATCCACCGTCTGGCTTGCCGGCCCATGGGATGTGGCGCCGTCTGCATGTTCATCTGCGTCTTCTAGCCTTTAATTTCCAGGACCGAAGCTCTCCTGTTTGGACTTGTCTCAGCCAGACCTGGCGCCCACACACATGAGCACACACACACGCGCACAAGGCCAAGCCAGCCAGCCTCACTTTCCCTTTCCCCCATACCGAGTGTTCGAGCAGTGCCCCCTCCTCTGTCCTCTTAACGCACCTTACCCACCACTCTGGTTTCCGTGTTCTGTGACACCATCCCATCCAGCCCAGCCTGCAGCCTAATTAGCTGGGAATCCTTATGAACATAGCCGCCCTCCTACGAGGGGTTCCCTGCATGTCACTCCCCATTTCTTCTCTGTAATCCCTCAACTCCGCAATCCCACGGTTGAGTTGTCTGTTCCCATAAACCTCAACGTGCCCCCCGAGTTCCCGCCAGCAGCCGGGGGCAGCTCCTGATGGCAGGCTTCATACAGCCTGGAGACATTATTAACTTTGGACGGTTGGCCTGGGATATTTACCGCTACGGTTGGTCCGACGATCTTAACGCAAGTGAGTGCCTTCTTCCCACATCTCAGATGCCCCCAGCTTCTTCTTGGGGGCTCGCGAGGCTCCCCAGGCGAATCGCATCCTTAGCTCTCAGCACGAACCACCCAGCACAGCACGTTTGCCAATCCTTCAGATGCCTCCTACCCCTCTGGCATCATCTACCATGTCTTTTACAGCATGCTAAACTTGCATTAGCGAGACAATACGTCGAGTTTGGCAGAGACGTCAAGTACCTCGCCGAAAGCCTCGACATCCTCACCAGCGTCGTGACCCAGGCCAACTCGTCACTTCAAAGGCAAGCCGGATACAACGCGGTAGCGCGATGGGATCGCACGTCCTTGGGCCAGATTATTGGCGACTATCATACCACGCTTCGTGAATGTCAAGAATTACTCAGATCGAATGAGCGGTACCGCACGGGGGGCAATCCGTTGCGCAATATTGAATGGAACGTGCTCGTTCAACCCACCGCCGATCAGCTGCGGCAGCGAATTTCTCTTCACAACTCCAAAGTTCTTCATGTATTGAAGCCCTTCGAGATGTAAGTCTGCCTCTTTGTCGGGTAATGTGGTCCAACGCTAACTCGCACAGCGATCTCCTCTGTAGGGTCCGGCAGGATATTCAGCATATGCACAACGACCTTGTTCAGAGGATCAACGCCGTTCATCATGACATCTATCGAATCATGGGCGTGCTCGTCCCTGACCTCGAACAGGCGCTCAACCAACAGGCCCATCGCCGTATCGTTCTCCTCGATGTTCCAATTGACGTGGCAGAACGATTTCGATTCGAGGCACTCACGGATCGACCGGAATACCGCACTGACGCCGATTTTGAGCTTGGGGAACTGTCTGATGCCTTCATCTTGAACTTCAACAAGGCAACTATCAACTTTCGGAGCGGTATGGTCGTCACAGAGCGTATCCCGCCCACCGACCAATACCTCAACCTCCTGAAATGCGTCTGGCTTTTTAAAAGGATTCGAGAGTCGCCACCCTTCCAGAATGTCGACTATGAATCGCACTGGCCTTCATACGTCCGGCAGCTCGAAGACGTGAGTCAAACATAGTGTAGAAACTGGCACAATCTTGCTGACTGTCCCAGGACCTTTCGACCCAATGCACTCGATTTGGGCAAGAACTTGTCCAACCGGACTTGATTACCCCGATGATGAGGCGAGATCTGTTCTCAATCTGGCCAGAGAGAGAGCCAACGCCGCTCGTGCCTGTCGTGACTGGGGACGAGATGATGGAGCAACTACTCGAAGTGTATGCTTCCCTTGATTAGAATTCACCCACTTCAAGCAGACCCAAAGCTGACCTGAAACAGACCGTTGAAGAGCCCTGCAGCAAATGTCGAACAGACGGCCAAGCTTCTTAGGCGCATGGGTGCGGATGGCCGGAGGTTTCGGATCATGATCACAGGCACTGAGCAGACGCCATCAGGGCGACCGCGACGACAAAGTATGTCTTGAAATCTATCCCAAGAGCTCTTTTACTAACTCTGAGTCTAGCCGAGGTGATTGACTTTGATATCACTTCTGTAATCATCAACCCGCAATATGCCCTGCCAAATAACCCCGGGATGATAAGGGAGGTGATTCTTCGACGGGACGAGAGGATCGCCAGGATGGCGTTTACGAAGTTGAGTCATGTCCTCAAATTCCAACAGGCCATCACAGGCTTTAAACCCTACGAATCATATACACAATACAACGTCATGGTCAGCTTCGTTGTCGTCGGACGCAAGGATCCTCTCGTTGAGAGAGCGTCTATCCAACTCTGGATTCCAAAGGAGGTCGACGGATCACTGGTCACCACTAGTGACGCCGCAGCAGCTGCTACACAAATTCCTTCTCCTTCTCGGGCAGGCTCAATGGCAACATCCAGCTTTGGAACCGCACCCACTTCGCCAGGCTTCGGCCGTGATACCTTGACAGCGTCACCGAGCCCATTTAGAATGTCCGGGGAACGTCTCTCGACGAGTCCACCCGGCCGGCAACCCGGTCTCCAGACAATCCCACAACGACAACCTCCCAGCCCAGGAATGTTTTCCACGTCGTGGCCACGGCAAGGCTCACCAGCTGCCATGGGTACTACTCCGCCAGATCGACAAAGCTTTATGGGGAACGTACAGTCACCAGATAGACAAAGCGGTTTTTGGGGAAATATTCAGTCACCGGTTCGAAGGCCAGTCGGTCAACCACCATCATCGCGCCGGAGCAGCACCTTAGCCACTACCAACGGGACCTCACCTGGTCGCTCGCTCAGTATCTCCAGCGCCGTTTCGACAAGCGCTGTCTCCAATACCAGCAACTCGTCAGGGAGCGATGTGCGCAGCACAACAATATCGACAGGGACCAATACAACAGGCCTCTTGCATCGACGACCGCCGAAGCCAATGCTAGTGCTCTTCACGCAGAACCCGCAAGACGGCAAGTCGTCGTTCGTCACGGTTCAGATCGACGAGGAGACATCTGTGAACCCCGACCGCTGCAACTGTCGGAGGTCCGGGCGAGAGGGAACAATGTGTCCTATTGCCGCCATCGAGAGGCGTGGAGGTGACGCGGACCTGCCCGCGCGGCGCTACGAGTCGACTTCCTTGACGGGGGGGGAGATGGACTGGAATATTGCGCGTCTTGCGCTCAATAACCCAGCATCGACGAGCAACGCCGCCACATGGGAAAAGTTGAAGCGCCTGAGCATCATGTTTCCAGAACCAACCACCAGAGCAGCGTTCGGAGGGACACCAAACCAGTGTCGTTGTAAGAATAGAACCGGGGGCGAGCTGACGGACTGTTTGAACAGCGGCCACAAGGGACTGTGGGGTAAGGTGCAGGAAGTTTACAGGAGACAGGCGAATGCATACCACCAGTCGAGATACGGGGCGCAACAGCAGGTTGTAAATGGGCTGATGACGAGGAATGAATGAACAAGGTTATACCACAGGACAAGGTTATGTCATATAGAACAATGTGAGGATGTGGGTTAAACATGCTGGGTTGCTGTTGGTTGGCGTATTAGTGGAGTTTAATGTCAATAGAACACGAAAAAGGTATAGGTAGTCATGAATCAAGGGTATATTTAGTTGACGCACAATCCCCCACCCGGTATTTTCCTTGTCTCTCCAGCCAAGCCAGAAATGTATATCATGCGTGGGAGTTTCCATATCAACTTTTTTACCCCGCCACAAACGCCGTTATTCAACGATAAACACGAAAACTCCTTATTTTCTCCTTCACAATCTAGCCCTGCTTCTCTGGCTTCTGCTGCTCGATGCTCTGCTCCCTGCTAGATCCGGCGACGGGGGCGTGGGTTGTTTCGTTGAGGACGACGTTGGTCTCAGAGTGGGCGTCGATGTCCTCCTCCATCTCCTCGGGCAGGACCAGGTTGAGGAACATGCAGATGAAGGCGGTGACAGCGAAACCAGTCTCCATGACGAGGACGATGGCGTCGAGGAAGCCCTGGAGGGAGGTATTGTCACCGCTGTAGGTAAAGACGTTGTCGAAGTAGGTGGGAACGAGAGTGGCGCCATAACCGAGCGAGAGACCAGCGGTGAGAATGAAGCGGTTGCGGCGAGTGAAGGGGACTCCACGGGTGATGATGGACAATCCAGAGACAGCGACGGCAGTGAAGAGGAAGGTGGTCATACCTCCGAGGACGGCTGAGGGAATGGCAATCAGCGAGGCGGCGAACTTGGTGAAGATGCCCATGATGAGGAGGAACATGGCACAGGCGAGGCCAGCTGTGCGGTTGGCGCAACGCGTCAGAACGATAACACCATTGTTCTGGGCAAAAACACTGCCGGGAGTCATGGTCATAAGGGCACCGATGCATCCGCAGAGGGCGTCAGACAAGATACCGCCCTGGATTCTAGACTCGTAGATCGGCCCGCTAACCTCGATGCGCGAGACATCACATGTAGCCGTAATGTCACCGATGGCCTCGGTGGCGAGGATGAGGAATACTGCCATCAGGGGCAAGACGAGAGGGCCGTATACGGTCAGGGGGAAGGTGTGAACCCAAGCGAAGGAGGCGACGGGGGCCGAATCGATGCCGGAACGGTCGAAGTAGCCACAAGCAGCAGCGATGATGCAGCCTGTAAGGAGGCCGATGACGACGGAAGTGGACTTCATGATGGGAGAACCAAAGCGCTCACAAAGGATAATTGTGAGGAAGACGGAGAAACCGAGGCCCAGGAACTCCGCGGAACCCCAGGGGAGAGGATGAGGAGCGTTGATGTTGGGGCACAAAGCGAAGAGACCCTCAGTGGCATATGCGCAACTGCCGCTGCCGCCCATCCAGTTTTGGAAGCCAGATTTGATCAACTTGACACCAATAAGCATGACGGTGGGGCCGGTGACGATTGGCGGTAGTAGACGGAGCAGGATCTTGGCGGGAACGAAGGAGATGAGGATCTCAAAGAGGGAACAGACTGCAGCCGTTCCAATGATGGCGCCGTAGCCCTTTGGGCACGGTAGAAGAGTGCCGTCGTCGGCGGTAGGACAGTAACCATTGGCGTACATCTGAGTGAAGGTGCCTTGGGCGATGGGGATGACACTGAACGAGATACCCACGACGGAGAGGACTCCAGTTCCAATGTAATACCTGATTGGCGTGTTAGTGAAGCAAGGTTAAACGGTTGGCGGGGTAAGCCTTACTTGGTGCCCCAGATTCTGAAGCGAGTGATCTGGACAGCAGAGAAGATGCCCGAGACGATCAGGGCAGTGGAGACGAGATACTGCTGCTGGTCGGCATCCAGGTTGGCGGAGCTGCTGATGATCATGGGAGGTGTAATGATACCAGCCAACATAGCCAGAGCGTGCTGAAATCCCAGGAGCAGGGCGAGGAAAACAGGCATCTTGTCATTGAGGCCAAAGAAAGGACTGGCTTGCGTCGGCTTCTTCATGAAGGGAAGGTTGGGGCGGAAGAGGAAGGCATAGTCGTAGTCGCCAATGAGGCCATTGCGAGTGGTGAAGGCCTGCTTGACGGAATTGATGCGCTGGCCAAAGGTCTTGGAGGGAGCCTCCTCAGGCACAATGGTTCGAGGACCATGATCTTCATCCATCGTGGTGGTTGAAGTTGAAAGGTTGAAGTGGTCTGAGGGAATGTGTCACAGAGAGAGATTGACGGTTTGACAGGGGTCGAGAGGCGATGTAACTGTCTTCAGCGCGCCGACTATGAAGCCGTGAAAAACTCTGTGTTTGCAGTGAAGATGCACTCGAATTGGAATCGCAAATGGACGGACATGGACGAGCTAAAGTATGAATTTGAATTGAGCGTTACAACGGGATCTAGGCGACGATGCACATCGGATGGGGCCGCGTCGCGTGGTTCTGGCGCCGCCGGCCAGCTGTGACGCTGATAGTTCTGCGCCGATGGTCTGGTTAGAAGCTGAAGAGATAGCTTATCAGTGATTATCCAGCCGGAAAGAGCAAGGTGAGTGGCCAGGATGCAACTGCAAGTGGGTGTGTTGCGGGTCTTGAGACGGTGGAGTGGCCAAGATCAGTGACATCGAATGACTGGGTACGTGCTGGGCTGGCCGGGTAAAACCTGGGCAAGTCTGGACGGAGGAGGCGAGTCTCTGGACGCTCCGGGACGAAGAACTTGCGAGGCTGCTGACCCTGGTGGTTCCCGATCCCATAAGCAAGCTGTCCGTTATCAAAGCTGGGGTCGACGAACGGACGAGGCCCAGGGTGCGTGGGGGAAGGGTTGGCATGCGAGACAAGTCGTCCTGGCTCGTCGCCAATTGGGTCGATCTGATCCGCTGGAGCTCCCCGGGGAGCCGGCCGGGGGTGGAGGGCGCCGTCCAGCATCGCAAGCCGCCACCTCCGATGCGGATGCCTCACTAGTGTCCACCATGCCTGTGATGGTGGTGGTGGTGGTGGTGGTGATGGAGAGACGGACAGACCTGCTAGCCGCATGGCATGGCGAGCCGCACGTGAAGCGGCAAACCCTTCGGTGAGAGACATAGGCAAGCCATCCGGCCGAAAAGGCTCTTGGGTGGGAGACCGCGGAAGGAGGACCGCGTTAGATCGTGGGCCTGTGGATGGGGCGGAGATTGTGGCGCCGACCCCATAGTTCGCCGTCCATCCAAGATGCGTTTCTTTATCTCGAGGCGCTCGTGGTCATGGCCGGTTGTGCTTGGCTCGAGATATGCTCTTTGGTGCACGTAGCGACTGGCGGTCTTTGCTCCTATGCAGACATTCGACTCGCTCGTGGGGTAGCGCAATAACCAGATTGAGACGAGCAGACAGCTGGGGGAGAGGTGTGCGTCGCTCTTCGGGCATCGGCCGTGTCCGGTCGTAACATCTCTGCGCGAGGCTGGAAGTCGTCGGATAACGGCGTGATGCAGCCTTGGACTTCAGCGAGGGATGGGCGCCGACGGGCCTCGGGCTTCAAGATTTCATTTCATTTGGTGCTGATGCTGCAAAAGATGCGATGACGGAGCGGAAAACGGACACCAAGAGCAAATTGATTGACGAGAGGCTCCGATGGTCGGTTGACCCCCGTGTCGAGATTGATTTTTTCCACCCGACAACGCAATGGGTTGTGTCTAAGGCGATAATGGTCCTTGGGTGATGTTATTTGGAGGAAGAAGAGAGAGAGTAGAGGGACAAGGGCAGGGTGAATTCACGTGAGTTACCAACCTGGTAGTTGAGAGTTGCCCTGGTCGTTGAGATTGTAGTACCATGGTAGCGCCTTCCCTCTTCGCCTTGCCTGCCCGGGCTGGTCCGAGCAATAAAACAACCCGACAGCAAGCAGCAGCACTTGCCTCTATCACCACTTCCCCGGATCTACAGTACTGTCGCAGTGAACAGCTCCGGCGGAAGGTGCGCTCTGCATGCAGCTTACCTGCCCAGGGGAGAGGGACCTGGCTTCCGCAGGAGCTCATGTTTAGCATTAGGTAACGCCACAATAAAATCAAGCCCAGATAAAGGGAGGAGCCATGTGAGATAAGAACCCTCCCCCCTCGCAGCGTCACCACCGTCACAATCGCAGCCCGGTGCGGATGAAAGGATGGGACCAGGGGGATCCCTACAAGTGCATTGCAGCTTGCAGGCAATAGCACTGTAACTAGGAAAATCAAACTACGGGAAGGAGGGAATCGTTAATCAGGCAATATCGATCGGCATGCACGAGGCCCAAAACTAGCAAGGCAGCTCGTCGTCACACACGCAGGCTTGTGTTGAATCATCCCCATGAATAACAGAAAGGGCGTGCTCAGTTGAAAGTCCGATATGCTGCTCCCTTTTCACTTCGACCATGTTGAAATGCTGTCGCGATCTCCACCCCGGATATTATCTATACTGCAATATTGGAATCTATTATCTCTCCCCCTGGAGAATCTGGGGTGACCAATTATCCGACACTTGGCTTCTCTCTCCACAACAATCAGGAGATAATTCTTCTTACCTATCCATGATTCCCCGTCTCGCTTCCACGGAATCGGCACACGCCAAGCCCAGGGCTCATCATTATGGATTCAACCGAGCACAAAGCCCATGCAATTAGACGTACCCAATCCAAAATGCAAAGATTAAGCTGCTTCTGCCAAGTCAACCCGGTTGCAAGTCACGATTGACGTTTGACAGTCACAAGGGCATGGGGAAAATGCCCGAGCCAATAAATGCTCCGGCTGCTCCCTCTGGAGATGGCGCTCCGACAAACCGGGACGCCAGCTCCGGGGAAGCAGCCCGCCCGTTTCTTAAAATTAGTTAAGCCCACCACCACCGCCATCAAGTAACCACTAACATTTGCGCCATGTACTCTGTTGGCCGTCATTTGGTTGGCTGTCTCCTTTGGATTCTGCGCGTAGTCAGTGACACCCGTCTTTGCGCCGCCGCTCATTGCCACATTGAAATTGCACAATATGTAAAGACAACGCAGAGTCCCATTCCAAGCAGGTTCTGTGGGAGATCGGCAAAGTGGCAAGTGTCACTCGCGTCCTTCGCCTCAAATCAGGATCCACAGCCGTCTCACATCCGGTCTCGACCACCGCAACCCCGCCCACAATTCCCGGAACTCTGATCATCATTCCGGCCCTCGACCACCTGCATCTCCGGGCCTTCCTCCGTTAACACACCTTCCTTCATCCGCAATATCAAGACCCGAGATTGACTCTAGAGTTATGAAAGGTCCCGTCAACACCGGCAATCCGCTGTTACAGCCCGTGATGAGCTTGGAGTCAACCGATCTGCGACTCGCCAGCAACACCAACACCAACACGGCCACAGACCAGGCGTTATCGACCTATCTCGCCAAGCACCAACGAGCCTTATCTCAACCGTCCATCTCGCCACCATCAGTCCCTGACGCCCGCAACTTCAGCTCCAATGCAGCCGCTCGCGTATCGTCGCCGCGCATCGTGCTTGGCCCTGGCGTTCTCGACCGTCTTCCTACCGAGTTGCGTCGGCTAGACCTCTCGGCGCCCCTCGTAGTCTCGAGTCCCTCACGCTCTGATCTATCTAGCCGGATACACGCTCTCATCCCGGATTTCGACACGCGCGTTCTAGACCCATCGATCGTTGAGCAGTTCCCCGCTCGCAACATGGACGACGACGTCATCGATGCCATCTCTGACCGGGACTGCGTGATCAGTGTTGGCGGAGGTTCCGCCGTTGCATTGGCAAGGATAATCGGCTGGCGCAAAGCCATTCCGCACATCTGCATTCCTACGACCTACAGCGGCAGCGAATTCATGAGGCCGCCCACGTCCAAGACAAAAGCGAGGGATCGGCGGCGTCGTGGGAGACGGGCATTTAACGACTCCAGAGCCACCAGTTCCAAGCCCGTCCTCATCATATACGACGAGGACCTAACCGTCAGCACCACCAGGACGATATTTACCCCAAGTCCTCTCAACACAAATGGCAATGCTCATTCAGGTGAGTCTCGCCATCGGACAAAGGACGACACCCCCTGGGGCTACCTCCACCTACCGGGCATTTAGCTTCCTCCCCTGTTCCTACGCGCCTCGTCACTGCTCTGTTCCAGCAAGGAATTTCATTCCCCGTTTCACATTCCATAGCATTGCTCGCCACGATACCCATCATGTATTATTGCTCCATGACGCCGGTCTGGCAGGAATCTGTCATCATCAGCTGAGGGCGGAAAATCAGCGACTTTTGAGAGAATGGTAGGGTCCAAGCCTTTATTAGAAGTGCTAACTGGGTCCCTCTCGAAAGTAGGAAACATCAGGAATCGCCAATCTACAGCTTACCGACGTCTTTGGGTAACTCTCGCACGACTCACAGGACCAGGGTGAGCAGGTTTCGTCCGACAGATACATCGACATCAAACATCTAGAGTCTGCTTGCTTACCTTACTAGTCTATCCACCAATCAACCAGACTTGCATCAAATGGTCAAACCGTTATGACGCTATCTCTGCCAGGCCAGCACGGTTCCAGGAATACCGGTATATTTCGTTTACGCCGTCCAATGGGTCCAACCGCAAAGGCCACTTTTAGGATCAGGATGTGCAAACGTCAACAGCACCGCAGTCAAGATCGACAGGTCAAAGGCAAGGACGAAACGATTCAGCTCTCCGCCAATGTTGAGTCAAGAGAACCGTTTATTGAAGGGATTGTTAGATCAAGCATGGATCAGCCAACTCCACCAAGCCAGGAATTGGCAGTGGAGAAACTGTGGCCAATATCCAGAACCAAATCTCAAGCTCAAAGCAGCCATGACGCAGGCTAGTTTTCAAAGGCTACGAGTATATTCCCGAAGCGTCGGGGAGAAGGAGAGCCTCCGCTTTACAGATGACCAGTACATGAGGGTCGTCTCCAAACCAAGATAGTTTTGTCAAGCTAGGCTTCTTTCGATGACACAGGTACACATCCAGTTCATATATTCAGTATCAAAGTCTCTCATCTTTTTCGTAGTTGTGGAATCATCAAGTTGCGACATCCCAGGGTATCACAGAGTCGTCGTCCTCCGTCCAGGTTTTCTCCTCCCCTAGATTCGTTCAGTCCAAGCCATCAAATCCCATGATTCCATGAGCGCCCATCGGCCCCAGCTTGTTGCTCTGCACCTCCTTGCGCCTCTTTGCCCGGCGCTTCATCTCCTCCACTCTATCAGCGTCACTGTCGTCGCTCTCGCTGTCGCTCTCGGCGGGGCGCTTGCCAGCTTGTTCCTCCTCTTCGCTATCGTCATCCGAGTCCTCCTCTTCGTCGCTATCCTTGGCTTGGAGTTCCGACAGCTCTTCCCAAAGCTTGACTGTCTTTCCGCCCGCGCTTATCAGTCGGTTCTCGGAGTCGAAGGCAAGCGAGACAACACTTTCCATATGGTCGTGTCGAAGGTTGATAGAAACGTCAACTTCTCGTCGCACCAAATCAACGACTCTTAGGCTGCCGTCACCAACACCGCACACAACCTTTTTACCAATTCCCAGGTCCTGCGGCACCATGGTCACGGCATCGATGCTCTCGCCGCCGCCCTTCTTATCACCATCCACAATGATCCTTTCCTGCTGGTCATCCCATGCGCCCTTGTCCCACAACGTGAGCACGCCGGAACCCGATCCAATGGCCAAGACGCCGTTGTTGCGGTTGTTCTTGGGACCCATGCCGGGGACGAAGCAGGAGGTGAGCAGCTCATCTTCCTGGTCCTCACTGCGGACAAGAACACCCCGTCGGAAATCGGTAACAGCGAGAGTCGTTCCACCAGTGCTGACCCATTGCTTCGGGAATCCACTGGTGCTTTCCTTGGTGGGGGGCAGAGGGGTGATGGAGGAAACGTAGTCGGCGTGGGGGAAATGGGTCTGCGCAGGCTTCTTTCCAGGAGCACCGTCGCGCAGATCGATGATGTGCAGGGCGCCCGAGTCGGTCGCGAGCAGGAGGCTCTGGGGGTTGAGAGCATGAAGCAGGGTCGGGGCATCGGGCATCGTGGTAGTGGTTGGGATCGCGAGCTTGGAAAGAACGCGCCCAGTCGCAGAGTCGAAGTGCTTGACAAGCGAGTCCGTCCCGGCAGAGAACATGGCTGTGTACAGCGATTAGCAACATGCGATGGAAGCAATGTTGAGCTTGAATTGAGACGAACCTGAACCATCATGGGCATATACCACCGAGCGACAGCTTCCCTTGTGTCGCCGCGTTCGCCAAATGGTGTCGATCATGCCCTTACCATCGCTCAACACGCTGGTGTCGCCGTCGGCGCTCTCGTCGGACGAGTTGCCAGGCGGCAATCGGAACGTCTCGACATGACCGCTAGACAAACCAACCGTGAGCAGAGGCTCAGTGGGGTGGAGGGCGGTGGTGAAGACGTCCGCCTGGAGAGGCAGCGTGCAAGTGTTTTCGAACATTTTGGTTTGAAGTTCGAGTCGGCGGTGGATCGGCGGTGGGAGAGCAATCGAAATGCGACAGCGACTAGCGGGTGAAGATGCAGAGAGGAGCGTTCAATTAGCCCATGAGAAGCGTAATAGACGCCGGGGGTATGAGTATTGCCTTTCGTTTCGTCTTCGTCCAAGGCCTCGAGGGTAGGTGTTGTTGCTGAGACTGGCTGTGCCTGCTTTACTGCACTTTGGAGAAAAAATGAAGCTCGGGCGATCAGTACTGTGCGAAAGTAGACAGTTTCTTTCCGACTACGCACTGTAATGGAGGTAGAACTACCCTAGACGTCTTGTAAATGTGAAAATGCTCCAATTTTTTCGCCTAGGAGCATATGGTGTTTTACGTGGGGATTTTAGTTCTACTGTTACTTGTGAAGAGGCTTCTATTTCAAGGCTGTTGGGGTCTGTTCCTATCCCCAAGTCACCGTGTTACAATATGTCGGAGTGAGGGGATCAATTAATGATCGTTTGAAGAGGCTAGGAATGGATGCCCTGAACAAAATAGACTGCTGCACTAGCTATCATTTGACCCTGGACCCAATCCAAATGCCGAATACCATCTTTTTCTATTCATAAAAGCCATATTCTCTTAATCCTATTTGGTACAGATAATATTTTACTGAGTTACAATTGTGTTGCTCTTGGTCCCATCTACTTGATGCACTTCGCAAACCGAGCTCTAATTGCGATGGTGGACTGCTGGCGCCCTCTATAACTCGCTGTACCTACAGGAAGGTGGGGGCGGAATGGCAACTGTGCCGGTCCCTAAACACACAAACACACAGTGAACACTGTGCTGTCCTCACGGAGCACCTGCCACAACATCAAGTGAAACCTCACCAACCTAGCATTTCCTTCTCGCATTTCCTTCAGCAACACTCGCCACAACTTCAAGCCCTGCCGCCGCAATGCGCACTTCAGCCCTTTGCAGCATCGGTATCTGGGCGCTCCTGGCCATGGTGGTCGTTGCCTCTAAAATGGAACCGCTTCGGTGCATTATGTACCTGACCGGGTAGATCTGCCTCCCTCTTCCTCGACCTCTTTCATCTGCTAGCGCAACAAGCGACAGACCAAAACTAACCGGCGGTTTTTATACGTATTTAGCCAGCATAATGTTGTCCCAGACAAAGATGCCGTTGCCGATATCACACACGTCATCCTTGCCTTTATGCGGTCCGAGATTTTCAATGTTGATGAGACGCCTTCCGAGTTTCCTCTCTTCACGACTGTCGAAGAGGTCCGTTCTAAGTTCGTGCCGAGAACTAAGGTAATGGTAGCTATTGGAGGATGGGGCGATAACGCAGGCTTTGAAGTGGCTGCAAAAAGTGACGTCTCGAGAAAACGCTGGGCGAGGCAAGCTGCCGTAATGGTGGAGGCAGTCGGCGCGGATGGTGTCGATGTTGACTGGGAGTATCCAGGGTATGCCGCATTCTAGGCCTTGGCCAACCGTCGCGATTCGAAACTAGACTGACAAGAAATTTAGTGGGAACCGGGATGATTACAAAGAGATCCCCAATTCTGAACGGGAGTGGGAGATTGAGGCATTCGTCTCACTTATCGAGGAGCTTCGCGCTGCTTTGAGTCCTGGAAAACTTCTCTCCATCGCAGTGCCTGGCAAGGAGGTTGACTTGATGTCATTCACTTCCTCGACAGTGCCCCGAATAGTCAAGCAGGCCGACTTTCTCAACATCATGACCTATGATCTTATGAATCGCCGCGACACAATCACCAAGCACCACAGCGGCGTCACCGATTCGCGTGATTCGATCCAGCGTTATATCAGCCGCGGCGCCCCACCACACCAGGTCAACCTCGGCCTTGGATACTACGTCAAGTGGTTCATGACCCAGCAGTGCAACGTTGATGACCCACGGGGTTGTCCTACCCAGCCACTTGAAGACCCGGGGACAGGGGCGGATATGGGCAAGACCGGTGCCTTTAGCTGGCATGACAAGACTCCCGAGGAGCTGGTTGAATCTTTTGCACGTGCGGAAAGTGAAGGAAGCTATGACGACGACGGAAGCTACTCTTACTGGGATGATCAGGAATGGCGGTGGTGGTCGTTCGACACGGTGGAGAGTATCCGGCACAAAATGGAAGACCTTGTTCCACAGCTCAACGTGGGGGGAGTATTCGCCTGGGGCCTTGGAGAAGACGCTCCTCGATTCGAGCATCTCAGGGCTACGATTGAGGGAATTCGTAAGCACCGCTACACGAGAACAGCAAAGGACGAGCTATGAGTTCCGTGCCGCCATGTGAGCTGCGAGAGGCCAGGAGTGGCTACACGAGCGAGATGGGACCATTAATGCGGATCTTGATAGCACCCAACGGCAGCCGCCCGGCGCATGAACCACCCGTTTTACACCCGTTATGATGGCTTCGACCCCTCAATTGATATTCCTGTTCATCAATCCGAGGACACTGGCTTCCTAGGATTAGAGATACTAGGGTCTCTACATATGGCTTTCTCCGCAACAATGACGAATCACACGCCGCGGATACCACACGCATCGACCCTGGTAACCACCTAGTGCCCACCATGCTCGCATAGTCCTCCAACGATACCAGGAGCTCCCCCACACGTGCTCACCGCAAGCTAGTTGCTCCAACCTCAAGCTTATCCTGCAAGCTTGAAACCTTGTTTCTCGACAGGCACCAGGTTGTGATCGACACGATTCCAGCATCATGGGCCGCGACTATGCCCATCTGATCGACCGACGAGCGGCTTTCAACCCGTGTCGGGTATGGACCTGGACCGTCTACAGTGAGATTAGGGCCGCTCATGTCCGGGCGCAATCGAGCATCACATCGCAACCCTTGAGCTTCCCAAATAGGCTTATCCGATGCGGATCGTTGCTTTCTATTGTGCGCTCATAAGAACTGCATGATGCCCGTAGGTTTCTTCTCTGTCCCAGCCAGCCGCAGCCTCAGTCTCAATCGCAAGTGTTGAGTCTCACCAAGCTCCTCGTGGGTCTCCCTAGGTCGTCCTCACTTGTGCTTCTTTGCCAATTGACCTCGTCAAGCTCAATTGACTTCTCCGAAATGCGTTTCACAACCCCCCTCGTCGCCGGCCTTGCCGCCGTGAGCCCCGTCGTTGCCGCGCCGAGCTACAGCAGCAAGAACCTTGTGCAGCCCATCACGCAGATCGAGCTTGGCCCGCGTCCCTACTACCTCGTCAACGACATGGCGGAGGGCGATCTTAAGAAGAAGCTCCAGTCATGCTCCAACATGAAGATGAAGCGGTCCGACTGGTCCATTGGCCACCGCGGCGGCGCTGCCCTCCAGTTCCCCGAGCACTCTCGCGAGTCTGCCCTCGCCGGTGCTCGTATGGGCGCCGGAATCCTCGAGTGCGACGTCGCCTTCACCAAGGACCGCGAGCTTGTGTGCCGCCACAGCCAGTGCGACTTGCACACGACGACTAACATTGTCAACATCCCTGAGCTCAATGCCAAGTGCACGCAGCCTTTCAAGGCCGCAGCCAACGGCCAGGCGGCATCTGCCAAGTGCTGCACCAGCGACATCACTCTCAAGGAGTTCAAGTCGCTGTGCGCCAAGATGGATGGCTTCAACGCCACCGCCACCACGACCAAGGACTTCCTCGCCGGAACCAAGAACTGGCGAACCGACCTATACGCCACCTGCGGAACGGTCCTCTCCCACAAGGAGCACATTGCCCTGGTGGACGGCCTGGGCCTCAAGTTTACCCCGGAGCTGAAGACTCCCGAGGTTGAGATGCCCTTCCAGGGCGACTACACCCAGGAGATGTACGCGCAGCAGTTCATCGATGACTACAAGAAGATGGGCATCAAGCCATCGCGCGTGTGGCCCCAGAGCTTCCTGTACGACGACATCCTGTACTGGCTCAAGCACGAGCCCAAGTTCGCCAAGCAGGCCGTCTACCTCGACGAGACGGGTGATACCCCAGAGACCTTCGCCACTGCCGTCCAGAACCTCACCCGCTACGCCAAGGACGGTGTCCGCATCGTCGCCCCCCCTCTGAACTACCTCGTCACGGGCAAGAAGGGCAAGATTGTCCCCAGCGCGTACGCCAAGAAGGCCAACAAGCTTGGTCTCGACATCATCTCGTGGAGTCTCGAGCGATCGGGCCCTCTGGCCAACGGTGCTAACGGCGACTACTACTATAGCTCCATCACCGATGTTGTCGACAACGACGGCGATATGTACGAGCTGGTGGATGTGCTCTGGCGCCAGATTGGAATCATTGGTCTCTTCTCTGACTGGAGTGCCACTGTCACCTATTATGCCAACTGCTTCAAGATTAAGATCTGAAGCAGAGGGGGATTGATGAGAAGGAGAGCTGAAGGATGAGCTGAGCTGAAGTGATGATACGTTGGACCGACAGAGTTGGATCCGGCCCGATAATATGTAAATAGTAATGATAGAGATGACCATGAATGTCAAGAGCATCTACCTCAAAGCGAACCATGCCGTTGGCCGTTGTGTCGTGATCCTTGCGCCAGCGTTGTCCTTCTCTCCCCTTAATCTTTGATCCTCCAGGGTCTATCCCATCCATGTCCTATCTCAAGATCTCAGCTCCATGATAAACAGCACCGACGGGATCCACACACATCCTTGCAAGTTGCCCGCCGCGGCGTGTCCGCCGTTAGCTTTGCCTTAGTGGCCTCGATTAGCATGGGCAGCGCAAGATGGCGTTCGCGAAGAAACACGTGGCGTCGTTGGCGCCGCGGGGAAGGAAGCCAGGCCCGCGACGGGCTCAAAGCATGATGCAGAAAATAGCCGCGTCAATGCTAGATCTGAGATTGGGGCGGGCTCATAAACGCAGACAAAACAAGCAGGGAAAAGGAAGAAAAAAGGAAAATCCTCATCGAAGATCTCTAGGCCATGCTTGTGGGCTCCACTCAACGACCACGATGATGCTCGTTGTTGGCCACTCCCCTGGCCGCGCTGAGCGAGTTGATTGATGGATGCGGATCCGATCCTTGCGCTGGAAGGATTCAGCTTGCACTTTTTTTTCTTGCTCACCTCCTCCGCACCTGGTTTTATACGAGGCCTTCGGCGGTAAGGCGGCGAGGCAAGCTGGTGGAGTCGGCAGATGGGAAGATGGAGATGTATAAGATTTCCAGTGTAGCAGTGTGTGGTTGCTGGTTCTGATGCTGGACATGTCGTGCAGCGCGACTAAAAGGAAACCGGAGTCCTAATATTGATATTTGACGCCTTACATCAGCCCATGAAACCCGATGCTCGGCCACGTCGAGCATGTTTCTCCGCATCTCGACCTCAACCCATACCTGCGCGGCAGATCCGTACACCCGGAAGAAGCTCTGGATGCCGGCCTCGATCTGGCGATGGCATCCTTGCCGATGATCAGGCCGCGCGGAGATGTGAAACCGCACATCACCAGCCCGGGACGCCGAGAGCCACACGCGTTACACCTCTGTCTCTGGCAGGCGGGCGGGCGTCGGGTGGTCGGTAGCGGCGGGCATCAAAACACCATGAACCCGGCGCGGCGACGGGGGACCGGTGGCGAGGGAAACAAGTGGCCAGGCCAGTTGGGTAATTCACAGGTTGCGAGAGGAGAAGAACAATCACGGCCCTGCGTTTCTGACGCTTACGGCGTCCCTGGTGGCTCTGGAGCCAACACATCGCGGATCTGAGAGGCATTAGCGTGGATGCTCTGGGCGTTGTTAATCTTGTCAATGTCGTTGAGGCCCGAGGTCGTGTGACTGGTTGTCGAGTTTTATGTATTATCTCCTCTTCTCTTCTAGGTTCTCGTGGTCGACTCCCACCTTGAACCGTTTGTGGTCCGTTGATCTTGGAGTTTTATGTATTATCTCCTCTTCTCTTCTAGGTTCTCGTGGTCGACTCCCACCTTGAACCGTTTGTGGTCCGTTGATCTTGGGGTTTTGTTCATTCTTCTGATATTCTTCTCGTTGACTTCCACCTGGCGTGGGTCAAGTAATTTGTTGCGTTTCCCGCTCGCACCATCTCTATCAATAGAATACCCCATTCGGTTCGATCAATACTGGACGACCGACGACCGACTTCCGGCTCGAAGTCATCTCCGACCTAACGGCAGAACCATCATCATCAAGAACGCAGCGAACAATATTACCCCAACCACCGCAGCGGATCTTGAGAAACAAAAGAAGAAGATGGGCAATTTTCCGGTTGTGGATGGTGTTACCGTCTTTATGGTGGCCCCAAAAGGATATAAGGTCGACTTGAATCACCCGGAGCGGCGACACGTGCTCGAGTCGTACATAATATGCGGATTCGGCCTCGTCCTGGCCTTTTTGTTCTTCATCCAGTTTCTTTACGTCAAATTGAGGTTGTTGCGCAGGCTAGCCGGAGAAGTAGGTATGGATAAACCTTCGAAGATTCACTTGAGGTGTGGAGATGTTGACATGGTATCAAGTTTGCTTGGGCGTGGGTTGGATGTTTTCCGTAACCGTTCAGGTTGCTCTGATTAGTACGTGGTTCTAAGGACGATGCCATTCCGATTATGGCAGGATGGTCTTCGGGAATGATGTTAATTAGCGAGCAGGATCGTTTTCCAAGGGTCTGATGGGGGTACACGCGTGGGAGATATCTCTCGAGAAATTCAATTATGGTAGCAAGGTGAGTTGCTCCCGTCAGCCAACGTCTCAGATTGTGTCTCGTCAGCTAATATGCTTCTAGTTCATGGTTCTGGTGCCCATCCTATACGCCGTCGAAACAGGGTTCACCAAAGTGTCACTGATACTCTTCTACCTCAAGCTCTCGCCCCAAAAGCGGTGGAAGTGGTCAGCCTACAGCGCCCTCTTCTTTGTTGTCGGATACAATACGGCCATCTTCTTCGCCGTCATCTTTGGGTGCCGCCCCATCCAGAAACATTGGACCGCCGGCATGGAGGGCACTTGCATCAACCGACCGGCTCTCTACATTGCCACGGCAGGACTCGGAATTCTCTCAGACTTGGTTCTACTAGTGCTGCCGATGGCCATGATTCTTAGGCTGCAGATGCCGTCGCGGCAGAAGGCAGGTCTCGTGCTGCTGTTCACCATTGGCTCAGCGTGATTACTCACTTAGCCATGATTGATTCATACTGACGGAATTTTTTCATCAGCACCCTTTTGACTTCCATAATCCGGCTGGTACTCTTGATACCTATCCTGCATAGTAGAGATTCCACTTGGGTCATGTCTAGCGCAGTGGTCTGGGTGTAAGTTTACTCTCAAATTCCTTCACAGCATCTAGCTGATACGATGTGTCCAGCTTCGTCGAGGCCAACCTTCTCATCATCTGCGCATCGTTGACGACACTCCGACGCTTCTTTATTCATGTGGCGCCGAGACTCATCGGAGAGCGTGGGTCCTCAACAGGATACCATCTCAGCGGGTCTGCAGGAGGTTACAAGCACCCGTTCAAGGTGACTGGAAACATTGTGCACCGGAGAAGAGCAGATAAATTTGGGATACCTGTTGGAGATGGCGCCGGGTTTACCCTTGATCTAATTGGACATGCACCACCGACACCGATAGCAGTCGGAAAGGGAAAAGAAAAGCCGGAGAAAGTCATTGCCAGGCACTTGCGAAAGCAGGAGTCAATCAACAAAATTGGAGATTCGGGGTCCGACGTGCAGATATGGGATCCGCAATTGGCTAGCGACGAAGTGGACGCAGAACGAGCCATTCTTTAGACGACGACGGTGACGGTCAAGTATCATTGTAAGAAGACGAGGAAAGGTCTCGATGAAGATGTTGAGGGAGCGGATGAAGGATGACATGGGAGACCGGAACTGAGAATTGAATCGGGAACCTGGGAGCTGGGTAACAGCAACGTATTCTTCCTGGGTTTAATTTTATTATTTTTCTGTTGACGGAACCTACCGGCAGACTCATGTTGACCGCCAAAGAACTGAGCCTCCGCACTGATTATGGGATGTTCCGTGGTGAGGGTTGATGACCAGTCGTTCGTGGCAGACCACGTGGATACGATACCGCAGGCGGGAACAAGGCAGACACGAACTACCTGCGATGCAGTGCGGAGTGCCGACATGCAGAATGCCAAACGGGCGACAAGGGTCGCATGCCGGAGTCGTCGGGGAGTCGTCGGGAGTCGAGTCGCAATTACGTATGGCATTGGTGGCTTGGGATGGAAGGTCAAAGTCAGAGCATTTTCAGCTGGCCGTGCAAGGCTGTGCGCTGGTGTTAGTCATCAGCGGCGACGAGCAGAGCGAGAGTCGTCGTCAGTCACAAGGCGCAAGTGCAAGAGAATGCGACAGTGTTTGTTTTTCGATGGCAATTCGAATTCGTATTCGTCGCGAAGAATTGGAAGACCGGACTGGGAGTAGTCGGTAAACTTGGAGGGGGGACGAGGAAGAAGTGGGCCAACCTCAGGTATCGATGCATCATCGATTTCATGATCCGGGAAGGAGGGAGGGGGCAGGGGAAGGACCGAGCAGGGAGAAGGAACGTGACGTCTTGGGGCTGGATTGTTTCACTCGAGCTTCAAACCTTTGAGAGTGATTTTTATGGTTGGCGATTAAGCGCCCCAAGTTTGCACCCTCTTTCACGGCGTACGGCCTCCCAGCGACGAACGCATTGGATGGTTGGATGGCAGTGACCGGCAGTGACACAGAAGGTCGGTCCCTCTGAAACAGAGTTGCTATTCCCTTATTCCCAGCGTTGAGGCCGGATCCCTCCAGCGCCAATGCCAGCGCCAATGCCAAGCCACCAGCGCCATCAGAACCCACCTCCAAGCCACGCATCATGACCTCATCGCCCGCTGCCAACGTCATGTTCGCGGCGCCACAAGGCCATCTCGCCCACTCAACTTGTCGTTCCGCGCTACACCACTCCCTGTCCATTACCCCAAGACGTCGCCCAAGGCCGCCCTATCCGAGAGACGAGAGACATGCCAGCTGGATCCGCACGCCGAGAGTCGCCTTTTGCACTGTAGCCACAACCGCAACACACCAGCAGCGCTGTCGTCGAATCACGGCCTGGCGCGCTGCAACGGGTTAAACCCAAACAAGCGTTGGGCTTGCGAGGCGTCCTCTGGAAAGTATCTCGCACGCACCGCCGAGGCCACCCTCCTCCGCCAATGATCACCACACCCCCTGGTCCGCCAGGAATGACGATTGGCAGCATCGTCCACCACGTCCAGTCTTGCTTGCGCTGCCTTGTCTTGACGCCTGCGGACAGCGGACAGCGGACAGCGGACAGCGGACAGCGGACAGTGGAAAGTGTAGGGCTGTTCCGCGTTGGCGTCCGCCTGACCCGGTTCGGGTTGTTTCCCTTCCGGCTTGTTCTTGATGCGCTTTTCACTCCCAATGGCGGCCTCGAGCAAAGGTCATAGGTCATCGCCCGTCATGCTCGCCTAAAGTCGCCGTTTCTTTTAAATGCTACCCAACCCACTTCGTCTCTTTCTCTGGTGCCATCGTCGTCTCTGCCTTCTTGTCTCTCCATCTCCATAGCTTCGACGCAGTTGCATCACTTCCTCCACGCCTAGCCAGCTCCGTCATCGTGCAACCTTTTGTCTACCTGGTGTAGCTCTCTTGATAGCCCAACATCCCCACAACTCAACCGCCATCATGTCTCTCGGCATCATCACCATTGTCCACGCCGTCCTGGCAGTTCTGCTCATCATCGAGCTCGGTCTCACCGGATATGGCAAGTCTTCACTTTCTTTGCTTCCCCATCAGGGAAAATGCCCATCAGGGAAAATGCCCATTAGGGAAAAATAGCTAACATGTCTCAACTCAACAGTCGTTAGCGAAACCAGCTCGTCTTACTTCGGCACCACATCCCCCTCTCAGTTCAGCTTCATGCTCTTCAACTCCATTTGGTCGCTCCTCATGCTCGTATACCTCGCCCTCGTGCCCCTCTTCGCGAATCGCCTCTATCACTCCGTCGTCGGTCTCGCCATCCTCGCCGTCACCACAATTTTCTGGTTCGCCGGATCCATCGCCATGGCCGACTTCATCGGCGTACCCCACTGCCACGGCAACAACTTCTGCCAGAGCGCTCAGGCCGCTGTCGCATTTGGCTTCTTCATCTGGGCCATCTTCACTGGCCTGACTGCCATGGAGGGTCTCGCCTTTATGCGCTCGCGCGGCCACAGCGCCCACGCCGACACCACCAAGCCCGGCCACGGAGTTGCTTAAACGGATTCCGGCAGTACTCAAAACGAATCGATTCAATACGAAACCGCTTCAAAACTTGGTGGTGGAGGAGGAAATTGTCGACTATTGGTTTAACGATTTCCTACGTCTGGCTTGTTTGGCTTGTCCTTCTATTTTTCTTGTTCATCTGGATTGCGATGGGACACGGTTGGGAGATACCCTCAGGACTCACGAAACGCGAGTGTTACTTTATACACTCACACGAAACGCTCCTGGCGACTGGAGCTGGATGTACATTTGGCGCAATTAGTACGTAACGACTTAGTAGGCCTTAGCTGTTGGAAAATGGATTGGCTGCTTTAAACAAAACGTTTCCCCCACCTCGAGTTGCTTTATTCGGCACATTATCGTGTTTCATGATTGCCATTATGTGCCCGAGTGCTATCCTCAGGGCTATCCTGAGGCGATGCATGTGAAGATCTGGCTTGCGCGAATGGACATTGGTCGCCAGCAACGTGACGTCGCGATGCATATGCATCTTATGCGCGGGACAGGTGTTCAAAATATGTACATGGAAGAAGCAAACATGGACTTTGCAGGGGCTTTTCCGTCAGCCATGAAACGACACATGGCAAACTTGTGTTTCTTCGTTTACACGCTGGGCCAGCCGCTGCTCCAGGTGACTGTGTTCCAGCCAAACTGGTAGTTGGCGTCAGCCAGGCCCTTCGTCTTGTCGGCGTAGTGGTAGTACAGGACGGTGCCGTACGTAGGGTCGGCAAACACGCCCTGTCCACCCGCTCCGTAGACGTTGCCGTGGCTGGAGAGGACCAGGGTGCCACCGTTGGCCGTGGTGCAACTCTTGCCGTTCTTGTCGACAAACGGTCCGCTGACGCTGGCGGAGCGGCAGACGAAGATCTTGTACTCCTCGCCCTGGGCGGGCAGGGCCGTGTTGTAGCCGCAGCAGATGCCGGAGCTGAAGAACAGGTAGTAGTAGCCGGAGCGGTAGTACATGTTGGCGCCCTCGAGCGCCTGCGAGCCGGTGCTGTTGAAGGCGATCTGGTAGGGGGTGCCCGAGGCCTTGGTGGCGGCCGAGTTCAACTTGACCTGGTAGATGTCGCCCCAGAAGGAGCCGAAGTTGAGGTAGTAGTTGCCGGATGTGTCGCTGATGAGGTTGCCGTCGATGGCGTTGTACGTCTTGGACGAGTCGGACGTGACGCCGGTGGAGCCGTGGTCGGTCCATGAGCCGTACTCCATCGTGGTCGAGGTAGCATATCCAATGGCCGAGTTCTGCGAGCCGAACGAGGAGACGGTGTAGTACATGATGTACTGGTCTCCAACCTTTTGGACATCGGGGGCCTTGCGTGGTGTTAGCGTTGACCTTGAACTGATGGCTATATCGACATTGGGCTGCACTCACCCACAAGTCATCCTTTCCAGTCAGGTTGATGATGCTACCGGCGGGAATAGCAGCTCCCTGGTACACCCACGAGCCGGTCAGGGAAGAGGCCTTCCAGATGCCGATCTTGCTGCCCGTCTCGAATCGAAAGTAGACGCCATCGCTGGTTCGGCGGACGACGCTGGGGTCGTGAGACCAGCACGCGCCGCTGCAGGCTCCGGGGTTGGCGTACGCAGACGCCTCGGTGGCCAGCAAGGCGATGGGCACAAGGGCTCTGAGGAAGCTCCAGAACTTCATGGTGAGGGATGTCGGAATACAAATGCCGGTGCAGTTACGGTGCTCGTGGTGGTCTCTGGCTCTCCTGGAGTCACTGAAACGAAACAACCCATTTTCCAGGCGTTCAGAGTGTCCTTATGTACGCGTCCCTCCATCTTGACGCCATCAATGACCCCATCCTGAGGTTTACGCGCTCGTATAACAGGAGACTTGGACCCAGTGCAGGTGGTTCTGGGACCGCGAATGCCCTAGGGCTGGGGCTCTGGCTTAATTGCCGATTGGCGGAATTTCCCTTTTGAGGGGGATTGAAGGGGTCACGACGAGGGGAACGAATCACGCAGTGTGGAGGACGCGGAGGGGCATGGTCCGAGGTTGGAAAGTGAAGACTACGGGAGCTGGAAGAGGTTTTGTCAGGTTCTGGAGGGAGAGCGGTGTTCTTATTTGGCCTGGTCATGATGATTGCCGTGGTGTTGACGAGCTAAGGCCTTGGCTATCGATTGATACGGGACACGTCTGCACGTCTCCGGTGAGGCGCCGCAACCCCCATGCCGCCAGCGGTGCATTATGTCCCAACACAGACGGTGGCTTGGCCTTCGCTGTGCCCAGGCTGTAATTAATACCTGTAAACAGTAAAAGCAGAATCCTGCGACGGCGGTAGCTCCCGTTCGCGTGGGACGGAGCCAGAGGCTACGCGGCGCCGGCGTGGCTGCAACGGCTGCAGGGGTCGACGCGCGGAAAGGACGGGACTGCACGGGATGGGATCGGATGGCATAGGGCGCGAGGATGACGATGTGGACATTGGAACAGATCGCGGGAACGGCTATTGTAGTCTGGTTTCTTGCGGGGGTTGATGGATTAATTACCTCAAATCCTGCGTGCCATGCGTTGCGTATTGTGACTCTCTGTTACTACGGCTAAAGCGCAGTCTGCGCCCGTTCTCGATGCATCTCGAACCTTTCAGCATCTCCGCTGGATATTATGCCACCATCACCGGCCTGGCTGCCCGCGCCTGAAACGTCGGAAGTCGTCCGTATGTGTGATAATGTCCGGCACCGCATCTTATCGTCCTGCACCACAAGCTTTTTCCAGGCATCGCTTGCGAGCAATTCTCGAGCATGAACGAGAACGGCGACGGTGGCCGGTAGTACTGCCGAACGAATGCAAGCCACAAAACCAAAAGCTCACTGGTTTGAGGTGAAGGGCCCCCCCTGGCAGCAGGACTAACGTACTGTGTAGTAGTAATTAACCAAATACATCATCTCGGGCCCCGGCGAGTGCCTTGCGTGGACAAAGTCGCCGGGGACCAGGGGGGGAGTGGAGGGCCGACGGGGGTGACGGAGGCGGGGGGGGGCGCATTAATATCCCATGGCTTATAACGTCTCTTGGCTGTAGGGATTGTCACTAGGGAAGAAAGATAAGAAAAGCTCCCCCCAAGGCCCTAACGAAGCAAATAACGGCGCGGGGCGACAAGGCGCAAGAGAGGGACGAGGGTGTTATTTGTGAGCCCCATGACAAACCGCATGCTTCCCCAGGCTGCGTATCCATCCGCGGGCCACGGTGCCACGGGTCCAGCGATCCACGGGCCCACGTTGCGTTGGGAGGTCGATCGATGAGGGCTATCTCTATAATCTTTTTGGGTGTTTTCTTAATAGAGATACTACGTAAATGGGCTTAGGATTTGCTTACACGTTCAATTGTCACACCGACCTGCCAATCGGGACTCCATACATATGACTGATACATGCTGCCAACGCCAACGCGCCAACCGATGCCACCGTCCCGGTCGCAGGCAGACCAAGAGCAAAGGTTCTCTGCATGCCGTGCCTCCGATCATGTAGGTACACAGGTACAGAAGTACAGTACGTGGAACCCCCCCGTCGAGTCCACGCCGTGCTGTCGGTAGTCCCCAGGTCCCTGCGTCCGTGATTGGCCCTGCGAAACCCAACGCTTGCTTATCAGTTGGTCGCGACCACACATCCCAAGTTCCAATTGCTGTCCGGGGTCTTAGTCTTAAGACATGCCACCCTTATCAGCCAGTGACCTACCAATGCTGGACCGAGATGCCTATCCGGGCCGCCAAATCCAAGACTCTGTCTAAAGTCTGACCCCGTCTCATCTCGGCCGCCCATAATTCTTCCCCTGCCAAGTTCAAGCCCTCTCCGGCCCTGGATGAGATATCCCCGATGCACACTCGAGCGCTTCGAGTTGAGGCCGCCACCTAGAGCTGCCCACGTCGTCCCTGGCGCTACCGCTCTGGCGGAATATTCGAGACTCGACAAGCTTTCCTTCTCTTCTGGTGCCGAACCGTCCGCTCGGCCCTTGACTCAAGAACCTCCGTGCCCCCCCCCCCCCCCCCACCCCATCCGCGTTGACTTAGACGATCGGGGTTCTCTGGCCATTCTTTCATTTACCTATTCGTTGATCTGCATTCCCACCGCGGCCCTAGAAGGAAGAACAAGCAAAAATAACGGACCACGACGCTCGTTCCCTCCCTTGGCAACGCTACTTAACACCAGGCAGATGCCCCTTCGCTCGCCAGACGCGCAGGAGAGACACGCTTCGGCCGTTCCAACCCAGTCCTGCCGCGTACGACTGCACTAGAGGAGAGGGATTGGCAAAGTCTCACCTCGCACTGCTGGGTGCGTCGTCCAGCGGGCGCAACGAGCTGCCAAGCAACCGTCCAGTCAGCTCAGTGTAATAAGACCTCGCTGCGCTTTTGCTTACGCGACGGCCGGGGAGCGACAAAAAACGAGACATCACAATTCCCTTTCACGACAGGATCTACCATTGGCTGTATGGGGCACCGGGTTTGACCAATTGGCCATCTAATTCCAGCATTATTGTTCTGCGTCTGTACAAAAACAAGCCAATCGCCTCGTCATCACAACCCGTCGAGACAAGCCTCCCGTCAGTCCCGCAGCGACGACGTAACGCACTCCTGCACATACTTGTATACCCAGATACCCTTTTTGCACTCTTCTGTCTTGTTGCTTCTTGGATACCCCGGAGTCA
This sequence comes from Ilyonectria sp. MPI-CAGE-AT-0026, assembly GCA_020744155.1. NCBI lineage: Eukaryota > Fungi > Ascomycota > Sordariomycetes > Hypocreales > Nectriaceae > Ilyonectria > Ilyonectria sp. MPI-CAGE-AT-0026. The sequence continues at coordinate 691,625 of JAGPNQ010000027.1, read as the reverse complement.
GTTACAGTGTCTGTCTTGTTGAACAGTTGAGATACACTCCCTCCCCCACTTACATACTTTATTCAACCACCACCCCAACATCCGGCCATGTCTGGACGAAGCGCCATCGCGCGCAAAAAGAAGACGGAAGTGAGGCCGAGAAACGGCAGCAGCAATGGGCGTCCTGCATCGGCCACCTCGTCCAACCACTCCGACCCGAACGCCATCCCGGACTTCCCACTCCCGCCCCTCCCGGCCGGCGTAGCGGGACCCACCAGCCCGCAGTATCTCAACTTCCAGACGCCGATGGTGACGCAGATGGGCGGCGACCCGAGATATGCGGTCCAGGGCTGGGGCAACAACATGGCCATGCACGGAGGGCCGCCCACGCCGATGATGATGGTGCCGGATCCTCGCTACATGGCTGCGATGCAACAGGCGCCGCCCGCAGACTGGGCGTATAACCGGCCCCGCAAGCCCTCGGTGAAGACGGACGAGGTCAGCAACATCGAGAAGAGCGGATTGCGGAGCAGGCTGGACAAGCGGAGCGACGACGTCCGCAGGGGTTTGGCAAAGACGTTTGCCTTCCGCAAGAAGGACAAGGAGGACGAGGCTCCCGGCGCAAGACGAGGAAGCGTCGAGCGGCCCCCGAGTGCGGCGACAGTGAGACCCGGGACTGTCATGGGCTACGATGAGAACCAAGGCCACGAGAACCAGGGCTACGACAAGTTTCTCATGCCAATTCAGACCGCGCCGCCTCCAATGCCGTACCAGTACCAGCAACAGCCTCTGCCGTCCCCGCCGAGCCCGCAGAACCCATGGGACACGAAGCCGATCGGCCCGCCGCCCACGACGAAGCTGCCGCCGATCCCACAGCCCCCGGCTGCGGCAATGCCCACCATCCGGCGCTGGATCGGCGCCGGGCGACCGGTGGCGCGGTGGAACAAGCTCCGCAAGGACCCGGAGCTGTGGGATCCCAATGGCGACGTGCTCATCTTCCTGGGCCGGAAGGGCCAAGCGCCCAAGCAGCCGCCCAGTCTTCGTCTGTCGTCGCATATCATTGAGGCAACCGAGAGTCGCTTCCTTGTTACGCTGCTGCGCGAGGGCTCGAATGAAGAGGATATTTACTTGCCTCCGTCGCCCGCGGGATACGGAACCCATCTCAGCTTGGGACGGGATGGCCTCGGCCGTGATGGCCCGCTGACACCTCCCATCTCGGAAGAAGCCAGCTCGCGCGATGAGCTGGAGGGTCAGATCTCATACGAGATGTACTTTCCCCCACCGGCGAATCTGAACCGCGCCGACCAACTGCGACACCAAATCACTACGCGCAACGTCTTCGCCGTGCTGTACCATGCCTCCCTCGTCGGCATGTCGCTCTACCAAGCACTATCGGACTTGCATACACGCCTCGACAGCTACATGCCGCCGGACAACGACAACGTCGCGCAGATCGTCAAGTACCTCTCGGTGCGCGGCATCGATGACGTGCGCTCCGACCCTGCCACGGCTGTCTCGCTGCTGGCGTGGGCCGAGAGCCCAGACGTGCGCTGGGAGGACGGCTGGCGGGAGAGCTTCATCCACTGCGCCGGTATGGACGGTGAGCTCGAGCGGTGCCCGGACATTAAGCATACCACGCCTATTGCGCGCGCGCTGCTGGAGCGGGCGACGCTCGAGACGCAACTTCGCGTGCAGGCGGCTGAGGAACGACTGAGCGAGTTCTCGTACGGGGACATGTGGGCGGCGGCCGGGGCGGCCGCGAATGGACCTGCGCGAGGTGCTGCAGACCGTCTTCAGGAGATGCTCCAAAGTCATTATACTAAGATTTACGGATCCTGGCCGCCAGCGCCACAGACATCTTCACGACCGGGATCGGCAGACGCAGACGGCGACGTCGGGGAGGACATGTGGCTCACTCGCACGGTAGCCATGTCGCTGCAGCGAGACTTTGGCGCGCTGTACGACTACCTCGTCGACCGAGACATTGTGTGGGATGTGTCGGAGGCGCGATCGGGCCGCAAGTGGATGATGGCTTCGGAGAGCGGCAACATGGCGTTTGAGGCGGACTCGGCGGAGGCGCCCATGACGGACATGCTCATCGAGTTCGACAACAAGCTACGCTTCCCGCACATCCCGCATCCGTATCCGCTGATCCCGGAGTCCATCCCGCCGAACGTTGCGCCGTCTACTGGGAAAGAGGGCGGATTGTTCAAGTATAGCAAGAAGGCCGATGCGGCGAGCAATGCCGGGCCAGGTTCGCGGGCCGGCGCTATGGAGCGACGGGTGCAGCTTGCGTACACTGAGAGTACCAACATCTACGCACTAGGGAGCGACTTCATCCAGAGCGACCTCGTGGACGCCTTCGTGCGGTTCGAAAAGGGCGACCGCGTCGGCGAAGTGGACCCCTCGGCGGCGCGGCGGGGCCGATGGGTGCTCCTATACGGGATCTTCCAGACGCTGGCGTCGGTGTCAGTCGACGACGCGCGGGTGCGGCACCACGAGGGCGTCAGCTACCACCTCAACCCGCGGCTGAAGGGCACGCGCATCCCGCCGTGGAAGCGCGGCGGCCGCCAGCGCAGCGACAACAACGGCATCGGGGCCGACGCGCACGAGCGCTCGCACTGCTGGCTGGTGTCGCAGACGTGGGGCAGCAGCGCGAGCGGACGGAGCGAGGCCGAGGCGGACGACGACGAGTACGACGAGTACGAGGATTACTTTGAGCGCGAGGAGGCCGGGTCCGACGGCATGAGCTCCGTGGACCGGCCGGCCGCTGGGCGCAGAGGCATGAGGACCATGATGGTGAGCTCCGAAGCGGCGTCGGCCGGGGGCTCGAGATCGGGGTCGAGCTCGGGCCGCGCGCGGAGGTCAGCCCGGGACAAGCCGGCGGGGGCGCCGAGCGGAAGTGGCCGGGGTACGGCTGCGGGATGGCATGGGAGTGCGTTGGGCGATGCCCCGCGAGGGAAGCAATCGGTCGAGTCGTTCATCACGGCACTATAATACGTGATGCTGCGTGTGGGGCGGACCTTGATGTTGGAAATAGTGGTAACGAGTAATTAGCCTATGAATGCATGAGTGAAGGATCAAAAGAGATTTGTCTGAACTAGAGTGTATCACCACGGAGACTGCTCCGTACTACCTGTTGAGTCTGTGCTCCTTGTCCAACCTCCGTGATTAACGCCCGAGCGATCACGAACTGCAATTACCGAAACCAAAGGACTATATCCCGCCTCCCGCAAATCGTAGGCTGAAACACGGGGTATCTACGCGAGTGGGTGGATCAACCCGGCCGAGCGAGAATTCTACGAAGTGCTCTGGACCTGGAGCGGGAAGACGGACAGGTCAGGCCGGAGCGTATTCCCATTATGCCGTGTAATAACTAGTTTGTACCACCACGCACCACGCATGCATGAGATGGCGATGGACGGCGCATAGGATCCCGTGGGAGCTGGGGGCGTAGACAGATGATGGAGCTTCGGCGGGGAGCTTGGAGCTTGGAGCTTGAAGGAGCCTGGAGCTTTAGGCTAGGCACAAGTTTCCAGGTTTTTTTCTCTCGGGAAGATCGCCCTGTCCCATTGGCTGGTTGGGCCGTCTGTTCTTCAACACCCCTGGAAGCGAGGCATCGTCAGTTCTCGTCGCATCTTGAAAGTTGCCCAGCCAGCTTTTTTTTTTCCCCCGTCCTCCCCAGCCCCGCCATTTTCGATGACGTCGCAGTCGCGGAACCACACCCCCCGGTCTAGAACAATGTCTCATCGACATGCGTCCCCGAGACACGCAAATCGAGATGCTGTAATTAGCAGTAGACGATGAGTGACCACACACAAGATTTGGCCCCTTCCAGCCAGCACTTCGGGTGGGTAGCAGGTTTTGCGCGCGGACTCGGGGCGTAGATTGCAGAGCGCGTGCATGAGTCTGGAGAGATGACGACGTCATTTTGGATCGTTGGGTGATCCGGGCTGGAATTGTGTCTCTAGGAAGAGGGACGGACGAAGAGAAGCACCGACACGGAACGGAAGGACAGAAAGAAAAAACTGGGCATGATCCCTGTAAGTCCCCTTTGAGAATTATCTGACCTTTTCTCACTCTCAGCTCTTACGGTGCTTGCATCGCTTGTGCGTGAGATGCCAAAGAGGGGAGACTATCGATCACGTTCTCTTTGCGCTCGGGCTGTGATTGGCCGGGGGCGATGGCCTGGAGCGGCGTACCCGAAGACGCTGATGGTTCCAACCTCCCCTCTCGGCGTGTATTGTATCTCCCTCGGTTCAATCTTCCTCGAGTCCCCTTGCATAGCGTCCTTTCCCGTCGAGTGCCTGCCCTTCCAAGCCCTAAACCATGCGAGAATATCCGAATATCGATCCCGAACCCTGGTCTCCCCAGCCGTCCGCAATACGTAGCGCAGCGGAGCACGGGGGACGGCGGCGTGGTCCCTGATCTTTGGGCGGTCCCCTGGGCCACCCCCACTAAAACCGCCCACTGCACCCCACTACGGGCTCCCACGCGTCCCGCCTATAGGCCCCTCGAGCCCCGGTCCGTTCGCCAACCATCCCGCTGGCCGCTGGCGAACCCGCGAAACCCCAGCCTCTCTTTTCCAGGGAAACTTGGCCCATCCATGCACGCCTGAGATCCGCCCAAGCACTCGCCCAAAGGGAAACCAAGGAAAAGGCGCCCAATACAAAATGCTCGACGTCTTCCCACCCTCCTTGATGCACAAGGTTTTCCTGTTCCTTTTTATTTCCTGATCTCATCGTCACCAGCATCAGGATCGTCACTGCCCCTGCTACGCTACAACCTGCAACTCACAATCCTAAATCCGCCTTATCATCATCTCATCGCCCATACGAACAGTACTTGGCTCCCTCCACACCCACCCACCTGTCGCAAACCGCCCGCACTACCGGCGCAAAGAATCTTTTTCCCTCACATTCCCGTCGCAACAAACCGCAACAACTCGCAAACATGTGGTTCGCATTCTTCTTCGTCTGCAATCGGATTCTTCAGATCCTGACTCTGGTGAGTTCCCCCTTCGGCGCGCATACGGAAAACACCATGCTAACCATCACAGATTCCCACCATGGGCATGCTCGCCTGGTTCGTCAATGGCTTCGTCGAGGCAAACGCCCTCACGCCCGATTCCATTCTCGTGCTCTTCATCGTCTCGGTCCTCGCTCTCGCCTGGGCCATGTTCACCCTCTTCTCCTACCACCGCTCCTCCGCCAATGCCATGTTCGTCGGCTTCATCGACCTCGGCTTTGTTGGCGCCTTCATCGCTGCCGTCTGGTATCTGCGCGGCATCCGCAACGCCGACTGCACCAACGTCTCTCGCGACGGCGACTGGACCTACCGCCTTGGCGATGTCACCGTCACTGGCCCCGACTACGACTGGACCACCGACAAGCCCTGTGCCATGCTCAAGGCTTGTTGGGCGTTTGCCATTATGAACACCATCCTGTTCTTCTTCACCTCGTTCGTCGCCTTTGCCCACGGCGATCACCTCAGTGCCTACGACCGCAAGTATACTACCCGCTCGCGCTCCCACTCGCACCACTCTAGCCGCCACAGCCACCGAAGCAGCCGCTCTCGCTCCGGCTCCCGCTACAGCCACCGCAGCCCTCATTCTCGTCGTGTCTATGTCTAAGCAAGCCACAAGCCTGATAGTCTGACACACCAGAGATGAGGGGGCGTGGCTTCCGGGCGGGTCTCCACTCCCGCTCCGGACCGGCGATAGCACCCGACACTCCGTATCCAACTAAATACGGCGTCGCGCCAGAGCTACTCATATTGGACACGGCGCACCCAATGATAACACATCCGCATGATTCTAAACAAGACATTAATGAATTACGACGCGACACTCGGCCGCATTTCCCTTACGACGTTATATCTACACGCAGACGGACGGGCAGAACAGTACGTGCAACTATGACACGGAATAAGCCCGTCTCGTCCCCTCTCCTATCTCTCAGAGAAGGTCCCGAGGATGAATCGACAGATGGTCGAATGGACATATGGATGGATGGGAAGGTTACCTAATGAGGAACCGAAACGAACATCTCAACGATGAAATTCCCTGGATGAAATCCCTCCCGCGGTGGTCACCGTGGGACAGGACACTTGATGGATCTACGAAACCCATGTTTATTTTGTCGACGCTTTCGCTGCCGCACCTCGTATGCCACATGTCCCTTCTTGGACAGGTGCTGGCCTGCAAGCCTACATCGGAATATCTTTACATCTCTCTCGCCCTGGCTTCTGGAAGCCTCGCGCGACGCTTCTCGGCTTAATACGAGTATGCAGCTCCTGATTATATCTCTTTACGAGTTAATGACCAGATAGAATGATGAATTGAAGTCAAAAAAAGTTGAATTTTACTATATGATGCCCTTTATCTTTTCCTGTGACCTAAACTCCAGTTGTTTGATGGACCAAATATCCGTATGGTATCCTTATTGCTTGATGCCCCCTAGTGCCGGCTGCCCTCCTCCCCAACATGATATCCCCTCGCGATGCCACTGCGCCCCTCTTCCACCAGCGTGCTCGCTTCGTTGTCAAAGTCCGTCCCCAGGCCCTGCCACGTGCGGTTCGACCGCAGGTACTCGGCGCCGGGGCTGGCTACGCCGTTGATGCTGGCCAACTCTCCCACCACTCGCTTGACGAGGGCCCCTGACTGGCGGGTCCCGTTGGTTCCGTTGGAGCCCGCCGAGTCCGATGCGTCGCCGTTCTGTCGTACGGCGAGACGCATGGGTCGGCTGTGGCTGACGAGCTTGCCGGTGCGGAGGTCAAACTCGGGGGCCTCGGATTCCTCGCCTTCAACACCTCCAGGGACATCGTCCTCGACGGTCTCAGAATTCTCGTTCTCGCCTTCCGAACTCATCTCTTCACTGGTCTCTATCAAGCTCAGCTTCTCAATACCTCCCCACCAATCGCCGCCCCAGGTTCGCTCCTCCTCACTCATGAGCGCCACCTCCAGCTCAAACGGCGTAATCACCGGCCGCCAGTACGACGCATCGTCCTCGACCAGGCCGCTCTCCCAGCACCCGACGACCACCCAGCCCTCGACCTCTGAAAAGTTGGCCAGCTTGGCCGGGTTCAGCTTCCCCACTACGACGGTGTAGCTCTTCTTGTCGGCCTTGGCGATCTTCTCCCGCAGCAGCTTGATGGACGAGAGGTAGTTGGCGACCGAGAGCGTGTTGACGAGGATGCCGATGACGCCGGCCGAGGCGAGGGACAGCACCTTGGCGAAGCGGCGGCGGAGGGCTCCGGCGGTGCGCATCGTGGGGTTTGTGAGGGAGGGACTCTCTGAGGACGGCGTGGAGAGGATGTGGAGGGAGGCGAAACGGGATTGGAGAGCGAGGAGTAGAGCAGGAGGAGGGTCAGAGATGTGGATGAGCGAATACGACCTCCAGTGCTCCTCGTCCATGGGCTCTCCCAGTATCGTCCGGTTCGGGATGAGCGCTGCGGGCTCGCGCACCACGTCCGTCGCTACCACATTCGTGTATCCTCTGTCGTTGAGATGGTCGACGAGCTTTGCCACATGGTTCTGGTACGTCAGGTCGGCCATGACCACCAGCTTCGTCTCCTTGTCGGCAAACTCCTTCTCGATCTCGCCCATGGTGGCTTCGTAGTCAAGTTCGTGGCTCGTGTAGACGTAGATGGCCGGCAGACGACTGGTCGGGCTCAAGCACGTCCTCCCGTAGTGCACCACCACATCGGCAGCAACATGCTCGGCCGCAATCTCATCCACGCAGCATGCGCTGTAGCTGCTGTCGGCGAGCACGTAGATCCGCCTCTTGGCGGGGCCATCCTCCACGGCGGCCAGGTCCTTGTCGAGCGCTTCGACGACGCGCGGCGCATCGGCGAGCATAAAGTCCGGGAACTGGAGGCCGATTCGACGCCAGCCGCCGGCGCGGACCTCGTCGACGGTCCGCGCGATCTCGTACGTTGTCCGCAGGGCATCGTCGGAGATGGTCGAGGATTTGTAGTCGGCGGCGGCGGGGGCTTCGAGGAGGTTGTCGTCGGGGGTCGACAGGACCGGCGGCGCGGTCAGGTCGGACGGCATGGTGCAGACGAGCGGGGAGGATGCAATTTTTTTTTTCCCGTCTTGTGATTGCAGATTTGAAGTCATCGCGGGGTTCTATTTTGGAGGTCTGCCAGTAATCCACCGGGTGTCAAGGTGGGGTGGTGGTGTTAAATTTGGCAGTCTGCTGTGAGTGAGCAAGTGTGAACTTTGGGCTGGGGTGGCGCCACCCAAGACACAGGGTGCGAATTGACTTTGATCTTGTTTCATGAGGTTTCATTCTGGACGTAAGCATGGCTTTTAGAAGAATTCTATAAAGCTTTGATATCTGTGGTATCGTTTATCAATTGGGCTCATCAGCTTTCGCATCTCCCATAAGTACCTAGTTCTCCGGCGTTCCGAAGTAATAAGTGGGAGCCACTAGCGAATAAAACAGCGAGCATTACGATCCTAGGCCCGCCTGCATTTCCAGACGAATGTCCAAATATGGTCATGGCAACGCCCAATGAATGTGACAAATCGACAGCTCGGCCCTTATTCCGAAGGCCAGCGTCAATTTCATATTCAAAGCTGGGGATCAAGCGAAATGATACCATGTGGACAGACGGAATTATCACCGCCGTTACTTAGCGGTGTACCTCGAGTCATCTGTGATCCGCGCCCAGAGAGGGCATGTCACCGTTCTCAGAACGGAAATAAAGTGCAATCATGGTACCCCGAGAGAAGGAGTGTTGCAAAAGCACAAATACTCTCTGACAATATGCTGACTCAAGCCGCACGGTGGGCTCACGGCCGCACATCTACCAGGGCACACTGCGGCGCAAACGCGAGACTGGATTACACGCTGCACACGTGGGCAGTTGGTTCCGCAGCACAGCAGGCCACCCCAACACATTGGGAAAGCTGCTCACACGAATGCCCAGATCCGCAAGCCGCAACCTTTCAGCCCTCTTTAAATAAGCTCAGCTGGTCACCGACGCTTGATATACTATGTACTGACGCGGCGCCAAGCCGTTGACCCAAGGTGAGAGTTGTGGAGGCTGTCCCCGCTGTCCAAAAACGGCAATACGTATTCCCAGAGGGGAAATCAGTGTATGCCGGTCCAATAGACTTCCGAATGTCACAGACGGAGGGTTCGTAGTGAGGAGAACAGCCAGTGTTCAGAATTGTTCATATAATACTGTCTCAACTGTCCATCTCGAGATTTTACCTCGGAATGCGGCAATTAACCCACTCACGAGTTTTTGTTGTTCTTTCAAGTTTCGAAAACCCAAGCAGAAAACGCAACCATGAACGACGAGGCCGGTATAAGACGACACTTCCTCGAAGGAAAGACTATTATTGTGGCCGGTGGCGGTGTTGCCGGGTCGGCCTTTGTTGTCGGTCTCCGAAAACTATGGGATCCGAACTGGAAGCAGCCAACTATTCACATCTACGATCGCGATTCTCAGGAGCTGTCGGCTCAGCGCGAAACCTACACCCTGTCTCTGGCTGGTTATGATACTACTGGTGGGCTGCTGGCACTGAGGAAGCTCGGTCTTCTCGACGAAACTCTGGACAAAGTTGTCTCTGGTCTTGAAGGCGCCGGATCCTTCAAGATTTGGGGGCCAGACTGGAAGGAACATATTAGCTTTCGACACAAGCCTTTCGAAGGGTTACCGGCTTCCAGCGTCCGCATCCCTCGGAAGGACCTTCGACAAGTTATCCACGATGGGTTCGGTGCCGAGGATGCTGTCCAATGGGGCGCCAAATGTATTTCGGCTCGAAGCCTTGAGGACGGTCGAATCCAAGTTGAAGTCGTGAGAGGAGCTCCAGGACAGGAAACCATCACTGAGGAGGACTGCGACATTCTGATTGCTGCTGACGGTGCCGGCAGCAAACTCCGAGCATACCTACGACCGGAGGACAAGCTGGAATTTGCCGGGGCAGTTCTTCGAGGAGGTGTTTCACGGTTTGAAGGCCCTCTTCCAAAACCACTTGACCAGGACTGGGGTTTCATGCTTTCAGGGACGGGTGTGTCGTGCTTCTTCTCGCCTGTGGATAAGAATAGTCTCGTGTGGACAGTTGGTCGTCTCGAAGACAAGGAAGTACCGCCACTCGACTTGAAAGATGCTGAACAGGTCCAGGCTGTGATAGACCGGGGACTGGAGCTGGGGTCCGAGTTACAGGAGCCCTTCCGGACCATTGTTGCCAACACCGACCCCAAAACAGTTTTGTCGATCAACGCCCGTGACAAGAAGCCCTTTGCTCACGAACAGCTGGACAAGTTGCCTGTCGTCTTCATGGGAGACGCCAACCACGCCGTCAGCCCCTTTTCTGGATACGGGGCGAACCTAGCACTGGCTGATGCGTGGGATTTGGCAGAGCAACTGTGCAAGGGAGGCTGTCTTGAGGAGGCGATGTCGGCGTACGACAAGCTTGCCATGCCCAGGGCCATGAAGATCCTCAAGGGATCAAGGGTTCGTCTCAAGGCGGGCCACAGCACCGGGCTCCAGTACTGGATGTTTTGGCTGATGCTGGTGATGGGAAAGTTTATGGGTTGGGTGATGGGGAGGAAGATGACCTGACATGGATCCGAGGATGGATTCCGCCATTCGATACACTCCTTTGGTTCTCCCTTTGGGGTTGGTTGCATTCCTGTTCGTCGTGGCGTATTGACGGAGGGCGGGTTGGATGTAATTAAGAGCGACATAATAAAGATACCCTCCTTTCGTTCATAAAAGATGAACTTGACAATAATTGTGCTGTGGACTTAATTTAAACTGGGATGTGATGTGATGCAAGATGGGATTGGCAAGGACCAAAGCAGGTGAACATACAGTGCCGGGTAACAGTGCTAATAATATACACACAGTGTAATATCGGCAGTTGCGCGTGGCTTATCAGTCATATCAGCCCCACCAGAAAAAGCAAGTCCAAGTGCCGTTCCTTCCCCAGAATGGCTTTACGCGAACGTGAAATGAAAACGCGCACGCGCCGTTCCGCGACGCGGTGGACGGTCTCCTGGTCTACCTTGGATTGTCCCCCCGATTAAAGACCCATCTCCACCGACACTCTCCATCTTCATCTGCAGCGCGTGGTCTTACTCGATCGATTCATCTGTCCTTCATTCGGTAGATTATTCTTCTGTTTTGTGAATCACCGCAGTTAATCACCTTCTGATTCCATCATTCGTCGATATTCCTCGAGTCACAGCCATTGGCGAGTCGCTACAATCATGGCCGGCGACAGAGCTCCGGCGCGCACGCCTGCAAAGGCCACGAAGCCAGCAGCTTCTACTTCCTCAGCCAAGCAGCGATCAATCGTTTCCTTCTTCCAAAAAGCTGCGCCGTCGACGCCTGCGGCTGCTTCGTCCCCACTCTCAAAGGTTACTCCCAGCAAACCGTCGTCCTGTCTCAAGGAGACCACCAAGGCCAACTCTCTTCCCAAGGCGAAGCTTCCTCTGAAGCCCTCCTTCAAGCTTTCCACCCCTGTTGCTAGCAGTGACGCGATCGAGCCCCCGAGTTCTCAGGAAAACATGGAGTCCAGTGTCAAGGTGGGCAATGAGCCCCTGTCTTCGTTAATCGAGAGTTTGGCTAATTCCAAGCAGGCTTCCGCCCACACGAACAATGCTCTCCCCAGCAGTCCGACTCGCAAGGTTAGCAGATATTACACTCCAAGCCATCTCACAGCACATCTCTGATCATCCACCCAGGTCAAGGTCGTCGTTAGCTACGCCGAGTCCTCCGACGATGACGAGCCATTCAAATACAACAATGCATCCGCAACCCGCCGGCGAACAAGAGCACGACCGGTTGTCAAGGATGAGGACGACTATGACGAGGAAGCTGAGGATGCGGCCGAAGATGATGGTTAGTTCCATGATACACACTATGAAACCCAGCTAACAATCGTAGATGATATAGACGACTTCGTCGTGTCCGACGGATCCGAAGATGACCAGCCCCGACCCACGAAGCGCAAGCGACCTACAAAGCCCCAAGCAGCTCGGAAGCGATCGAATCTCTCGTCGCCCGTCCCACCGCGACCAAGCAATGATGAGTTTGAGGACGACGATATCATGGACGACATTATGGAGGGTATCCCCGAATCCTCTACTGCGGTTCAGTGGAACTATAATCCTTCGTCAACGGAGAAGCACCCCGTCACGAAACCTGCCGAACGCGCCACCAGGGATCCCAAGTTCAAGGAGAAGGCACACACCAAGGAGCCCGAGGACAGATATCCATGGCTAGCCAACCCCATGGACAAGGAGAAGCGAACGCCAACCGACCCCGAGTATGACGCCAGGACAATCTTCATTCCTCAATCCGCGTGGAACAAGTTTTCTCCTTTTGAGAAGCAGTATTGGGGAATCAAACAGAACCTTTGGGATACCATTGTCTTCTTCAAGAAGGGCAAGTTCTACGAGCTCTACGAGAATGATGCCACTGTCGGACATCAGGAATTTGACTTCAAGATGACTGACCGCGTCAACATGCGGATGGTTGGAGTCCCTGAGAGCTCTCTCGACCACTGGGTCAACCAGTTCATCGCCAAACAGTACAAGGTAGCCCGTGTCGACCAGAAGGAGACCAACCTGGGCAAGGAGATGCGAGAACGACAGGAAAAGAGCGGCAAGAAGGCGGACAAGGTTATTTCTCGTGAACTCGCCTGTGTCTTAACCGCGGGTACTCTTGTTGATGGCGGTATGCTTCAAGACGACATGGCCTCCTACTGTGTTGCCATTAAAGAATCCGTCGTCGATGATCTGCCCGCGTTCGGTATTGCTTTTGCCGACACTGCTACTGGCCGGTTCTACCTATCCAGTTTCGTGGACGACGTCGACCTGACCAAGTTTGAGACATTGATCGCGCAGACGACCCCAAGAGAGCTTCTGCTCGAAAAGTCTCGCCTGTCAACCAAAGCGCTGCGAATCCTCAAGAACAATACTAGCCCCACCACCATCTGGACCCATCTCAAGCCCGGAACCGAGTTTTGGGAGGCCGACACATTCCGCCGTGAGCTCGATTGTGGCAAGTATTTTGTCGGCGAGGACGGACAAGAAGAGGCATGGCCAGAGGCTCTGCAGCAACACAAGGACGATGACATTGTCATGTCGGCGACTGGAGCACTGGTCTCATACCTTCGCTTCCTCAAGCTGGAACGCCCGCTCTTGTCGCAGGGCAACTTTGAGGCTTACAGTCCTATCCAACACAACGGCACATTGGTGCTGGACGGACAGACCCTCATCAACCTTGAAGTATTCTCCAACTCCGTTAACGGCGGAACTGAAGGGACGCTGTTCAGTCTACTTAACAAGTGTGTGACGCCCTTCGGTAAGCGCCTTTTCCGTCAGTGGGTGGCACATCCGCTCTGCAACATTGACAGAATCAACGAGCGTCTGGATGCTGTTGATATGTTGAATGCGGATCAGACTGTCCGCGAGCAGTTTGCCTCGCAGCTCGTCAAGATGCCCGACCTGGAACGTCTCATTTCCCGAATCCACGCGGGTGCCTGCAAGCCTGAGGATTTTGTTCGAGTCCTGGAAGGCTTTGAGCAGATTGAATACACCATGGAACTCCTTGCTGCTTTCAAGGGCGGTAACGGTATTGTGGATCGTCTCATCTCCTCGATGCCAAGCCTTGAAGATCCCCTCAGCTACTGGCGGACTGCTTTCGATCGTCAAAAGGCTCGTAATCAGAAGATCTTGATTCCGGAGCGCGGCATCGACGAAGATTTCGACGAGAGTCTGGACAAAATCGACGGCATCAAGGAACAGCTTGCTGACCTTCTGAGTGAGAAGAAGAAAGAATTCAAGTGCAAAACGCTCAAGTATACCGACATCGGCAAAGAGATTTACCAGGTGGAGGCCCCCAAGAGTGTCAAAGTTCCCTCCAGCTGGCGTCAAATGTCGGCAACAAAAGATCTCAAGCGATGGTACTTCCCGGAGCTGAGCAAGCTCGTCCGGGAGCTGCAGGAAGCTGAAGAGACCCACTCGCAGCTTGTTCGAGACGTGGCTTCGAGGTTCTTTAAGAAGTTTGATGTTGACTACGACACCTGGCTGCAAGCGATTAAGATCATCTCTCAGCTCGACTGTCTTGTCAGTCTCGCCAAGGCTTCTGCATCGCTTGGTCACCCAAGCTGCCGGCCTCAGTTCGTCGATCAGGAGCGAAGCATCGTTGACTTTGAGGAGCTGCGACATCCCTGCATGATGAACAATGTGGACGACTTCATCCCCAACGACATCAAGCTGGGTGGCGACCAAGCCAAGATCAGTCTTCTCACCGGTGCCAACGCAGCTGGAAAATCCACCATTCTTCGCATGGTAAGTCAGCTTATCTCTAGTACTACAACGTTAGCTAACATGAATATAGTCATGCACCGCTGTCATCATGGCGCAAGTTGGTTGCTACGTTCCTTCTATTTCAGCACGTCTCACGCCTGTCGATCGTATCATGTCTCGTCTGGGAGCCAATGACAACATCTTTGCAGCGCAGTCCACTTTCTTCGTGGAGCTGTCCGAGACGAAGAAGATCCTTTCAGAAGCCACGCCCCGGTCGCTGGTTATTCTGGATGAGCTTGGCCGAGGAACCAGCTCGTACGATGGTGTCGCCGTGGCCCAGGCCGTGCTTCACCAGGTTGCCACTCACATTGGTTGCGTTGGCTTCTTTGCCACGCATTACCATTCACTAGCCACTGAGTTTGAGAACCACCCCGAGATTCAAGCGCGAAGAATGAAAATTCATGTCGACGAAGCAGAACGCCGGGTCACGTTCCTCTACAAGCTTGAGAACGGAGTTGCCGAGGGCAGTTTCGGTATGCACTGCGCTGCCATGTGTGGCATCTCCAACCGGGTGATCGAGAGGGCCGAGGTGGCAGCCAAGGAGTGGGAGCACACAAGCAGACTCAAGGACAGCCTGGACAAGGCCAAGACGGGTTGTTATATCCCGCTGGGCATTCTCAGTGATGTCGGCTCGCTGCTGGGAGACAAGGGTGACGTGAAGGCGAAGGGCTTGGATGTCCTTCTGAAAGCCATTGAGGCTCTGTAATAAGGATAGAATCGTTTAGGGCTGGGATCTCCAAGGCGCGATGGATGTTTGTACAATATTGGCAGGGCAGGGTTTGAGCCTCTGATAATGGTGCCCTGGAGGATATACAACGCACGCAATGGGCTGCGTGTGACTACGAGACGGGGAGTTGGACCAAATGGGATCAGATTAATGCACGGAGTTTCTGGTGTTCAACAAATACAAGTGGTGGATTTCATCTATGCCTGAAGTACAATCGCCGTGCCTTCATCCAAACCAACAAAGTCAATCGACTGCGAAGCACATTCGGTTGAGCCCCAAAAACGAGGAAAGCAAACTACCAAAGATCTCTCACAACACCTGGCTCCGCAACTATTTCTTGCTAGAGCTCGCCACACTGCTCTCCCTTCTCGCTCGTTGCCTACTGGAGGCACGACTCGGCGCAGCGCTTGGCTTAGCCTTGAGATGCTTACCCTGCGTCTTCTTCTCAGCTGCTGTCAACACGGTTAGCATCCGCTATGTATGTGTCAGTTGGGTACTCACCTTTGACGATTTCGCTCGCTTTGACCTTCTTCGGCGCTGGTCCGACTTGGGGAGCCTCGGGAGTCTGCTCTCCTTGACCAGACGCGGATGGCGTTGCGGTTGCAGTTGCGGTGGTGGCTGCTTCGGCGAGCTTCCGCTTCCCCTTGCCCATTTCTTTGTTGCCGCTCTCTTCGAGGCTGGCGCTCATTTCTCGGATCTCGTCGGTGTCGTCGAAATCGGGCTTCAGGTCATCGTCCACGTCCACGTCACGGCGGTACTTGTACAACGGATCCAAAGGCCCCCTTGACCCCCGTCTCTTCTTTTTGTGGGCGCCGCTGCTCTCGCCGGGCTTGAGGTTCGGGTCCTGAACCTCCGAGCTGTCTTCGCCATCTGACTCTAGGTCATCGTCCTCGTCAGTGGCGTACGCGTACGCCGGATCGTGAGGCTTCTTAGACCCCTTGTGGCGTTTCCTACGCCGGTCCTCGCCTTCAGTCTCGTCACGAACTGGCTCGTCATGAACTGGAGACTCCTCGTCCTCAGGGAACGGCGGCCGGCCCTTGAACGGTGGCCAGGGAAGATTCCACGCGTCCTTGTTGTCTTCGTTGTTGGGGTCGGACCGCCAGAGGGAGGCGTTGTTATCGCCCGCTGTCGGATAGATTGTCTTGGCATATGCTGGGTACTTCTTCAAGAACTTCTTCTTGATATCGCCCTGGCCCCGGTTGATCGATACCCAACCGCTGCGGTTCGGGATGGTCTCAATATCACCCAGTCCTCTGCGGATTCGGCAGCTGCGATCTCCTGCCATGTGGTACTGCAGCGATGTTAGCACACGAGGGTTAATGTTAATACAACGGGTCGCGTTACTCACTTCTACTTCCTCGGCGGTGCTCATATCAGGGTTTCCTGGACTTCTGTCGCGCTTCTTAGGTGCCTTACGAAGACACCTGGAGCAGTACAGGCCTTCTTCGGGCTCGAAGTCAGGGTCCGCCGGGCCAAGCTTCGCGTCCCAGTCTGGAGATGGCGCTCGTCTTCTCTCACCGTCGGACTCTTCCTGCTCAATGGAGGCTTTCACCGTGCCGAGTTTAGAGGCAGGTTTTCTCGCCGGGGTTCTTCCTCTCGAAACATCGGTCGTGGGAATATCCTGCGAATCCTTCCTCTCAGCGATTCTGCGCGACTCGCGAGGTCTCTTAGTTCCTCGGTTCGCCGCAGCCCTTACAGACGGAACTGGCGTACCATCCTCCGTTTGGTCTTCTGGATTATCATGTGCCCTATCAAGTGATCCTTGAAGACCAAAACGCGATGGACGAGGGGGGTGGACATGTTCCATGTGGTTGGCTCGAAGATGTTCCTTGAGCTGCTCCTTCGTCATGAGCGTCACAACGGCACCGCAGTCTTCGAAGAATGGACATGTTCTGACGAGTGTGACATCTTGATTCGTACTCGGGGATGCAGCTGGGTCCGCTGAAGTCGACGGCTGTGTTTCTAATGGTTGACTTTGTCGTGGACCGCGTATCTTATCCCAGAGGCGATAGATATGACACTCAAAGTGCTTGATGATGTCCTCCCGCGGCCGAAGCGCTAAAGTACCGACTCCGTCTTCATCGACCTTTCGTTCAAAGAAACGAAGCATGCAGAAGGGGCAAAGCGTCTCCACATCGTCTTTGTGGTAGTCTTGAAAGTGCTGATACATGCCCTCTCCATCCAGCTGACGAACGTCCGGCTTTGGACAGTGTTCAACGCGGCACATTTCGGGAGGGTCTCGGCACACAACCGGCCCCGCAAAGTCGTACCAATTGACAAAAGGATAGACCAACTGACGAGGAGGACCCTTGGGGCGGCCTGTCTGACCAGTGAGCTGTTTCTGAGCTTGTTTAGCAGCCGCCCATCGACTTGCGAGCCCCGACAAACGTGCCTGAACGGAACCTTCAGCCTGAGATCCCACTACAGGTCCGAAGGGGCGAGTTGCAGCTGTAGGTGCGGTTGCGGTCTTAGTTGCAGGGGCTTTGGCTGCTTCGGCCATGATAGCCTGATGCTTCGTTTGAAGATGATGCAGCTTCTGGTTGTGGTCCCAGAACTCCCAGAGCGGCTCATCGCACCACATACACTTGTCCGCCCGATGCTCTTTCTTGAGATGGTCTTCTATGTCGGCTGGTCTATCAACTCGATAAGAAAACTCGCAGTTCTTGTATTGGCACTTGACCGAGCGCCCCAAGATGAAGTTGCGCAAGGCCCAGAAGTCTTTCTGGAGCTTTTGCTGCTCCGTCACCGTCAAGATGGACTTGGAGACCATCGGGACAGAACTTGTGGTGCGCAGAATGGCCTCAGCCGGGGGCGCGTTGATGGGGATCTTGGGTAGAGGGGGATAACCTCCTAGGCCGAGGTAAGCATGCGCATCCGGTCGATCATGGATGCTCGGCTGCTCAGTCCAAGTTTCTAAGCGCTCTTCTGAATCCACGGGGTGAGGACTTCGGGGCCGGTCGGGCGTGAAACCACCTTCAATTTCTACAGGTTCCTCGAGCTCTGGACGTGTCGAGCCAGTGCCACCTCCGTCAAATCTGTAGCCGTGTCCTGGACCTCTGGTTTGAGGGATTACCTCTGAGAGTTTTCCGGGCTCCTCACGTTGAGCTCGAAGAAATCCTCGTTCTAGTTCCCATTCTTCCATAGGATCCCAGTGTCGTATTCCTAGAATGTCTTTCGTTAGCATCCCATGCGTTGTCTGGCAGTGCTGTCTTACCTGTAAAGATTCTCGGACCCCAGATGTTGCTCTTGGCAATGGACGATTTCCAATCAGTGTCGATTTTACCCTTGATTGTCACCAGTACTTCACGGGCTTTGATCTGCGCGCGGATTCGATACCAATCATCGTCTTTGCTCTTGGGTGTGATGACGAAGGACGGGAATTCGGCATCACTAATCTTATCGTTGCATTTCCGTGATTTGAGAACGACATAGTCGACGTCTGGACCGTAGACATCCGGTTGACCCCCAACTCGGGCCAGCAAATGGATGGAGTCGATGAAATCCCACAAGGAGGAACCCAAGTCTGGTATATTCACAAGCTGGTCGGGCGTCGGCTTCTTGACCCAGCTGGGAACGAATTGCAACTCTCCAGGCTCCCAAATTGGATGAACCAAGGCGAATGGCTCTGCCTTGTCGTCGATAAGTTTCTGGAGAAACTTGCCGACTACAGCAGCTTCGTCCTCTCCAGGGGCACAGGGGTAAATCAAGCCTTGCTGATCTCGATCAATGACCTCGCCAATAGCGGTGGCACCAGGGAGGAGCCGAATTTGCTTCGCAGCAGTATTGTCGTCATTTTTGTAGTCACTCGCTAGTGACTTGATCGTGGAAACGGCCTTAGGGAATGGCGATTTCCCCAGGGGCTCATGACTTAAAATATGACAGGCTTTGGGATGGGCGTTGGGCGCAACGAGGGCGATTTCGTTTTCTTCCAAAGGGTTTACCCTCAGTGTCCACCGGCCTCGAGGATTCTTCAGAGGGTGAAGCCTTTCCCACACAGAGAACTTTAGGCCCATTGCACCATAAATCATATCTTGAGGCTCCGGGTCTGAAAAATAAGGGCCATTTTTTTCGTCTCGCAACCAATAGATGCCGTGGAGAAAGGAACCCTCGGGCCGCCCGACCAATACTTCGACGGCGGTCTGGAAATGTTGGTTGAATTGGTTCGCGTGGAAGGTGTTGATGGTGAAATCCTCCTCCCCCTTGGTCTTGGGGAACGCTAAGTACGCATAGCGGACCATCTTCGCCTCCGGGTCGGCCTCTTCAGTGTAAGGAAACGAGCTGTATAATTTGAGTTGTTGCTCTTTTGGGAAGACGGGGTATCCGATCTTTACGAGGTCTGCCTGGAACTGTTCGGGCTGCGGCTCCCAGGAGAGATCTCGACGCTCGTCGGTGACTTCCTTGACGAAGAAGGCGCAGCAATCTCGGGTGTGTGTGGGAGCAGCGCAATGTTTCTGGATGAACTTCATCACTGCGCTGTCTTTGGTGAGAGGCAAGGGCTCTTTGACGTGGTTGAGCATCTGGCGAGTCTCCTTGTCAAACTGGGTGAAGATGAAGTAGCGTGGCCGATCATCGCGGAAGCGAAGGAACAACAGCTGCCGAACGGCGGTTGAGAACGATCGCCACTTGGTCGGGGTAAATGGGATACACCCGAGGAGGCCGTAAAGGTAGACCCAGTTGTCGGAGGAGTTCAAGGCTTCTTCGCCCTCGGGCATGTAGTCGACAGTCTCGACTGGAGGCTCAGGCTCCGGATCCGCCTCGCCTCCTCTGAGTCTCAATACAGGACTAGGCTCATCCGGAGCGGGGATGGGCTGGATTGGATCTTCTCTCACTTGAGCGTGTTAGCAAAATTTCATTCACGATGAGGAGGTACGTTGATCGACTTACTTCGCTTCGCATCATCTCCCCAGTTGCGATGCTTGTGTGCTGTCAGGAAGTGCAGCGGCGGCGCGACCGCAATTTGAGGACCGTCGGGCTCCCGCTCGTCGATGGCCATGGCGAGTTCGTCGAGAGGAGATTGCATAGGTTCCACAGGGACTCCAAAGTACAGCATGGTTAACTTGGTGCTGAGGGACGGCACAATATCTTTGAACCGTCCCTGGCGGAGCACATTGTACTTGGCGGTGTGTCTGTCCTGCAACTCCTTGATTTCAGGGCGATCCGATGGCATAAACAGGGCTGCTTCGTGATAGGTGAAGTTCTTCATCAGGATATCCCGAATCGTCTTTTTCTTGGAATTCAGCAGTCGAACAAATTTTTCGTGGACCGATTTCCATTTCTCATCCGTCGGCTTGATCCACGGGTCGCGCCGCGCTTCGGCAACATGGAATTGCACATATGCACGGGCTGACGTATCCCGTGGGAAATAACCATACGGTAGATATTCCCTGTTAAACTGAGCTTCTAGTTCACCTATTGGTGATGAAGGGGTAGATTGAGGCGATTCAGACATGCTGGGCTCAGGCTGTGTTGTGACAAGTCGCCAAGCTGCGCTGGCCAAGTCAACTACACAGAGGAGATCCGATGGGTGAGAGAGGCAAGATGGCAGCAAGAATGAAGAAATGAAATATGGCACGAAGAACAAAGGGATGCGAAATGCAGAGTCAAAAGAAGGTGACGGACCATGCCCGTTTATATCACAAGGCCAGAAGTGGGTGCGAGGTGAAAGAAGATGGGCTGCAAGGGGGCGGGTCCAAGTGCAAATGCCATTGTTCTTTGTAGTGACCATTCACGCCTTCTAGCATTTCAGGGCGGTTTGCATCTGGTTTACAAACAAAGAAGTGTTTTCTAGGGATGAAGGGGTGGTCTTTGCGAAGAGTGCGGAAGCTCAAGCTTCGGGCGTCCCGGAATCCGTGATCTCCAATACAAGTTTGCAGGTGGATGGGGATGCAAAGAACCGCAGCGATGAGAGCCATACCATGATTTTTTTCGTCGTATTTCAGTATTCATCGAGCAAATACTAATGACGCAATCGTATTTGGACTGATTGTATTCCCCTCCTGCTAGGTGGACAGTGAGTTTGTGGTGCGTGTAACAAAGAAAGTACCTTTGCGTGCCCGTCCCCAAGGGATGGGTGGCAGCCACTCAAAAGTGTCAAGCCGGATCGGGAACACAATAGAACCTGTGATGCTCTAAACCTGGCGGTTTCCAGGACACCAACAAACACGGGTACCGGAGTGATGCTGTCGTTGAAAGAAGAAGACGCAAAGCACAGATAGCCACATGTAAACGGTTTGGGTCACCATCCTGCCACCTTCACATCCAACACCACATAATTTAGGCCATAATTGGGGGGCTGGGAGTCCCTTGGCAGAAAAGAGCAATACGGTTTGCCGTCAAAGGAAGAGGGGTTGACTGACTGGCACCAAGTAAGGAACAAAGAAATGTGTGTCTCTGGTGCTGTAGCTGCCCGCTCCTCCTGAGGTAGTTTGAAGACTTAACGAAAAGCGTAGAAAAAGACAGAAGTAGCAAGTTGCGGCAGAGGAATTGCGTATCAAGTTACTATCTTGGCAAACACATTCTCCGAGCTCAAGTCCGATCGGGAATCGGTGTGTCATGGTGTGTCGATGCCACTCGTATATATCTATATCATGATCGCCTCATCTTAACCAGAATGCTCCTTCACAAGGTCCTCCAGTTTCTCCTGGAAGTCGGAAAAGTAGTTGATGGCCTGGATGATCTTGCCTTCGCTGGTGCCAAACCCGGTCCTCGTAAAAGCCAGCTTCCAGGCGCTCTCGTCCTTGACCAGGGCTGCGTAGTCCCGCTTCTCCCAGCTCTTGTTTGCTGGACCCTGGGCAAAATAGTCCCCAAGTTTGCCATCCCATGCTGAGATGTCGCGCTCAGATAACGCGTGGAGGAGGGTGGGTGAGATGGTGACGTGCTGGATCCCGGCAAGCTGCATGACTTCGTCAACCGACGTCAGCGAAGCGGCCAGCACTTGGGTGCGGAAGGACTTGGCGATGTAGTATGCCTGGGCCTCGCGGCAGAAGTCAAAGGCTTTGTGTTCATCCACGGCTCTGGACATGTTAGTACTAGATTGTCCTGTCTCTCATACGCGGGACTTCTCACCCTGCCTCGAAATGGACCCTGAGCTCGTTGACGTAAGGAGCAATATAGGTGCATTGCGCATCCGATGCCAAGGCTGCTTGCTCCATGCAGAACATGGTGGTGGCGAGGGTGGAAATTCGTTTGCTCTCCAGGATGCGACAGGCTTGCATGCCCTCCCAGGTCGCCGGTACCTTGATGCAGACCCTTTTTGCGTCAAAGTCGGGTGCTAGAGTCTTGAAGATTTGAAGAACGCCTGTTTCTAATATTAGTCCGTGCCAGATATCAAGGGCACCGAAGACATACGTAGGGCATTCTCAACGGTCGCGGCCGCAGAATATGACAGCTTCGGGTTGGTCTGGATGTGTACGTAGCCTGTCAAGTTGGGAACAGTGGCCAGCTGCAGCTTGACCATCTAGAATTGCGTCAATGAGTACAAACATCCCATGCCATAAAGTAATTCACATACCATGATCTCCACCACAAACTCTTCGAACGTCGTGCTGCCTTGAAGCCTTTTCAGTGTACCCCGAGCGTCGTTGACTGCTTCTTTGATGAGGCCAGCATGATACAGCTGTGTTTGTCCAGCGACGGTCTTGGTGAGTTCAAAAAAGGCAATGGCCTATTCGGCAGTGGACCGTCAGTTCCGCTCAGAGCGACAAACATTTCGGGCGGGAGGATGGAAATACCTGGTTTGAGGTGCAATCCACAAATGGGCCTAGATCTTTGGCCACTTTGCACCGAGTTAGCCATTGGTCGTCATTAAGCACTCATTTTATTACGCAAGTCATACCATTGACATCGAGGGTATCGCAATCGACCTGGCTGGTCTGCCGGAGGGCATCCAGAAGGGTGGGCATGATTGTGAAGGGACGAGGGTGTTAAGTTAGGCACGAGCGATTACGATGCAAATGGGAGACTCTAGGGGGTTCGGGGAAAGACACGGCAGATAGATAGATAATTGGGAAATCCAAGATGTTGAGAGAATCCGAGCAAACCGACGTCGGTGAGTGACGCGCGCATCCCTATTCTTATAGGGTGAGTTTGGTGGCTAGATTTAACGTTGACGAGCCGGCATATGCCACGGAGCGTCCCCCGCTCTCAACGCGACCCTCCTGAGTCCCAACTTCTCAAGGCGTCTTTCTGCTCTTCAGGTGACTCTGGGGCGTCTCCATATTGCGGCTACAGCTGCCAACGAAATACTGAATCGTGGTGGGGACGCTTGAATTGAGCCCGAGTTCTCTCC
The DNA here is from genome assembly GCA_020744155.1 of Ilyonectria sp. MPI-CAGE-AT-0026. NCBI lineage: Eukaryota > Fungi > Ascomycota > Sordariomycetes > Hypocreales > Nectriaceae > Ilyonectria > Ilyonectria sp. MPI-CAGE-AT-0026. Next base: position 668,296 of record JAGPNQ010000027.1, on the reverse strand, counting down.
GCACCCCATAATTCACATTCTAGGCTGCCACATTTCGACTCATGAGCGGCTCCGATTACGCGGGATCGTCAAAGAGAAGGGGGAGGAGGAGGACACGATCATGTGGGATGTGGAATCGCAATTGGGTCTAATTGAGTAGAGATTGCGGCGGAACGACTGCTGCTACGTACTAACAAATACATTGCAAGCATCTCGGCTGTATAACTTAACTTACCCTCCTCGCCTTGATCAACCGCTTGGGCAGCAGCCACTAAAATACAAAACGAAACGGGCAACTGGGCCGAGGAGTGTAAATATTCGGGGCATCACGTAGCGGAGGTGGTGTGGAGAGCAAAGAACGGACGTGGGGGAATCTCGAACCACTCACCCGTTCACTCCCGCACGTGCCATATCACGTGCTGTTCCCGTTTCCCCAGAACTTCCCCATTCGGACGAAAACCTCCAGGAAATCTGCCCTCACATCACCGAGTCGTACCACCGTCCACAGCCAACATCGCGCCAGGCGCCGCTGCACCACCTCTCCTTTCCCCAGCTCCCGCGCAACGGTAATGGATTGATATTTCCCTCGGGACGCCATGAACCGAGCGCCAGGCGAACATGCGACCACCACGATGTCTCGTCCCCGCCACGGAGCTCCAATGCTGGAGAGTGCTCTCCGGAGCCCCTCATAGCAGAGCTGCTGCGTCGCCGATCGTGCGACGATGGATGTCGTCACCTGCGGCCTTTCAGGCGCCCCGGATGGTCGCTGTTCTTCCATTGAGGAGCCCTGCCTTCTTCCTATCCAATCGCCTCTTTGAGCGATCCAATTGCCTCGATTCCATCGTGTCCCGCCGTGCCAATGGTGGCATATCGTCCACGGCCACCACCGCCCCGACCGCCAAAGCTACCGACTCAGCAATCTCTTCCTCCTCCGAGTCCTCCTCCTCCTCCCAATCCTCCCAATCCGACCCGAATATCGCCCCCCATCGCCGCCGGCAAGCTCAAAGACGCGCTGCCGCTGCCGCCGCCGCCGCCGCGGACGGAGAAAAGCCTCTCCCGCTCGATGCCTCGTCGCAATTGACCTCCCACGCAGCCGCGCAACCGACCAACTCCATCCGCCGCACTATTTCGATCTTAATGTCACTCTCAAAACCTCGATTGACCATGCTCGTCGTGCTATCGGCCATGGCTTCCTATGCGCTCTATCCAGTCCCCGAGATGCTAGCTCCGAGCACTACCGAAACGCCAAGCCTGAGCCCATTGACATTGCTCTTCCTCACGACCGGTACCACACTTTGCTCAGCTAGCGCGAACGCCTTCAACATGCTTTACGAACCCGCCACCGACGCCAAGATGAGCCGAACTCGAAACCGTCCCTTGGTGAGACGCCTCATCTCGACACGCAGCGCTGTAGCCTTCGCTATCCTGGCCGGAGCCACCGGAGTGGGAGCCTTGTATGTTGGTGTCAACCCAACCGTTTCGTTCCTGGGTCTCGCCAATATTTTTATATATGCCGGCATGTACACCCCGCTCAAGCGCGTAACCGCCTTTAATACCTGGATTGGCGCTGTCGTGGGCGGTATTCCTCCTCTGATGGGCTGGGCTGCTGCGGCTGGTGAAGCTGCCACTAAAGATGGCTCCTGGCGAGAACTTTTGTTTGCCAACGACGGTTCGTCTATTGGTGGTTGGCTCATGGCAGGACTTCTCTTTGCCTGGCAGTTCCCCCACTTCATGGCCCTCAGCTGGCCCATCCGAGAGGAGTACAAGGCCGCTGGCCTTCGCATGCTAGCATGGACGAACCCCAAGCGCAACTCCCGGGTTGCCCTCCGATACAGTCTCATTTTCATCCCTCTCTGTGTGTCGCTATGCGCAGTGGGCGTCACTGAATGGTCATTTGCTGTGACAAGTTTCCCCATCAACGCCTGGCTCCTTCGGGAGTCGGTGCGCTTCTGGCAACACGATGGCCACCATGGGAGCGCCAGAAGTTTGTTTTGGGCGAGTGTCTGGCATCTGCCCGGGGTAATGATCTTGGCTCTTTTGCATAAGAAGGGTATGTGGACCAGGGCGTGGAACAGCGTATTCGGCGAGGATGAAGGCGAATGGGAAGAGGAGGAATTGGATGAGATGGTAATCATGGCGGTAGAGACCTCAAGTAGTCGGTTGCAAGACGCCAAGCCGTCAAGGTGATGACGGCAATGTAAAACAGATGTATGATTGATAGGGCGGCATTCGATGGATGTGACAAGACCTGACATCCGCCTCACCGAGACGTGGTTCGTTTTGTCACACCTCTTTTGCAAACGAACTCAACACCATTGTAAACTATATCCAAGTTATATATGAGACTCAAAAGACGGAGACAAACAATGAACAAAAACAGGCAAAAGTTGTATTCTCAGTGCGGGGACCTAGTTCCAAGATTCTAGATTCAATGCCATCATCCATCCGCATGCCCTGGTATTTCTATCTCTAGTGTACAAGACAAGTGAAAGTCGTCTCGGCCAGTTGCCACCATTTTGGAAAACAAAGGAAAACCAAAAGGGAAAACCGAACAAAAAAAAATACCATTACGCAACCTTCCAACCAACTCCACTGAAAACAAGCAACGGAAAAAGAAAGACTAACAAAGCAGGACAAATGGCAAGGTTGCTGATCATCATCGTATCGTTATCCAGAGCGCCGTGAACACCGTGACCTGGGGCTTCTCGCCATGCAGAGGAAGAATAAAAAAAGCAGACTGAAAGGACTGATGGCGCGGGAGTGATTGATGGTGGTGTCCAAAATGACGGAGGAGGAATAGCGGCGACTGGTGGGAATCTCTGTGTAAAGGGGAAAGCCAAGAGGAGTAATAAGGGAATGGGGGAGGGGATAGAGGACGAGTGTTGAGGAAGAGCGTAGAGAAAGATGGTGGTTGAGAGAATGAGTATTGTGGGAGGTATGAGTGTTGTGTGTGTGTGAGAGTGTGTGTGTGTATGTTGTGGTGCAAGTGTGCCTTCAGCCAAAACCAGTCCTCACTTAGACACCAGGACCACCACGGGGCCTATTAATGATAGCCCCGAGGGTCATATCTGAGCTCTGGGGTCGGTGTGTGCTCAGATACGGGCTGTTTCCCTGGCTGTGGCCATTGCCGGCGTGTGCTCCGTATCCATGTCCAGCGCTGGCAGTAGAGCTCACACTCGATGAGTATCCGTGGCCTCCGTAGCCGGCTCCGTACGCACCCAAGCCGTACGCTGCGGGATTCGCGCCGAGCGCCGTCATGTGGGCGTGAGGCTGCTGCTGCTGCTGCTGCTGCTGCTGTTGCTGTTGCTGCTGCTGCATGGCCTGGTACGTGGCCGCAGCCGAAGCCGTACTGGAGTGTGCCGAGTGCATTACCGACGACGTCGTCTCGGGGCTACTATAGGATGCGTCTAGTTCGTCAACCGGGGTCAGGCCCATGCCGGAGATGCCGCTGTCGTCGTCATACCCTGAGAGAGCACCGCCTGACTCGAGGCGGTCGCGGCGGGCAGCGGCCCGGGCTGCGCTTTGCAGATTCTTGAGGCCGTTGGACATGCACTGTTGGGGAGGAGGCATTGGTTAGTGTCTGGGAATACACGACATGGTAGGTTGGGGGAGATATCTTACCTTTTGCTCCACGACATTCCACTTCTCTCCAGTTCGGGCTGCGAGGCCACTCCAGATCTCCTTGCGCATGCTCATGTACTCACGGGCAAGGCGCTGAAGCTTCTGGTTGTCCCAGTCGTCCGAACCCTTGCGCTCCATCAATCGCTCGTGGCGCTTGCGGCAAGCATTGGGTGTCTTGGTCTGGAAGAAGTTGGCCTGGATCTGACCCCAGTTGAGGCCCTGCATGCGGGCACTCAAGAGCTGCTGGTCATCCTGCGGCGTCCAGGCTCCTGAGCTGGCGCGGTGTTGAACGGGAGGAGGGACGGAGACGGCGGACGCAGTGCTGGTCGCGTACGAGTCGTAGTTGGGCTGCTGGACCTGGGCCTGAGCCTGCAGCGCCATGGAGGAGGCGGAGGTAGTAGGGACGCTGTAGTAGTTGCCCTGTATAGCAGCCATGCGTTGCTGGCTATACAGGGGAGACGGCGCGAGAGTGACGGGCATTGGGGCTCCGTAGCGGCTGTGAGAGCTGCTCGAGTTCCTGGTGTGTTTCGGCATGGTGGATGGAAGTGATTGTTTGGTGGGGATGATGGACAAGGTAGAACGAATGGTTCCAAGGTCGATTGGTGACAAGGAAGAGATAAATGTCCGGGATGTTGTCGGATCCTTGAAGCGAGGTGAGGATATTACCGATTAGGCGCGTGGAAAGAGGGTAAAGGCCTGGGTCAACCGGGCTGGTCTATCTTGGTCTCGTCGAGATGGGCCGTGGTCTAGAGAATCGGCCGAAACAAGAGGGTCCGGACGGTCATATAAGGGTATAAGGAGTAAGGAGATAGCGAACGGGGCAAGGAGACGAGGATGAGAAAGCGAATTCGAGGCCCGGCTGGTCAGGAAAGCGACAGAGGAAAACGTGACAGAGACGAATGAGACCGAGAGACTTAGGAAAATAGGAAAAGGAAAATAGGAAAAAAAGATGGAACTTGGTAGTGGAGCGAGAGCGTGTTTGGAGAGGAGAGAGAGGAGACCGAGGCCGTAAGAGGGCCGGATATGAAGCAGCTTTAAGCTCGCGGAGCGGCCGCGGGTGGATCGCAGAGGAGAGGCAAAAGACAAAGACCAATCTCGCCGTGGGCGGCTGCGTCGCTGAAACGAGACAAGGCTACGAAAGGGGAAATGAAACGACACACTTGTGTCTGGGGCAGAGAGTATGCCGCGAATGGGCCGCTGATATTGGTCGGCGAGGCGGCTGTCTGGCAGATGGGCGGTTAGGAGGCTCCCGGGAGGGCGGCTACGGGGCGGGAGTCCGGAGGGTCTCCTGACTGTGGGCAGAGGGTCCAAGACGGGGGATTTCACATGCGGTACGGAAGGGTATGAGGAAGCGCCAGCGAGTGGGTGCGTGGCGGTCAGGGCATCGGACTGACAGAGAGATACCAGGCTGTTGGTGCGGGACGGGGGATCGTCGTCGGCTGGCGGCAGTTGCGGCGATGGCGTGGTCCTGTTCGAATGCGGTGGACTAACAAGACGGAAGCGGACGAGCACGAGGGTCCAGCAGATCCTGAAGCACCCCAGAGCCAGCCATCGTGCAGGTTTCAGAGGCTTCCATGACATCAGGCTCGGGGGGGGGGGGAGGGGGGACTGCACAGAGACATCCCACCCACGGCGCGGCGAGATGGTGGCGCCTAAGGAAATGAACGGGGTCGTTGCATTGCATGGCATGGCGTGGTGGAGACCGGGGTGGGAAGGGTATCGAGATAATAGAAGGGGAAGCTTCTTCTGTTCAGCCGACCACGAACGAGTTGGGGCGGCGCGGGAAGGTCTACAGCGGCAATGGTAGTGCCAGGGGCGGGGAGCCGGTGCGACATGCGCATCATTGAAGGAGCAGAGGCATCAATAAGAAGCTTTGCAGGGATGTTACAAGCAGCATGTACCGCAGGGATCTGGAGCTTGCGAGACGGGATCGCCAACGTCCAAGAGGAAGAAAGTGCCAAATCTGCTCAACACCGGGCCTTTGGTGTTGAGTGCGCAACGTGGAAAATCGAGGGGCGCGAGCTGGTGTGGGGCTGCGGCCGCCCAATTGGCCCGTCGTGTGCAGGCGCGCGTTTAACTCAAAATTAAGCGGCGCCCGATGGAGCTAGCGGCGCTATTTTTGGAGGTGTCGCGGCGTGTGATTGGGCGCCTGAGCTCGCGTGTATCTCCCCACCGGCATCTGCGGGCGAGATACTTCCTCGCAAGCTGTACCTGGGGATGCGTCTCTGGCATGTTGAGCATCCACGGCCAAGCGCTTGCGAGGCCATGACAATGGGTCGCTGAGCAGCGCCAGGCGTGTACTGACGCACGGGGGCAGTTTCAGGTCGAGCCGGGGCACCTGCGAGCACCTGAGGGCGAACAAAGACGGGACGGAGCCGCCTGGTGTCGTGGACTCTGGTGATGTTTCTGGCTTGAGGTAGAGCCATGTTTGCGCCGGGGTGGCTGCACTGCTGGCCAGTTCAGTGGGCGAGTGGCTACCTGATGTTTAATCTCCTCTGCCACGCATGGATGCCCACCTGTTCGTCGCAGAATCGCTCTGGGCTGTGGGCTGGGACGCTGGAGAAGACTGCCAAGCCTGGGCGGCAGATGCATTGACTGATGGGATGATCACCATGTCGACGTGTACTTTGCGGCAACCATCCGATGTCAAATTATCTCACGACGACGACATCGGCCACCGGAAGACACAGGCGAGGGCGTCGCTAAGAGCGAGAGAGACACGCACCTATTTCCGGGCGATACCAAGGCCCCAAGATTCCCAGAATTAGAAAACTTAAGGACACGGCTTGTTGATGGGGTTTTAAGCGCCGCCGTCCATAATTAGACTGAGCTAAGTCCGATGCTCAATTTCTACCGCCGGCCGGTTGTGGGACTGTTTTCGGCTCGGGCTTGGCACGGTGCTTACCCTAGACCTACCCGCTTCTGAAGCGAGAAACCTCGACAAGATGCCGGGAATCGGTTTGTGACACATATTTCAATACTGTAGGTGATGGTTTTGTGGTGATTTCAGGCAATTTATGATTTATTCATGTTTGGATTGAATTCAAGATAAATGCCAACTCTCTTTTAGAACATTTGAACCGTTCTTGACACTGCGTGTTATGATGTACGGTACGAATGCAATCTCAAACCGAAACTAAATCAACGAGCGGCAACGGCAGATATTGGGGGATTTCAGCAAATATCGTACAATTATCCCGTAATTACAAGCATCAAACGATTACCAATGGAACGAGACCAATTTCATCAATCATTTCGCAGTTTCGTACTCGTAACCCTAACCTTCTAAACTAAATTGCCAACCAGAAAAACCCATCGCGGAACCCTGTTAAACGAGCCGCTCCAAATACCACCAACGACCAGACCATAGAAGGACCCCAAGGGTTACAGACAGTCGAAACCGCTATCCGGAACACCCGCCCGTTACAGCTTCCATCGCAAGATGGTGAGCGAGTGCTTGGGGAACGTAAACAGGCCCTCGCCGTCCCACTTGGACTCCTGGACGCCCACCTCCTGCTTCTCGTCCGTGTTGGTAACGGCGACGTTGGCGCCGCTGACGCTGTGCACCTCGACGTCCTTGCCGCTGACGCCACGCAGCTCCGTCGCAAAGTCCTTGGCCTCGTGGATGTTCACGACGGCCAGGTTCAAAACGCCATCCTCGACGGCGGCGCTGACGTCCAGCCACGGCGTCTCGATGGCGCCGCGGATCCACGCGGGCTCCGTGGCGCCGAGGTACTCGCCGGAGCGCACGTGGACGGCGATGGTGGAGCCGCGCATGAACTTGCTGAAGAGCAGCAGCGGCCAGTAGGTCGACTGCTTGAGGATGCCGTCCTTGGTGGTCATCAGGGGCGAGATGACGTTGACGGACTGCGCGATGGTGGCCATGCCGATGTGCTTCGACTGACGGACGAAGACGTTCAGCCAGACGGACACGGCCAGGGCGTCTGAGAGAGTGTACCTGAGAACGAGGTTAGCGGGACGTTGATGATGAGGGATTCAAGGCACATACTTCTCCTCAGCACCCTCTTCACCGGGGGCGCGAACGGGATCCCAGACGTTCCACTCATCGAAGCAGATCTTCTGTCGTCGCACAGTGGGAGGGACGCCGTTCTCAATGCGCGCCACATCAATCATACCAGCCGTAATCTCGATGGCTCGCTCCGCGGACCGAGGTGCCGTGGCATTCTTGTTGTGGTCGGAGCTGGCTGTGTAGATGTGGATGCTGTGCATGTCAATCAGGCTGGCAGTAGTGCTGCCGCCAAGTCCATGGAGATCAAACTTGATGCACTCGTTGATGACGTATTGGTCCCATTTGCTGTGGCCCGTCTCGCCGCAGAGGATGAGCTCGACGGACGGGTCGAGCAGCTTGATGGCCTTGGCCCATTGGTAGGCCTTCTTGGCGTAGTCCTCCTTGGTCAACTGGCCGACCTGCCACGGGCCCCAGCACTCGTTGCCCAGCGCCCAGTACTTGACCTGCGGAGCGGCGGTCAGTAAGCGGAAGGTTGGGGATGATAAGAGGGGATGCGCACATTGTAAGGCTTCTCGCGGCCGTTCTTGCGGCGCAGGTTGGCGTAGTAGCTGTTCCTGTCGGAGTTGCAGTACTCGACCCAGCCGAGGGCTGTTGGAGCAGGGTTAGCAGAGGTGGGGAATGGGGGTTTCATGACTATGCAAGTAGGCGGCGCAACGGACCTTCATCGAGAGTTCCTGTGATGGGTCAGTATGTGATTGTGAGAATGGGAGTGAGAGATGTGATGAGGGCTGGCTTGGTAGCGGTGTAACAGGGTGAGTCTACATAGATACACCGAGCGACCAAGATGGGCCACATCAAGACAGTTGATCAATGAGAGAGGTGACTTACCAGTGCCAAAGTTGAGACACAAGTATGGTTCGGTCCCTACAACCTCGCACCACTTCATGAACTCATCTGTGCCAAACTCGTTGCTCTCAGTGCCGATCCACGCCAGCTCCGGTCTGAACGGGGGTATTAGTTTTGCAGGAAAGACAAGGATTGCACGACCAACACATCCAAGTGTTGAACAATGTGCATGGGGTCCGCAACCAACTGAAACTCACCTCGGGGGACGGGATTCCTTGGGGCCGACGCCGTCCAGCCAGTGGTAGGTGGCGACGAAGTTGCCTCCGGGATAGCGGACGACGGGCACGCGCAGCTCCTTGAAGGCGTCGATGACATCGGTGCGGAAGCCGTTCTCATCCGACAGGGGGTTTCCGGGATCGTAGATGCCGCCGTAGATGCAGCGGCCCATGTGCCTGGGTTGCGTGTCAGTACCACCCTCGAGGCAGCCCATTGGATGGCGAAGAGGCAGCGAATGGGAGTTGAAGGAGAGGCCGTGAGAGGGAATGGGCAGAGCGGAAAGACGGCAACGTACTCGGTGAAGCCGCCATAGGTGTTGTCCTCGATCTTGGAGATGACGGCCGAGGGGTCAAGGGTGATGGAGGGACGGTCCTCGTCGGGGATGCGGGTGAAGGTGGCCATGATGTGAAGTGTCTTTTGGTACGAGGTGAGGTGAAAGAAAAAAGAAATCAATCCAGATCAAGTCACGCAAGTCACTGAGATGCTCAAGGTCAAAAGTCACGAGAGGAGGGAACCCCAATTACAAGAAACGCGGGGCACGGTGAAGCCCACGATTTAGCACTTTATCAACCCCGGCGAGCGGGCGGGTGGATCCGCCTTCGGTGGTTCGGCGGTGACAGAACCGGGCAACCCGGTGAAAGCCGGGGCCTTAACAACACCAGCCAACCAGCCGCACCAACAAAAGACAGAGGAGAGGAGGCTCTAGTTTGACAGGCAGCCCCTAGGACGATAAGTCGACAATTGGCAGCCGCACTATTGAGTGCTAATTGATACCAGCCTGCCAACAACACGACCGACAGCGGCATCACAGCCCTCCCATAACACCCCCGCACCTCTCTCCAGCCCGCCTCCGGTTCGTGCGCTTCAGCCTCCCAAGCGGAGCTCCTCGATTGGCGCGCTTCACAAAACCACCCAACGACTCGCCGCTGCAAAGCCCACTAACAAGTCAACTTATTCTTTCCCCTCTGCTTGCAGCGTCCCCGCACAACACGAGACTTGCAAAAAACCCAGTGCGTGTGGCCCGCTTGTTGCGGTGCTGGCCTCAGGTGACGTGAGGAGCTGCTTCGTCCAGTGGCCTGCCTTGTGGGGAGCTCGGGGAACTGTCGTTGCAACCTTCCACCAGTCATGGCTTCTAATGGCTTTTGAGAACTGGATCTTGGCCGTGATGATCGTTTGTCTGCCAAGCGGAATAGTGCCTGGAAGCCCCGGAACATGGGCAACCTGGAGGACCTGATGAGCATGAGGCCAGCCTCGATGAGGGTTGGATGCAATCGCCAGTCCACCTTGTCTCGGGAAATAGCATCCAAATTGTCCGTTGTCAGTCTGGATGAAAGACGAGAACGGGACAAGTTCCGTTTTGTTTGTCTGGGGGGCCGAGGATCATGTGGGGGTCCCATGGGGGGATCACTAACCAGCTCTGCTGTGCCACGGCACTATCATGACTATACCACGGCGCTGTCATGATATTGTGCATCGAGTATACGCGGACTTGAGAATAGGACCGAGAACCTGCTAGTTAGAAAGATGGAATAGTAAATAGACAGAGACACAAATCTCTCCAAAAAGACGTCAAACCCGCTATCTTCCGCACTCTCTCCATCGCCCGGTGGAGTCCTCTCCACATTCACAGCGTCCGTCCTCCCTCAGCCCAGTTGACAACAAGTTCCCAAACTCGATAGATAACCCACAAGCGGCAAGTCTTCTCCGGGACCCGCCGACGCACTCGCTTCCCAAACCCAGGCCCGTAACCATGCGGGGAAAGCTTGGGGTCTCCGTCCCCGTGTGTCTTTTCCTTCTCGTGTGCCTTTTGTTGGTGGTGACGGCCGTTTTGACACATCTTCTCGTCGTACTGGCCTTCGGGCCCGGAATGCTGGTAGTGACCCATGGGTGGAGAACACGCGTTTGTCGTGTCGTGTCTGTCGGTGGCTCGGGAATGCATCAAGGCGAGAGGGCCCATCCTATCCTATCCCCATGGCCTGCAAATGCCCTGGCCTGTAACTTATGGGGAATGGAAGGATGGCCGTATGGGCATGCTCCCGTATGGATGGGGTTTTGCATCCGCATGGATCATGGATGAAGTCGGGATTGTCACTTGGGTGATGTACTGATGGATGCATTGATGCGAAGAAGCTGGATGCCAGATGCTTAAAAGGCCGGGGCATTGCCGCTTGTCAACGCGTGCTCTTCTGGTTCTGGCAGTCTGGAGTCAATTCAAGTCGAGTTGACTGACACCATCTTGTCGTTGTGCGTGTAAACAGTGACGAGACAACCACATAACATCACCACCTACCTCTCCTCCCACCGCCATCATGGCTCTCCCACCCAAGTGGTACCAGTTCCTCGTGAGCGTCTTCGCCTCGCTGGGTTCTCTCCTGTACGGTTACGACCTGGGCGTCATCGCCGAGGCCATTGCGTCAGGCAACTTCAAGAAGACCTTTGGAGACAACCCCGACGAAGTGTAAGTTGCCTCATGAAACGTCTTACCCCCGGCTCAGCTAACCCTCCCGCAGCGGAGCCGTCGTTTCCATCTTCACCGGGGGCGCCTTTTTCGGCGCCATGTTTGCGGGGCCCACCGGCGACCGTCTCGGCCGGAAGATGACCATCCTCATCGGCGCGTGTATCTTCCTTGTCGGCGGAGCCCTGCAGACCGGCGCCCAGAACATCAAGTACCTGTACTCCGGACGATGTCTTGCTGGTGTTGGGTGAGTTGACCGTGTAATCTTGTATTAGTTTCATCAGAAACTGACCTGCTTCATAGTGTTGGTTTCCTCACCATGATCATCCCCCTGTATCAGGCCGAGCTGTGCCACCCTAGCATTCGAGGTCGAGTCACCGCCCTTCAGCAGTTCATGCTTGGAGTTGGTGCCCTGTCTGCCGCGTGGATCTCATATGGTAATGACTATCCCAAGCTCCAATGCCGCCTCCATCACGAATGCTGACCCCTGTTCCCCAGGTACCTACATCGGCTTCAGCGACCACGACTCCCGCCAGTGGCGTGTCTCGCTGGGCATCCAGATGATCCCCGCCCTCATACTCGCCTTGCTGATTCTGTCCTTCCCCGAGTCGCCGCGATGGCTGATTGACCACGGCCGTGTTGATAAAGGTCTCCAGACGCTCGCCCGCCTGCACTCCGGCGGCAACACGGACGATGCTTGGGTGCGCGCCGAGTTCGACCAGATCCAGGAGACCATTGCCCGCGAGCACGAAGCCGAGGCAAAAAGCTACAAGGAGCTCTTCACCGACCGCAGCTGCTTCCGTCGCCTCTTCCTCGCCTGCGCCCTGCAGGCCTCGATCCAGATGACCGGTGTCAGCGCCATCCAGTACTACTCCGTCACCATCTACAGCAAGATCGGCATCGCCGGCGACGAGACGCTCCGCTACCAAGCTATCTCCTCCGTTATTGCCCTGGTTGCTCAGTTCCTCTGTATCCTGTTCATCGACAAGTTCGGCCGTCGCTGGCCGCTCATCTGGGGCAACATTGGCAACGGCGTGTGCTTCATCATTGCCACCATTCTGCTCGCCAAGTTCCCTCCTGGCTCCGACAACAACAACGGAAGCGCCGCCTGGGGCTTCATCGCCATGACCTGGTTGTACAACTTCTCTTTCAGCGCAACCTGCGGTCCTCTTTCATGGATCATCCCTGCCGAGATCTTCGACACCAAGACTCGATCCAAGGGTGTTTCCATTGCGACCATGACGTCCTTTGCCTTCAACACCATGATTGGCCAGACCACTTCCGTCGCTCTCGACGACAAGCACGGCATTGGCTGGAGATGGTACATCCTCTTCATCGTAAGTTCCAAAACATATCACCCTCGCGTCTACTCACTCATATCCCATGTTAGGTCTGCAACTTCACCAACGCCCTATTCTTCTGGGCTGTCCTGCCTGAGACCGCCAAGCGACCTCTCGAAGAGATGCGCTATCTATTCACTGAGGCTCCTCTCTTTGTGCCCAACATGGACATGGCCAAGTTTCAGGCTGGTCTGGATCTGGAGCGCAGAGTCGAGGAGGTGGAGAAGAAGCAAGAGATGGATCACGTTAGCCTGCAGGTATAGATCGACCATGTAATATAGCAATCCCGCTGTCATCTCATTGGACTGCGTGTGGCATTGATTGTTAAATATACCCAATACACTATACACTTTATTCTCGCCATGCCCTTTCGTACTGCCATTTAATGCTTCTCTAGAAACTCTTGCCAAATAACGCTGCCAACTTGGCACTAGTTTATTCCACCGTATGATAGAGATCCACATGTATCGATCCTTCAATTACATACAGCTCCTTGGGCTCCTTTACATTGGCCATGGCATCCTCGCTATACCACCGTGTTACCGCCCTGGCCCCTGTGATCGTCAGGAGCGGCATCGTACTCTTTAGGGAACAGGTAACAATGCATACCTTGCTGCTACTTACATGGTCAACTCGGTCCTTGGCGGCATTTCCGAGCTGAGCATATAAGACGTTGGGTCAGACAAATCCTGGTATAAGCCTCTCCGGTCCATGGTGCCGACGCAGACAGCGGCAGCGGTTGCATAAGCCTTGATTCGAAGGTCGCTTTGGGCGGCAAAGGGCGCGTATTCTCCTGACACGCAGATGCCCAAGCCGCCCATCTTTTCGCGTCGCTCTAGTCGTTGGCTATCGGCGTCTCAAAGACAAAGCACATTAGAGAGACATCAACCGAGAGCACGCCATAGTGCCGTCCACGTGTTTAATTTTCCGACTTTCGTCACATCTATTGGTTTCAGGAGTCTGTAGATTGTGCGGACGAGAGACAGAGCCCGCCCACAAGTGTCATGAGCGGCCCGTCGCCATGCCAAACCAAGTCCGTCTATTATCGGTCCGGATTTATTACATTGGCAAGTCCTGATTCCGACGTAGCTGCATTGTTTCAACGCCTGAGCCGGAGTTACTCACCGAATCTATCATCTTGACTCCTTGTGCAGTTTTGGTCAACACTGTGCGCACGAAGCAGGTGTGTAAAACAATCCTCCCAGAAACATTGAAACAGGGTGGGTGCGGCCCATCAGGTTCCATAGATTAATTATCCTTCAGTAGTGTAAACATTCGGGTGCTTGATTTGATTATGCGCGGTAGTTCTTGCCCATGCCCTTCATCCCTTTGTAGATCTACCAAGAAGGGGGGCATAGATAAGACGTATAATAACAAGACACTTTATTATGTCAAGTAGAGTACAAATATATTGAATTCACAGTCCAAAAAGCAATTTCAGCCAAGTCAAAGATGAGTTTGGGCCCGTGGGTTGAAGCATTACATAGCGTATCAGCTGGCTAGAACGCGGCGACCACACTTTTAATGAAATGAATAACGTCGTATGGATGAGAGAGTCAACAGGTGGTAGTTTCAACGAGATCAGGCCGTATTATACTGCCACTCTAGAGCGATCGAACGTCATCAGTTTACATCCATTCTGCGGGTCAGGCTTGACAGGTTTGAGAGCGCCGCAAACATAATTCCAGCTATTATGCTGCAAAACGTGATGAATCCAGGACTAGCCATGACCATTTAGATACTTGAATCTAGTAAAGTCTCATCTCCTTTTCCTCGCCCAGGATAAACATCCTTTCTTTGCTCCCAATCGAGCCAATACCGATGCGACGAAAGCTGAGAAGGCCCTTTCCTGTCTCATCCAAAGAGCTTGCCACCGACCCCAAGATGAGAAATGTTTCTCTGTGAAAGCCCGATTGATCATCAAACCTAGATAGTACGAGCAGACAGATATAAGTGGCAAAGGCATCTCATGAAATGATTGCATCGTCAAATTATCCCATAAACAACCATGACATCGGCAATGAAGAGTCCAATACCTCTCCCTCCAGGTGGAAATAGGGAGGATTGGATTTGGATTCTGGGGCGATTCGAAAGCGGAGATCTTTAAGGTGGCCCTCGATGACCAGAAATGTCGACTGCACACTGGATGCCATAGCCAGACCGTTCCAGGTATTGTTGCAAGTCGATAAGAGAACATGATCCTCTTTTGTCTCCATGTCTTTCATCGGAAAGTCTCTAGAAGTCGAACAAAACTGGGGTATTGCAAGACAACCACGTCCAAGAAGGTATTCTGTGAATACCAGAGCCCGCTTGAATCGGTGATGTGCCGAATGATACCTAGACACAGGTCGCATGGCGTTTGCGTTCGTAGATCCATATCTTCGTGTCGCTATTTTAGAGACGCAAGCGCTTTAGAAAACATGTAGGTGAGGAGTTTATCAAGTCGACAGCGCAAGGGCAGCCTTATTTCGGCTTCTACCTGTTCAAGCCTAACAAGGGTCAACCAATAACAGTGGAATCTCTTACAACTGAGGGCACTAAGCATCATAGAGCCAGCGCTTACAATTCCAACGCGAAGAAACTCGTCCAGTCTTCCCGGATGTCGTTTATATTCTTCATAAGTTTGCGAGACGCATATAATTGATTTCTAGTTACAAATTCAGTTTAAATAAATCCGTTAATCTATACAATCACCTAATCAGGCCGATTATTTCTTCTCGGCAATAATCTCTCGGAGTGCACGACCAATAGGTGCCCAGATAGGCTCCGGATCAATAGACACACCCACATCCATATTGTTGTGGCAAATAGAGACAGCAATCCGGTCGCGAATATCGGCCCAAGCAAGAGAGCCTCCCGCCCCTGGACTGTAGATGACCTCACGATGGTCTCCAACAATCGGGTCTGAGGCTCCAACTTCTCCGCCGAGCCAGAAACCAGCTGCTCCAAACCAAACAGGGATCGGCAAAATCTTGTCCGGGTCTCGTGCGCCTTCTCGAAGCTGCGTTAATGTCTTGACGTACTCGCTCGAGAGGATCCTGACACCGTCCAGTTCACCGCCCTCTGCGATTGCAGCAAAGACTCGAGCAATAGCTGGGGCATTTCCTATGGCTCCAGCTCCTGGGTCCACGGCCTGCCGCATAACCTTAAGGTTGTGAACATTTGCACCCGGGAATACAGGCATGGGGCTGGTGTTATATATATCGTCGAGGAAGGGTTCGTTGCCTCCGTAAAGTGTCGCCACTCTCGGGAGATCGGCATCAGGAACGCCGAGGAAGAGATCCGTGACGCCCAATGGTTTGCAGATTTCTTCTTGAACAAACACGTTGAACGGTCGATGCTTGGGGTCTGTTCTTCGTACCACTTCACCCAAGATCCAACCCCAGACCAGCACGTGGTATGCGTTTGCGGTGCCTGGGGGAAACTTGGGCGTGAATTTTTCGACTTCCTTCACCATCCAGTCCCAATCCGCCAGAAGTTCCGGAGTCACGCCGTCTGGCATTTGAGGTATACCAGCGCGGTGGCATAGTGCTTGTCCAATTTTAGTAGTTTCCTTTCCATTGATACCAAACTCGGGCCAATACTTGGCAATTGGGTCCGAGAGCTTGAGGAGGCCGCGGTCTGCCTGCATGTGGACCGCAAGGGATGTTATGCCTTTGGTGACGGAGAAGACCGAGAATATGGTCCCGGAATCAACAGGACGCTTTTCTTGGACATCTGCATATCCAGCGGTAGCTTCAATGATCAACTCTCCGCGGTAGTACGCCGCTACAGATACTCCTGTCTGTCCACGGTCAAGGACGGCCTGCAAAGCCTTCCTCATTCGAGGGTCAGAAGTCGAGATGTTAGAATCCATAATGAAGAGTAAATGTAGAGTATGTAGAGATATGATAGACTGGGTTTAACAGAAACGATTAAAAATGAGATATACAAACTGATATATAGTTATTCCAGACTTGTTTGCAACCTCGTGACTGATTCAGTGCATATAGTACCTAGTATAGATCTACCCTTAAGCTAAAAACCCCAAAGCCTTCCCCAGACTGACTCGGCATTTCCTTGGGATCCTTTTGTCCGCAAGCGGGGTAGAAAAGATACAAACCGCGCGGCCTGCGCGGGCGAGCATCTCAGAGTCTAAGTTGAAGCCTCTGTGACACGCGTACCCGATCAATCCGCAAGAATTCCGCTTCGAATCTTCCGCGAGAATCCCGCTTCGATTCTTCCGCAATACCAGGGTCTCTTAGCTCGACATTTTGCGTGGAGAAATATTTAGCAACTCGGGTCCGGGGTTACACAGATGTCCGAGTTCTCTAGACCGTTCCGAGCAGGCGCGCGGATCGCGCGGGAGGCGCGGACTCCCTGACTAATATCGTCAATATAATCCCAACAAGACTCCACGTCCATTAAATCACACATTAAAAAGTCTAAGAGTTAACATGTGTCTATTATTTAGCAGTTGTGGAATTTTGCGCCGGCGTGCGGCCTTCATATAAAATGCGGATAGCGCCTAGTTAACTGAAGGCTTCTCGGATATCCAACCGCCATCATGAATGTTCTCGTCGTTGGTGGAACTGGTATGATCGGCGGGCATACTGCTCTATACTTATGCTCGATCGGATTCAAGGTGACCATTTCCGGCCGCCATCAGCCTGAAGTACCATTACTCGCCAAACTCCCGTTTATTCGAGGCGATTACACCAAGGATGAGATTACAAAAGAGCAACTCGCCGACTTCGATGTTGTCATCTTCGCAGCCGGGAGCGATATTCGCCATATTCCAGACAATGAAGACGGAGATGAGCACTTCCTTCGTGTCAATGGCACCATTGTTCCCGCCTTCGCCCGGCTGGCGCGCGATGCTGGCGTGAAGCAGTTCATCCACTTGGGCAGCTTCTACTATCACGTTGCATCAGAAAAGGTCAAGACCAGCGCTTATGTGCGGTCACGCAAAATGGCAGCGGACGGAGTGGTGACTCTTGCGACACCAGAGTTTTCCGCATGTAGCTTGGATGCTCCCTTTGTTGTCGGGACAGTGCCGGGAATGCAGTCGTCCATCTTCATCGCCATGACTCGGTATGCTCAAGGCACTCTTGGAATCCCTCCATACGCCCCTCCTGGGGGTGCGGGCTTCATTTCAGCTCAGTCACTATCCGAAGCAATTGCTGGCGCGATTGAGAACAGTGGCAAGGTATCGGGCAAGGCACTTGTCTTCGGGGACGAAAACCTCACCTTTGAGGCCTACTTTGGCATGTTCTTCCATGCGCTCGGCTTGAATACTAAGGTTGTAGCTTCGGGTGAGGACCATCCACTTCTTCCTGAAGCCACTAGATATGCAGGCAATGTAATGGCGTCAGTGGAGACTACGCCAGACGTTTACGATCTTTTGGGAAGATATCGACGGGACGATATCTATAGGGCAATACAGGAGATTGTCACGCAGTATAAATAGTTAATACATTCCTACGACTTTCCCTGCTGTGAAGATGTGTGGCAAGGTGAAATGGGCATCTCCTGCTGGTACTCTTCTTCATCAACCCCATTTGCTACATATGAGACAGAGGCAATATTTTAGCCTTGTGAAGAACGTGCTGAGTTACCAATAACCCACAACAAACCCTTATCCAGAGCACTACCGTAGAAACGAAGCCCAGAACCAGAATGCATCAGACAACAATGTCGACATCCGAATATTTCGGGATTTTGCTTCAGCAGCTCCCATGGCTAAGTTAGTCTGTAGGTTTCAGAGTACTCTATTTCAGGTAACATTGAATTGTTCATCAGGACGGCTTGCCCGGGAGTACCAGGCGCGGATTCCGTGGGCGACGATCCCACACCGACGGTATCCTCGGCCCACGGATCCCGTGGTCACGGACTTAACCATGCGTATGTGACACTTGCCGTAGAGCTCCGCTTCTTCCCTTTATTCACTGATACATCCACAGTAAAAGTACAGACATCTTATATCGGTACACTGTGGCAGAAGGTACCAAGTGTGCGCACATCCGTCTTGCAATATCAACAGGACACTACTATTCACCACTTTAAAACACATAATTTGCGCTCTCGCATTCCACCATGCCTTCACATGAGCCAACGCCTCCTCCTTACGATGTCGCTGTCGATGTCGTCATCGTTGGGGCCGGATTTGGCGGTTGCTATGCCCTTCACGAGATGCGTCGTCAAGGCTACACAGCCAAGATTCTTGAAGCTGGCGGTGACTTCGGTGGTGTTTGGCACTTCAACAGATACCCCGGTGTCAGGGTCGACTCCGAGACTCCTCTGTACCAGCTAAGTCTGCCCAATGTCACAGACTCTTTCAACTTTACAGAAAGATTCCCTGACGGTGAGGAGCTGCGGCGATACTTTGCCCATCTGGATAAGACTCTGGATCTACGCAAAGATACCCTCTTCAATACTAGAGTCATTGGCGTTCACTTCGATGAAACAAAAACCACATGGTCTTTCTCCACAGAGTCAGGATTGCGCGCTACCTCCCGATACGTCATCTTCGCGTCCGGGTCGACCAACAAGGCCTTCATTCCTAGTTTCCCCGGCATCGAACGATTCAACGGAACCCTAATTCACCCTTCATCGTGGTTACAAAATCTTGATGTAAAGGGGAAGAAGATTGGAATCATTGGCCAGGGTGCCTCCGGAGTCCAAATACTTCAGACCCTTGCGAAACAAGATTGCGAGTTGACTGTATTTATTCGGACTCCCTGCACAGCGATGCCGATGGGTCAGAGATCCATATCCACTAGAGAGTCGGAAGAGTTGAAGAATCTCTACGACGGTATCTTCACCAAGGCAAAATACAACAGTTCGGCAGGGTATGCCTATAATCCCTGCCACGTTTCTTACAACGACCTAAGCAAAGAGGAGCGCCATCAATATTACGAGAAGCTATGGGCAAGGGGCGGATACGGTTTCTTATCAAGCAACTTTCCAGAAAACATGTTCAACAAAGAGGCAAATGCAGAGGTGTACAACTTCTGGGTAAACAAAGTGCGAGCACGCATGACCGATCACGTCAAACGCGACATTGTTGCTCCCCTGAAGCAGTTTCAATGGATTGGAACAAAGCGACCCAGCTTGGAGATGAACTATTACGAGATGCTGGACCGCCCGAACGTCGAGCTCGTGGACTTGAAGAGCACGCCAATCAAAGAATTTACCAGTGGCGGAATCACCACCATTGACGACAAAACTCATGAACTGGATATTGTGGTTTTTGCTACTGGCTACGATTCTGTGACAGGAAGCCTTTATGACATGAATATCAACGACAAGGGCGGAAATTCGCTGCAGAAGAAATGGGAAGACGGAATCAAGACGTATCTCGGAATGATGGTTCCCGGACTTCCTAATGCCTTCATCCTCTACGGCCCACAGGCCCCGACCGCGCTGGCAAATGGACCTCCGTTTCTCGAACTTCAAGTCGAATGGGTCACCAAGCTCCTGGATAATATGAAGAAAGACAAGGTACAGACAGTCGAGGTCTCTAGTGAGGTGGCAGAGGCATGGGGACAAGCCTCATCAGACGCATTCGAAATGCTGCTCCATCGGGAGACTCCGTCTTGGTGGAATGGAGCGAATATCCCTGGCAAGAGGAGGGAACCGCTGATCTGGCACGGTGGTATCCCGGCTTGGTGGAAGGAGTGTTCCAATGCACTCGCAGATTGGTCCAAATTTACTGTCAGCAAGTAATTCGGTCCCAAGAACGATGATGTGGTAGCGGATAGAGACACCATCTCTTAAATTTAGAGGCTAAGAGGGAGCTGAAGGTCGCGCAATCGCTGCTGATCAGGATATAGCAGTTGCTGTGTGCTGTAGCCTGCTATCCTTTAGGGCCTATAGAAATCAGGAAGTACTTAGTGTACTTATATCTAACCTAACGATAGGACTTACTTCTTATGGATAAGACTTTTTAAAGGGCCCTCCGTAAACCCCGACTTATCCGCAACAGATGAATTCCCCCCTGCACTGTACTTTTAGTCCTGCGAGGGGAGTTGGGATGCCCCACTCTGGCTGACGGCACAATGACACAATGATAGCTGTGCTGCAGTCTTAGCATTTATCCGTGATAAAAGAGATCGTTGTATAATTTATTGATGCTGTAAATGAAGTTTGGCATCACATCCCGCTGCATTTTCTCGGGCGCTCCATTCTGCCAGATGGTCAGTATTCTGTCCTGATATGTCTCAATGAAGCGGTTGTGGCTTGTGGTAGAGTTTTGCCTCCCGTCTCTAATAAAGCAAAATCTGGTGGCAAATTAATGGAGTACATTTTATTCAGATCTAGAGTTCAAATTGGCCGTCTTGCGTTTCGCAATGGAATGTGCAGCAGCCCAAGTGCATCTGCTCAGACACTACACAGGTTATTATCAACGGCTTTATACAACTACCTGCTCCAGTAACACGGCAGCAAGCTCCAACGGCGACTATATCTGCAAAAACGAAGACGTGTTGATTTCGGGATTATGCTGAGACTCCTGGACCAGCTTCCAGACCGGCTGCTAAGAATCCGGTCTGGACCGGGTCTCAGATTCCCGGCATGTGGGTCTTCCGGTCTCAGACCCCCGGACCTCGGTCCGGAAGGCTACCGGAGGCCGCCCACATCTTCATATACAAGACCGATCCCTAGCCCTTTGTTAGATGGGAAATGAAGAGCTTTTGTCATCGCCATCGTTCTATCCTCAATGTAGCAGGTCGCGACCTGGGATTCTGGTGCCGAATTGTGCAACTGCTAGATAGTACCAGAGCAACCCACGCTTTTATCATAATCTATACAAGACCTGGCTGCCTCATTAACTTGGGGCTTTAATGACTGTTCCCACATAATAGACGCAAGGATAAGATCTAAACCCTTTCTTTTTGTTCAACAGCGGGAGAGCAAGTTGCGCTCGCTTGACAGCTAGACAAGCATGTCGCCCTCCAGTTTAGCCAGGACTATGAAATCCAAGCACACGATTGCAGAAGCGACTTCACCAACCCAAAGAGAGTGAGGTGAATAAAATGGCTCCAGTAAAGACCATGTCAAAGAACCGGTGTCGGTGCAATTGTATATGTACCACCCTCTGTAAATCATAGAGCACTGTACTTCTAAGCCCCTAGCGCCGTACCATGCATGACACTCGTCATTTACTCTGTACTTAGCTTAGTAATTGCAGTGGCAACTGTTAAAAAGGGGAAAAGATGATATGATGAAATAAAATGTGATTCATGCATGATGTGGATGAAAACTACCTACCTATTTAAGTAATATCGATAAATTTGAGGCTCGTACTACACTCATTGTTCTAGGGGCCTTCCAACGGACAGTCGATTTGATGATGAATCCTCTTTTGGCCAAGTGCATGTGAACGCCAATACTTTCTAACGTTCGGTGTTTCTTATTAGTCGTATTATCGACAACCCCGGCTACGCTGCCCCACCGAACCTACCACCCAACAACATCTTCAAGGCGCGTAAAATCTCATCAAAAGGGGCACCGCAAGATCAGCCAACCGTCACAACGTAGCAGGAGTCGAACCGCAAGAGACGCGTCGATTCTGCGTCGTCCTATTTGACGAGAGGGCTAAATGGCTGTGATGATGGCGACTCCCGCGCTAGATTACTTCAAGACTGGTGTCGACACGGAGGATGGCCACAGCACCAGTGACGCTGAAACGCGTCGCGATCCTGTCAAGAGGGAGTTGAGTTCTTGCGCCATGTCTTCGAGACCGAGTCCAGCGAAACGGATACGGATCTCCAATGACGATCCCGATGCCCAGGAACAGATGCTAGGTATGTCACCAAGTGCTCACCTCTCATGGCACACGGGCTAACGCAATCTACAGAAAGAAGCATGTCCAGGAGCGTGTCCGTTATGAATAGCTCAAGCCGGCAAGGCCTTTGCTTGAGCCCTCAGGACCTCGAGATCGAGCTGCGACTCGCTTCCGAGTATCCTCTACGTCGCTTGCCCGTCTCAGCAATGCGTGAGCCTACCACGCACATGAAACAGTTCGCGACGCTCCGGACGACGCCCGTGATACCATTAGAGGCCAAGGTAAGTTTCACATTCCCATCTCTCTTCATGACTTCTGACACCGAGACGCAGGCCTTGGTATCCGAACAATCCGGCTGGGCACATACGCCAAAAGACAGCTGGTTTTACTGCCACCAAACTAACCCACCCCTAGACGTCGGAGCAACATATTCCGATTACGTGCACAAGCGCATTGTAAACATCCGACGCAATGCAGTGTCTTGCAAGCAGAAAATGGAAGATGAGGCCAGCTGGAACGAGAGTGTTAATTCGTCATTGCTTGAGCTTGCATTCGGTGATGACAAGGTCACAGATGTTTCTTATCGCAACATGTACGCCAGCCGGTCTTTCATAACTCTTAGTTATCAAGCTAACACAACCCAGCTCACGATGCAGCATCCAGCCCGAGCTGCGCGATCCAAACCCGGTTCTAGCGGATCCGAAGATTGACTACGCCGTGCTGCTCACCGTGGAAGAGTGCCACCCGTTGACAGCGTTTCTCAACCAGCTCCGAACTCTTGATCCCAGTCGGAATCACACGACACACGTGCAACTAAGCGATGGCGCTAACACACCAATAAGTATCGGCATCAAAACAGTGAGCGGCCAGGATGATGGTTCCATCCGGGGCAATGCGCAACTGGCCGCCTGGCTACGAGCCCAGTTCCGACATCTTGCCTCATTGCCAAAAGCGGACCCTGAGAATCTCCCCATCATCCCTTTTGTTTTCGTCCAAGGGGCTTCATGGCGCATTGACTTTGCCCAACGCACCAAAGATGAGCTGGTACAGTGCCCCTCCTCTTTATCCAGCATCTGCAACGTCACTAACTGAGAGTCCAGATTATCTGGGATGGCTTCTACGTCGGGTCATCTGATGAGATCCACGGCTGCTATTGTATTCTTGCCGCCCTCGCCTTATTAGAAGACTGGACTCTGGATCCATTCCTCGACTGGTTCGAACATGCCATAGGGGCTATAGAGAAAGATGATGATGGTCAGGTTGCGGTGTATTATGGCAAGCCCCCTGGACAACGCAGTGTCCCCTACGATGGCGGGCTTCACATCTTTGGCCAGGAGATAAACTACGATACGTTGGGTTACAATGGCTTTGGCTACAACGGTTGAGGAGTACAAGACGTCAGGGACAAACCACTGGTATATCCCATCCCCTTTTTCTCACGCTCACACCTCGGATGTGTTCTTTGGGTACCCTTCATTGTAATTACTACAGGACATAACTCATTTGCTGTCGACTGTCCGGGTCGAGTTCGAAGTCAGCTAAATGAAACTGGGTCCATCAACCAAGTTGCCCCAGTTCTAATTGCCTTCGAATTCGCAAGTCCCGATATTAACGCATGCTGCCGTATGGTCTAATATGACATAACGGGGGAAGCATATAGACAGAACGATAGCAGAAATATTTAGAACAAGTTTTAATTAATATAGTTTCAGATTAATTGAATAGCTTTGGACGCTACAGCTAAATTATATGCGTCGTCCCAATAGCTGTAGCCTCAAGGCTTCGAATCTCCTCTATACCAATCCCGGACTAGAACCCAATATCAGTTGGGTTTCCCTTGCGAACGCCAAAAGTCCAACGTTTGTGTCACCTTGATTCACTGAATCTAGGTACCAGTTTACGTTCCTCCTCCAATCGGCACCTGCCGTTGCTCAGGCACCTCGTGCTTCTCATGACGTAGCTACCTACCCTGGAGCTAAACTCACATCCGTGCACGAACCAATTACGTCGCTGGGCGCTTATCGATAAACAGCTCTCCATCAACATCACCACCACCACCCATTCTCAACTCCACGACGAGCTTGCAGCATCATCGGAAGCGCGCAAGATGTCATGACGTGAAGACCGCCACAATGCTGCCCGAACCGACGCTCACGCTGACCCTACCCAGCATTCACGACGGCCTCACCCTCGACTGCCGCGTCTACCACCCGCTGTCGCTCACTGCGAATCCCCGCGCCCCGCCATGGCAGCGACATGCCGCCGTGATTGCGCACCCGTATGCGCCATTTGGCGGCTGCTACGATGACCCCGTTGTTGAGACTGTGGCCGGACAGCTGCTGCGCAAGGGTTTTCTGGTTGGCACGTTCAACTTTCGGTACGTCGTTGCTGCGATGCTATCGCTGTGATTTGGAGTGTCGAGATTGAATTTAGACGGACTGTCACCGAGGCTCCAAGATAATTGCTAACCAGCGCCGCAGCGGAGCGAGCGGTTCGGCAGGCCGGACATCATGGACTGCAAAGCCTGAGCGCGACGACTATGCGACAATAGTAGCCTTCATCGTCTACTACGTTCACCACCTCGATCCCTTCCGCCCGCATTCTTCGTCTTTAGATGTATTCGGTCCGTCGCCAGACACGTTGAGCCCACCTAGCGATGCTCCGCTACCGACTATCCCGCCACCCACGCCCCCAGTTCTCCTCCTGGGAGGTTATTCCTACGGCGCCATGATCACGACCCAGATCCCTCCGCTGCACGTTATCCTCGAGCCGTTTGCGTCCCCGCTCGCCGGCTCCGACGCTGCCGAGGTTCGTCTCCGGGCCGAGCACCTCGCCCAGCAGCAAAATGTCGTCCTGGCAAGCGCTCGTTCCGTTATGCTGGAGCGTGGAATCAGGAGTCCTAGCAAGCGCGGTGTGAGGATTGGAGGCGACGAAGGAGGAAGCCCCAGGAAGAGCCACGAAAGCCACGGCGGTCGGCGAAGCTTCTCGCTTGATGCCGAGGATAAGATCCGCAGGGGTGTGCACGACTTCGTGGCCAAGGCGAAATCAGGACGACATAGCCACAGGCTGTTCCACGCAAAGTTGGACAGTTACGATCGAGCGATTACGCCTCCAAAACCGCCCCCGCCGCCGGAACCACAGCCGGATGAGCAACTAGCCGCTATACGAAACCTGACGATACCTGGGGCAGCCTACCTTTTGGTGTCGCCGCTCCAGGGTCTAGTCACCCACCTCGCCACCATGTCACTGATCCCTACCGCGCTGGCGAAACAGAAGAGCCCTCAAGAAGCAGAGGCAGAGGAGAAGCTCGTTCGAAATCCCACCCTGGCGGTGTTTGGAGATACGGACGTCTTTGTGGCGTCGCACAAGCTACGGGGATGGGCGGCGCGCATCGAGGGGCGCCAAGGGTCCAAGTTCAAGGCGCACGAGGTCACAACTGCGGGACACTTTTGGGTCGAAGAGGGAGTTTTGTATCGAATGAGAGATGAGGTTGCCGCGTTTGCGGACAATATACTTATGAATTAATGTCGGGCGAGGCGAGGGTTGGTAATGAGTTGTTTGCCTCCACTGTGTTAGACAGCTTGATAGGAAAAATCAGCTTTGTAAAGAAGCGGATCTGTAGTTTTTTTTTAAAAAAAAAAATCAAATAGAGATTTTAATCTGTGCTGTAAATCCCTTTAAACCTGGATACTTTTAATAACTTAAATTAACCTTGATAATTTAAATTTTGGGATATTAGTAGTATTATTATTCAGTTCCCAGACACTGCATTACTAACCCTTCCAATTAACATCAAGATACCCGCCAATTCCCCTCTTCGCAATATCCGAATCCTGTCCTGCCTCTCAGCTAAGTTTTGTTGTTTCTTCGCTGAACCATGCCCTCAGTTGTTTCGCACTGCTTTCCGACACCAAAACTTCATTGGATGGTGACCCATCGGCGTTACGTCGGAATGCTATTCGGAGGATTGCGCCAATCTTGCATGCCGCTTCAGCCAGACCCTGCATTCTGCTTCGATGTTCCTCCCCTTTGATCCCAGAGACAGCCCAAAACTCCTCCCAGAAGGTATCTTGCAGCAGTAGCTTACATGCATAGTCATGCCAGTCGTCGCGGGTCATGAACCCTGTAGTTAAGAAGAGGATGTCCAAATCCATTCCGAACGGCATAACCGCCGCCAGAGACCAATCGACGATGGCTGTGATTCCGAACTCGCTCTCGTCGAGTAGAATGTTGGTCACTGAGAAGTCACCATGCGCGAGAACTTGTGGGTAATCTTGACTGAAGAGTGAGGGAAGGCTCTCGATGAGCTTGGACAGCATCGAGTTTAGCAAGATGGACGATGGTGATTCTTCTACCAGCCGGGCGATCCTTTTACGGATCCCTTCTTGCTGCTCTGCCTGGGCTTGACGGCCAACCGACTGCGGGCTGAGCCAACATCGTGCAAAGTACCTTGGAGCTGTGAGCAAGCTGGTCTCTGAATGGTGCTCGGCTTGTGTGGGATTTACCGAGCCAGGTGCTTGACAAAGACTGCATGTTTGGCTTCTTCGTCAGGATCCATTTCAACTTGAAAAGGCAGGCTTTCAATGCAGGATGAGCCTCTCAGATAGGGCATGGAGTAGATGGATAGCGGCGGATCAGCTCCCTCGACATTCCCGTCATAGGTCGACTTCGGCACAAGGTCGCCGTGGATCTTCTTGGCCAACTTCACCACCTCCTCGTCGAGCATGGCCCCAAGTTCTCGGAAGGATACAGTGAGATCTTGTTGTGGCCCAGGGTGCCTACTGCAGACGACGGTGTAGCTCATCGAGCCTGGGCTGTCTACAGGGCTAACCGTCGACGCACCAGAAAAGGATTGTGCAATGTCGTCACATTGCATCTGGGACGGCGATAAGCGGCCGTTAAAGAAGCGGTTGGTGACCTGTTCGGCCCAAGGAATCTGAGCCATTATCAAAGTGTAGTTTTCTTGGATCGCGCTAACAGCCGAGGTCGAAGCGTGAAAGACGGTTGGGTTGTGGTGGAAGGTGTTGGCGAGCGGGGTGTTCACAATCACCTTCCGCCGTTCGCGTGGTGCTGCGGACCACCAACATATTCAAGAACCAACATGCATTGAATCAGGCAGCAACCCCTCATTTTAGCCTCCTTTAGTTACCACCAACATATCCAACAACCAACATGCATTAAATCAGGCAGCGACCCCTCATTTCAGCCTCCTTTATGCAAGAACGGGCGGCACGGAGACGAAGTTGGATACCCATAGGTAGTAACACCAACATTCGGAGGGAGTAAGTATGGGTCACTCAGTAGTGGTTGCCCATGGGTGCTCATTGAGGGCCAATTTTGCACACTACCTGAGGCTGAGGCTGAGCATCATCACCGAGATAACGAGAGTGGGATACCGACATTTGATGTGGTAATCAGGCCGGAGACAGCAACCAACAGCCGGCGGTTTGTTCTGGACTTGGCCGTGCCAGAAACCTGGACGACTCGAGTATAAAAGCAGTGCCATGTCCTCTCGGAGAGTAGTTCAACGTGCAAACTCTTTTGTTCGATCAATCCTCACAATCCGTGTATAAACCCCTTACCCCATCAATTCGTCAAAATGGCTACTGCCCAAACTCTCGTTGCCGTGGACATCCCCGGTATTCATCACTCACCCACCGTTGAGGACTTTGCAGACTCCCGTAATGCGTATGTCTCATTGCTCCTCAGACCCGTCTGTGGTCTTTGTGCTAGCACTAATTCGATTTGCAGCTCCAATAATCTTTCCCAGCCTGAGGATCAGCCGGAGGTATCTGACACCACGCTCAAGAACTTGGGCGAGCTTTTTGTTCGCCACGGCGCCCATGATGCTTTTGGCATCCATCTCCTGCATGCTCATTTCCAGGTCCCTGTGGGCAATGTCCTATACGGGATCCAAGTCCAGGTTTCGGGCAATTCCGAATCCTGTTGGACCAAACCAGTTTCAGCAGAGGAGCTGGCCACAAAGCCCATTCATGGCCATGTCTTTCACTTACAGCCCAATGGAGCCTTCGTCCCGTATGAGTTCCAGGAGGGTGAAGCTCCATCCAAGGCAGTCGAGACCCCCAAGGTATTTTTCCAAGAGCTTGCTGAGTTCCTGCACTTCAACAACCTCGCAGGCTTGATTGCCCTGCAACTCTTGGATGGCCCTAGGGACCGGACCAACACTGAGCTCCTGGTCGGGCCCGAGAGCACTCTGATGATGGACACTAAGGATGTCCTCGGGCTTGACCCCGCGCAAATTACCACGGGCTGGTTCTTCCAGGTGGGAGAGGATGGGGTTATTTCTTGCAAGGGCAATGATGTTTATGCTCCCAAGAAGAACACCCACGATGTCTTCCAGGAATCGAAGCCTCTTCCGACACTGGAAGCATTGAAGGAAGCTCTTCTTCAGGAAGGAATCATCGCATGATGTTTTTTCGGTGCTTACTAGCTTAAATGGCTTGGACAGCCTGGAATTTATCACGATGGCGATGGTGAAGGTAGCGTGATGACTCGTTCCTTATATACCATAGGTAGGTAGTACGATCCAGAGGATCACAGTCACTCATAAAACAAACTGCAGTAGCTCCCATTGAACTCTTGCCATAGGGCACTTAGGTGATACATGACAGAGATGAGGGTGAGTAATTTGCACCCATAGCTTATCCAGACATGCTTCTTCCTCCTCTATCTAGGCCAAGGTGCCATGCTCTAGAACGTGAACCATTAAATTATGCCGTTACTACATACCATAGACCGCACTCGACCTTCACCATCCAGCCATTCAAAGCTGCTAGCTGCCAGTTTCGAAATATACAACACAGCTATTCAATCTTCGAACGTTGGGTTATCTAGCCATGTACGAATCTTGGTGAGAGCTGAAGTGTCATGCTACGTCTCTGACGTCGTATAGTCTTTCATCTCGCAATCGATCCAATCTTTCGTGCCACGGCTAGTCGACAGCTTGTCCCCAATCCTACGAGCTGAGCCAAAGTCGATCAGAACAGGCCGTCTGTCCTCCGCCACGAGGACGTTTGTGGGGTTGAGATCGTTATGGGCCCAGCCAAGCGAGTGCAAGTGATGGATTGCCGACCCTAGTGATTCCATGAAGAGTTCTTTATCCTGGATGGCGTGGCCGTTCTTTAGGTAATTGTTTAGATCGTAGAGGTGTCGGCCGAGCACAAGGCAGCCATGGTATCCAACAATGCATGGGTGGGGTTGGCTCCGAAGCACTTCCATTGCTTCTGCCTCTTCCACCAATCCCTTGGGGAGGAGGTTCACGACTTGGTGCTCTAAGAACACATCGTAAAGCGCTAGCCTAGGCCGCTTGACGAAAACGTCTGGTGGGAGCTCCTCAGGAGCCATGGTGAGAGTGAGGTCTTGGGGCCACCGGGGAAAGATTTCCTCGTCGGGAATCCGAGTAAGGGAGTCGGTGGCTTCCTGAAATGAGATGCCCATCTTTGGCTTGTTCAACTGGCCGTAGTATATCATGTCATCTTCTACTGCTGCGAACATGGTATATTGGAAATCTCCGGTGTCCTCATCGACTTCTTCAGACACCCAGAGCAATTACTCCCAACTGGTAACCTGTGGCGCCATCGCTGGGGTAGCTTATTTCAGGTAAGTGGTAGGACGGGTTGTGAGAGAATGTGGGTTTGGGTGAGTTGCGTCATGCGAGGAGCACGGTGTTTCTTCCGTCACGGAAACCTTCTCGGTCTTGTTGGGGTCAACGGGCCCGCAAAATAGTGACGCCCCACTTTCTAAGCCAAAACTGACAGCTTTAAGTAAGGCTAGCAGCCCGCCCAAGCTTGCAAAGGCCATGAGCCATGTTTCTTCCGTGTGGGAACTGCGCTGACAGAACAACACGAGAGTCACAAGAGTCGCAAGAGTCACAAAAGTGACACAAGTGCGCCACGTCACAATTGTGACCCCGCGGATCCGGCTCCATCCACCGATCCCAGCACCGCGAATAATAGTAGAAGCCTTTGAGAACATGGCACCTCTCGATGTGCTCCTTGACGTCAAAGAATCTCTTGAACCCGTACTTGCCCAGACAGCGGGCGTGTTGGACAGGGTCGAACTTGTAGAAGGCGCAAGCCTGGAAGCAATCTCGCTGTATGCCGTTCTCCCCATTCGCGTAAGGTTGGCCGTTATTCCCGTCTTGTCCGTTGTTGTCCCTGTCACCGGGATGTGTCGCTGCATCAAATACTCTGTAATTGCTTGGCGAGAAACTCGAGGGGTTATCAGTGGACTTGCTCCAAAAGCGACCTCACCGTCTTTGGTATGTTTATTCCAGGCTTTGTCTTTGATGGTAGCGCTCAATAAATATGGCACAGAAAGAAAGATCAAGTGTGCCTCTGCCTCTTGACTCCCTCTCATGGCGGTCAGGACAGTCGAGAATTGATATTGTCCTGTCTTCGTGATCCGTTTCTTCTCCTTCATCAGCCAGCGACGAAATGCACGGTTCTCCTTGAAGGTATTTGTCCGGCGTTCCCCGAAACTCAATATGCACTGAAGTCGGGATAGTAGCATGATGAAGTACTGGGTCGTAGGAACGAGAAAGGAAGCATTAATGAGAAACAGGAATGTTGTGAGCAACATGGTGACCAAGACAGACAAGACAGACAAGACGGGATGCGCTTGGATGATAATTGACGCGGCGCGCAGTCAACTTGACACTCCAAAAGAATGAAAATCGAGATGTCCAGGTTGGGCTTGGTCATTGCTCCCCGGATTGATTCAAGTCTGAGAATAGGGACTCAGTATTGGGGGAGCTGTGGGTAATACCCGACGCATGCTCACTTGCACTTTCGGCAATCGCCACAAGCCTCACAAATGTGGCACAGTTGTGACCAACCCTTCATCCACCTTAGCCGTCCTTGTAGAGCACTAAGTAGTCCTCAGCACTGAGAGCCCAATCCGAGTGGCTGCGTGGGATTCATGGTGCTGTAAGCCTGCAGTAAGCCACTTTTGGGGATGGGTGCCCCATGTAAAAGTCGACAGGACAGTGCATACTCAACTGCAGAGAAGCGGGAATTGGTCTCCAACGAGCAATAATTAACAAATATCGACGGAATAACATCTTAACAGGATTGGGTTGGGGATCAGACTGGGGATGCCATCTGAGCCCATGTTTCAGGCTTTGCTACGCTAGCAGTTTACGAGGCGATTGCCATCCATTCGACGCATGCAGCCCCTATTGGTCCGTAATAATCTGGTGAACGGTTCGTTGTGGACACCTGCGTGGAGATTAATGCCCAGGCTCAAGTCAAGAAAGCGCGGAACAATGAAAGCATCACAGCAGTTTCGAATGGCACGTCAGTGTACACGCTGCGATACCTGGCTCAGCGACACAATTGTGTGGGCGTGGCGAGTCAAACGACGCTACTGTTCTGAACAATTGTGATAAAACGGCGACACTTTGTGAAAAGGCGGCTTGAGGAATATAAAATGCGGTTGATGTCCAGTTTTAATAATTGTCTACCATTTAAGTCCACAAAATACAATGTCATCAACTTATCCAACACTTTCAACGCGTCCCACTTCTCGCTACTGGCTAATAAGTGCAATGATGTCGACAATCCGGAAAGCCGAGAATACGTATGGCTCACACAGTCCTCTACCTCTGGTATTTACTGATGATTTCCAGTTTGATGTCAAGTCCAACCCGAGACCAGCGGTCCCTGAAAAAAGAGCGGCTTCAGGACTGGCTGCGAGACGATGGCCTCGACGTGCAAGGCAGGCTCTTTGTGGGCAGCAGTATGGCGCAGCAATGCACAGCCACATTCGCAAAGCCCACTAGAATGGGGAGGAATTGGGATGGGAGAAACGACTGGTAAAAATGGTTAGAAAGTGTGTTTAGCATGTAATTCCTATTCTTATCTCCTACCTACATTTGTAGGAGCTGGCCTTGTCATGATTGGGAGGATCAATTTGGCGTTCATCTCCGAGCGCTGCTACCACTATCGTATTCGTCTTGACTTTCATATCGCCTCAGCTACAACCATGTCCACTCAAAATGCCCATTCAATATACACTTTCTTTTTCAATGACCTTTTTCATATCTGCGCTGTTTGTTTCGTAATCCATCATCCATCATAACTCTGCGTCCAAGACAAATGACGATGCCAACTCAATTTGACCGGGGTTTGTCACACTTGTGTGCATTCCAAAGCATTGCAAATGTGGTTGACGTCACGCCACGTTGTAAAATGCCAATTGGCGTATTTTCAGTTTTTAAACGTGTGTGATATCTTCAACAGGGAATTAGTATGCATAGAGGCGTCTCCGGAAAGATGATACACATTTGTGATCCGTCAATACCTGACTTGTTGATACACACACCCCCCCTCCTGGCTGAGATGCAACCCACTCTCTCTATTTCACAATTGTGCAGACTTTCCCTTCCACGTCACCTCTTGGGCAACAACGCCTTGCCCAGGTAAAATCCCTTTGCTTGTTTGTTTGCCTCTTTTACGGACACATGGGATCCGAATCACATTCCTGTTCTGGTACAAATCGCCACTTCAACATTGCATCTATTTGACACTGCCGTCGAGTATCTGGGCCGATCGGATGCCACAAGCCAAAAGAGTCCGCCAAGTTGAGAAACGGTCTGCTATTGACGCTCGAGTCCCCTTCGCGGCGTGATAAATGCGATAAATACCTATGTGAAGTTGTCACCACCCCATCCTTCCAGCGGCATCTAACGAGTGGTTTTGCATCTAGGCCTAGATACATCATCCGACGTGTCTTATTGCATGATAATCACCCATCGAGCCATGGTGATGTGTCGTATCGAGCGTGAAGTCGGCACGCCGACCAGCCAACGGGATATCTCGAGGTTAAGTTGGAATAGGCTGGACGTAGATGACCATCGTCCTTGAAAAAGAAATAATCCAGGTTTTACTTCGCTCATCTCTCAGGTTGGTGATGAACCGAAAATAATTAATTCCAATACGCCTTCACATAGTCGAAATCTTCCAAGACCCATCCCGATATATGTACCTTACAATCCGAAATCCAATTCATGTGTGGGCGACGGCCATACAAGATTGCCACCCGTAGTTAAAACCCCAGGGCCTGATTGCTGTCCGCCGTACCCAAACCCCCCAGGCGAGCCGCTCATCAAGCTACCCGCTGGTGACGACATCCTCATCTTCACATCGACTTGCTGATCACCGTGCGACATCAGGTACTCGGCGCTTTCGAGGGCCCTGTCGTACTCTACCCGGTCCATGCCGCTCTTTTGGTGAAAGATGAAGTGCTCCAGGCATTCCTCCCATGCGGAGAATCGCTTGATATTGGCTTCGTGGTCGCAGGTGCCCGGCAAGTTTGGCAACCTCCCGTGGTGGTGGTTCCGCAAGTGGTTTTCTAGCGTCTTCCCAGATCCGTACATTCGGCCACAACTCTGGTGAAAGCAGAAGAATGGCTTCTCCGGCTCACCATTGGATGGTGGTGACCGCTTACGTTTAGAGCCCACGGGGGGAGGCTCGGATTCTGTGAATGACGGTCGTTCACGACTAGTAGCTCGTGACTGTACACCCGACTGCCCACTGCTCTGGCCCTTCAACTGCGCAGTGGTGTCTTCCGTCGGCCTAGTATTTGTTCTTGCCATTGAATCTCCATCATCTTCGTCGAGGGGTTCTGGTGGAGACTCGAAATTATTGTCCCTACACAAGGAGGAAGCATACCTTGGCCATAGAGGTCAGCATGCATTGACTAGTGCATTTAGTCATTCCTATTCTTACCATACCAGCCTCGGACCCAAGGCATCCCAATTATCGTATTCTCGCAGCCGGGAAAATGCCGTTTTGAGATCTTGAAGGATTTCTCGTTGGGTTGGGGAGATTGCTATGGGCTCTTGGGAGCCGAGAAAAGCCTCCAGAGACGTCGGGGCTGGTTGTCGCCCTCGCGTGGGAGTAAAGACTGGAAGGCACTTCAAAAGCCGGTCTAGATTTCCCTGGACGGCGTCGAGCTTGGCCGAAATGGCATGCACTCCATGATCTAACTTGGGCGGATCTCGATAGCGACACTCGAGCATCTTGTCCTTACACCCTTGACAGGGCTTCTGTTCATCACACTTTGCCTTCAGCTGGCGGCAATTGTCGCATGCTTGCGATGCTCTGAAAGCCTTTTTTTTCTGGCGAGGATAGGTGTTGTAATTGAAGCCAGTTGACGGAACAGGAGCTGGAGGCGGGACACCGAGCGGAGGGTAGTTATGGGGCGGCTGTGGGCCATAGGGCTGAGGTGGCCCATATGGTTGAGGTGGTGGCCCATAGGGGAAAGGCGGGCCGTTCAGTAAGAGCGGATGCGGTCCTGGAAAGGTCTTGTCTTGCAATACAGGATCCGATTCCTTGTCATGACTGTCGTCGGTCGGTATCGTGGCAGGATTATCGGGAAGGGTCGACGTGGGAGGATTGTCTGGAGGGTTCGACATGAGGGGAGTGGAGAAGCCGGAGTCTACCAAAACGCGTTAGTTGATGGTGGATTCAATTCTCCCAACATTCCATTGTCAAGATACAGAAGACAACTCACCCAGTTCTGCAAAGCTTCTGGAGACAATCGTACCGCGAGACACCCCTTATTTCTCGGTCAACAAATCGTGGTGAGGCTGAGCCTCAGCTTCAGTATCAGGCTAGACTGGCTGACGTAACCCGAGCATTGTATTTACAGCACCTGATTGGCGAAGAGCCCATAGTGCAGTGTCCAGGCTGGGTTTTCAGTAGTTTTTGGGAGTTTTGGGGAGTTTTGAAAAGCTGCAAGCCATCTCGTAAAGTTCTGTGGTTTTTCAAGAAAAGCTACCAATGCTTCAGATCAATGTTCAGAAAAACAGAAACAAATAAAGAAATAGACCCTTGTTTTCGTAAATTCTACATTACAAGATGAATTCAAGAAGTCCTCCGTGGATAGCGAATGCCAATTGTTGGTGTACCACAAATGTACCATTCCTGACTTTCTATTTAACACCATTTATCCCCATGTATATATCATCATTGATGCCGACACCAATCATTTGAGCGCCCAACATATATATACGGAGCCTAGCCCCCCAATACCTTCTTACCTAAAATAGCCGTTTTCTTGGTTTTAGTTTTGAATACACAATCCCATCGCAATGAATATCGACTTTTCCGGCCGAGGGGCCATCGCGCTGCTCGAATTGCTTGTCTCTATGCATCTCCTTCCAGCCATGGTCGTAAGTGGCATTCAATTGCTGTCGCCATTCTAGTCACTTACATACCACCCATAACAGCATATTGAAACAGCCACAACACTGTCCATCGCTGTGTCTCTCATCGCGACCGTTATCCAGACCTGGGCTCTAGCCTTACAGCGAGATGAACAGCAAGAGGCCACAGCAGGCGATGCTAACCACCTGTCTGCAATTCAATCCACCATGATGCAATACTTGGGCCTATACTTGAGTGTGATATCTACAACACGAAGTGGATTGTATGGTGGCCCAGGCCGGCCGTTGATATTCTGGGTTGGTGCTGGGCTTTTGTTCCCCCTTGTTGCTGTGGTCATCTACCCAAGTCATAGCCTCCTTACCCAGCTATTCCTCTTCTTTGGCGCAGTTGCTAGCAACCTCGTGTGTGTGCGCTTGCTACAGAGGGAGGTGCAAAATGAAATTGTGTAATGTTACATGTGAGAGCTGCGAATTGGACGAAGATGGCCGTGGACGTATGCTGTTTAGCGGCGGGACGACGAGCGGGCTGAAGCGGTTGAGGCACACAATGGCGACCAGACAAGTGCAGCACTCGATTTCAACTCAGGGCGTGGACTCCTGCCAGTGCCCATCTCCTGATTCGTAACGACACATTTAGCAGAAATAGACCATAAGATTACTCGGTTGATTAGGCGCAATTCATATATATTATTCTTCATCTCCTCTTGGCTCTATGGTACTCATTGCTTCTTCTTCTCTCCCGCGTCCTTGGCACGCTGTTTCCTCCTCTTGATCCAGTTCTTCAACTCGTTAATCAACCCCATGATTAGGGGCACACCCACGGGCCCTAGCAGGGGAAGGTAGACAGCAATCTTGTGCTCATCATGATAGTACGGCTGGCCGACCATGCTCTTTTCGAAAAAGGCGCGCTCAGCCTCCTCCTCGGCGATGCGCGCGTGGTACAGGCCCTCGGGTCCGCCCAGACTGCCGCAGGCCTGCTGCAGGTGGTCGATGGCGGAGGCGACGCCGTCAGCGACGCTGCGGGGGATGGAGATGGAGGGGAGGGCGAGGGAGAGGCGGGCGAGGGAGCCGAGGGTGGACGAGGCCCGCAGGATGAGGTCGGCGGAGCGGATTCGGGAGAGGGTGGAGAGGCGGAGAAGGAGGGATCCCGACTCGGGAGTACCAAGCAGCGACAGTAGATGGCCGTTAAAGGTGAGTACGGCCTGTCGGAGTGTTTCGCTAGACACGTGTGTGGTGGTGTCTGGGAGCGACAGCAAGTAGACGGTGCCCCACTGCGGAATCATCCACGAGTGCGCCGTCTCGGTCTCAGAGTCCAGGCCAATGTTCTGGTCGCCAATATAGATGACAAAGTTGACAGTCGGGGCCCCTCCAATCGAGGGCGAGAGCGGCCACTCGGCGGCGTTGATAAAGGACGCCAGATCGGCCTTGGTCAGGACTTCTGACTGGGCACCGGGGGTCGCGTAGAGCTGGACCTGGGTGTCGATGGTAAAGTTGTGGATCGGGCCCAACACATCGAGCATGGGCTTCATGTACTCATCAATGGCCGTCTCAATGTCCCAGGTATTGGGGATGGCGCCGGCCGTGAAGAGGGAAAAGGTCAAGTGGTATGTGGGCGCGTATCGTAGCGATCGGGTGGTGCGCTTGGCGAGCAGCTCGGCAGCCTCGGGGCTGATGCTCTGGGGTCGGGCATCGGGACTGGACGAGGTGGAGAGAAGGTAAGAGATGGTGGACTGCTCCTCGGAGAAGGTGGATTGGAGCTCCTTGGCGATATAGGTAGCGAGGGCTGATGAGGATGACGATGGAGAGGGGATGGCGTTGGGCGGGTAGACGATGTCGAGGACGGCAGAATGGGGGTTGAGAGAAGCTGTATTGGTCTCGCCGGGAGTGAGCTGGATCGTCAACGCGACCTGGGAGTTGTCGGCGATGGGAGCAGCATTCTTGGGGGCTAGTTCTAGGCGCAGATGGTGGCCGGAGAAGTCGTTGTGGTCGTCGAGGGCGTGCTGGGTCAAGCGCACAAGGTTCTGGGCCTCGCTCTCTTGGAGGGAATCGGCCTGGATGGAGATTTGAAGGGGAAAGACGGGTCGACAAGCCTAAACGGACAATGGGTCAACATCATGTCTAGCAAGACAACGGCGCAATGAGCTTTGCGACGGGAGTCTCGTACCTTGCCCTCTGCCCATTCGAGCATGCCATCGAGGGGCAGGTTTGCGCGGTAGATGGTAGTCGTCTTCCACCAGATCGGCAAGCCCAGAAACACCACGACGAGCCAAAACGACAGGACGATGTACGAGCGGCGCGTGATATCCGACTCCTTCTCGGGAGGCGGCAGCTTGAGGTCGGCGCTGGCGTCAGCGGGGGTCTCGACGGCGGGAGAAGACGGGGCCGGCGCCGAGGGCGAAGCGGAGCCAGACGCCATGATGCCGATTCCGGGGAAAGAAGGACGAGAAAAGAAGGCGAAAAGGAGAGGCGAGAGGCGGGCGGAACACGGCGATGGCTTCGTGGCGCGCTCTACTCCTGAACGAGCTCCCGTCCCGATTTGGCCGTTTGGCGGCGTGCTCAGACACGATGTCACGATGTCACGTGCGACAGTCGGGACGTCGGCGATGAGAAGCGCCGACTTGCCGATGGGTGGCCCGATTAGGAAATATGGACATGGCCGATCCGAGAGAGGGCCTGCAAACTAGCATGGAACATGGGATGTAGCTAGAGCGGTAGTGTGGAAGGCTAGAAGGGCATTGGAGCGTCGGGACGTTGTGCGACCCCATGGGGAATCGGGATGGTGGCCAGGGGAGAGTGGGATCATGGATGGGTGACGCTGATGGAACCTGGTGATGTGGTGGCTTGGATTGGAGAGACATGGAGCTTCGCACCACATGGCATCATGTTGAGTGAAGGGTGATTCCGAAAGAAGAATGGCCAGGTCAAGACGGAATTGATAGGCTTCAGCAACGCATTTGGAGGAGAGCAAAGACGAAGATCCCATCCCCATGAGTATGACTGATCGTCCAGTTAGTGTAAGCTGTCAGCACTCAGATTAGACTGACAGACATGGCTCCAACAACTCCACGTCCGCCAAGCCTCACGTCTATATTTCGCCCTCTAACCCCCTCCGCAACAATTCCCAGACTCGGACATTTCCCTTCCCCTCTTTGTCTCTTACACCTCACACACACGCTGCCGTGCTTCCCCAGATCGCACGCAACTTCCCCGCCATCCCGGCTATGCGCGCCAGCCCTCCCCCCCTCTTGCGCCGAATCGCATGCCCAAACGAGCCGTGGCGCTGGGGCGTATAGCATGACGCAGGGTGACGTGCCGAGGCATCGCGGCGGGCCGTGAATGAGGACGGACGACGACGACGACGCGATCTCGCTTCCCCGGAGCGGAGCGAGTCCCTCCTTTGCCGTGTGCCGTTTGCCGTCCCGCTAGATGCACGCGGTTGGTGTGTATCTGTACTGCGCCCTGCTGGACTTGGCTTGATTTGAGTCAACGCGGTGCGGATGCAGGCTGGCTGCAGTGCGAGCATGTGCTGGGCCGAGTCCGCGTGTGTGCCACGATGAAGAGGACACACGTAGATGAAGACGCTTGAACGGACGATGCGGACAAACAGACACGCCGGAATTGAAGCAGACAAACGCCCGTTTAAATACTCGGCGAGCGCCTGCTTGTTTTCTGGTTGTTGCAAGCAGACTTGAGCTACTTCAGCTGCTTCAGCTACTGTGGAGCTCTCCATCGTCATCCACTCTAGTGTCACTATCGATAGTCGTGTATCAGTCCACCAGCGAGCGACCCACGTCACCACAGCCGCAGCCCCCGAGCGTCTTTGTTCGTCTCTCTTCTCCTGCTCTCGCCCTCAGCAGGTCGGCGACGGCCACTCAGAACACTGTCACAATCATGCCTCGTCTGTATTTCTCCCTCTACGTTGCTGCTCTCGCTAACACTCTCAGTCCCCCTCGCCATCACGGCGCCCGCCATCGCCGCCACCGTCGCCTACCTCAACGCTCGCTCCTCGGCCTGGTACGACCTCCTCCTGCTGCGATGCGCCCTCACCGGCGCCGGGCGCATGTACTACCGCGAGTACGTCGACCGCCTGAACCTGTTCTATGCGCTCGAGGCCGTGGCGACGAGTTCCAGCACCGCCGACCGCACCCTGCTCATCTTCGAGGGCACGCGCTACACGTACGCCGAAGCCTACGACCGCATCCTGCGCTACGGCCGCTGGCTGCGCAGCGATATAGGCGTCAAACCCAAGGACGTCGTCGCCATTGACTACCAGAACTCGGATCACTTCGTCTTCCTGTGGTGGGGGCTCTGGAGCATCGGCGCGAAGCCGGCCTTTATCAACTACAACCTCGTGGGCGCCTCGCTCGTCCACTGCCTCAACGCCGCCACCACGCGCCTATGCATCGTGGATCCCAGTGTTGCTGTGAATGTGACGCCAGATGTCCGCGACCGGCTGCCCGATATTCGCTTCGTCATCTTGACCCCCGACGTCAAGACCCAGATTCTCGCCCATGAACCCGTCCGCGCCCCCGACTCCGACCGTTCCGAGACCAGTCTGTCCAACATGTCCATCCTGATCTACACCTCGGGCACTACTGGAATGCCCAAGCCTGCTATTGTGTCCTGGGGGAAGCTCATTGTAGGCGGGACCGTCGCCGAGAAGTTGCAAGCGCGAGGAGACGGCGACGTCATGTACACGGTAGGATCCCAAGCTGATTGACTTATATCTCCCTGCTCACATATTTAGCCCATGCCTCTATATCACTCCTCCGCCGCCATGCTCGCCTTTTGCACCACCGTCCTCGGCAGCTCGACCATCGCCATCGGCCGCAAGTTCTCCGCAACGACCTTCTGGAATGAAGTCCGCGAATCCGGCGCCACCAGCATCCAGTACGTCGGCGAGACGCTGCGCTACCTGCTCGCCGCACCGCCGCAATACGACCCGGAAACAGGCGAGTGCCTCGACCGCAAGCACAAAGTTCGCTTGGCCTTTGGCAATGGCCTACGCCCAGACATCTGGAACGAGTTCAAGGACCGCTTCGGCATCGAGGGCATCTGCGAGTTCTACGCCGCCACCGAGGGCACGCTCGGCACGTGGAACCTGTCCAAGAACGACCTGACGGCCGGGGCCATCGGGCGCAACGGCTGGATCTACAACATCGTCATGAGCTTCAACCTCGCCGTTGTCGAGGTCGACTGGGACACCGAGATGCCGCTCCGCGACCCGCGCTCCGGCCGCTGCCGCAAGGCCCGCAGCGGCGAGCCCGGCGAGATGCTCTTCCAGCTGCCGTCCAAGAACCCCTTCAAGCGCTTCCAGGGCTACTACAACAATCCGGCGGCTACCGAGTCCAAGGTGGTGCGCGACGTGTTCCGCGTTGGTGATATATGGTTCCGCACTGGCGACGTGGTGCGTTGGGACTCGGACGGCCGCGTCTTCTTCCACGACCGCATCGGCGACACGTTCCGCTGGAAGTCGGAGAACGTGTCGACAGCCGAGGTCAGTCACGCGCTGGGCCTGCACGAAGCCATAAAAGAGGCCAACGTCTACGGCGTCGAGCTGCCGCACCACGACGGCCGTGCCGGTTGCGCCGCCGTGTTTCTCGACGGTGAGCTTCGTGACGAGACGCTGCGTAGCATCGCCGCCCACGTACGCGACTCTCTACCGAAATACGCTCGTCCCATCTTCCTGCGCGTCATGGGCGAGATGGGCGGTGGACAGATTACCGGCACCAATAAGCAGCAGAAGACGACTCTCCGCGCTGCCGGTGTCAAGCCCTCATCCAGTGATGACGATGGCATGGGCACCGTGTATTGGCTCAGCAATGATACCTACGTGCGCTTCGGTGAAGAGGACTGGCGCGCGCTCGAGGCTGGCCGGGTCAAACTGTAACGTAATAATGACTTCTGCACCTACGACTGTACATAAAACCCTTCTTGTAAATCCTAGGCTAGTTTGAAAGCCACTATCCAACATACCTACTAATGCATTGGCATCCATTAGCATGTTCAGATTAACAACATATTGTTTGCGTGAAAGAAACAGTAGCTCTATAGTAAGCATCGTATCACGGCGTCTCATTCAAGTTTAGTGATAATGATGCCCGGAAATGTTCGCAAAGTAACTGTGTCAAGATGGCTAACATGCATTATACGACCCAACTACTTCACCGATTTGGAAAAGCCCAATGAGACCAAGCTGCACGGCCTGATGGCCTTCTGCAATGCTCATCTCTGAACTCTCGCTCGGATCCTATACATCATTCGTCAAACCCGGCCGGGCAATGCAGTGCTGACAGCGGAAGCCACAACAGCGGCGTCATTATACGGCTACCAGTAACAGGCGTAGGGAACAGGGAAAACTAAAGGGCCATAGCAGCCTGGTGGCATCAGTTGTATTCTCGGCGGATGGCTAGGGGACATTGTCTATAGGTAAATGGTCTATAAAGGTAACCAGTCTATGATTTCCACCTCAGCAATTTATTTCGCCGAAAACCTACTGTTCTTTCTCAATCGCTTTCCGAAAACATAAAAGATGTAAGGGAAGCTAAATGTATTGTACCGTCAGTATCAGCATTCTGAGCCTTGTACAATGTATCCAGGAACACTTACGGCGACATTGCCAGAGCCAAAAATGCCAATACAGACGTAGCCCACTGAAATCCTATGCCTAGAGCCATTGTCAGGTTATTGGTCTACCGAAGGTAACAGCTTGGAGGGCAAGACAGTTGAGATTTCGGCTTGCCTTGGTACAATTGGTATCCAAATAATGGGAAAGCTGCAGCAAAGCTCGATCGGACGAAACTGTTTGCTGCCAGAGCTATCAAACCAATAGTTATAAGCTGTATTGGCATGGAGCATAACGCAAAGGAAGCTTACCAGAAGCAGCATACATCGGATACTAGATTCAAAGTCAGGAATAGTAAACCACATATGAAATGAACACATACACATTCCACAAGAAATGTAAAAATTGCGGAGTATACTAAAATGATTCTTTTGCGCGTGGTGAACAGATGGAGCGATTAGTTCATGATGGTTTCCGCGTTGTTTGCCATGTGCAGCAGTCAGTATGACGTACCCAAAGCTAACGTATAAGTTAGTAATTATGGAAACTTATATCTTGAATAACTCACCCGAAAAAAGAAGAAAAGATGATTGGAACTAAATTCTGTTAGAATGGTTCTTTGAACTAAATGTGATGGAACAGCGATGCAATCAAGAATCAGTTGTGTTTCACATACCAATCCAGTGTATCTGCCAAATATGTCTTAGACTTGCCAGCATATACCAAGTTGAATTATAGCACATACTGATGAATAAGATGTCCAGCCAAACCCTAAAAAATGTGTTAGTATTTTTCCAACAATCTTAGGTGTATTGACAGACCAAATATTGCAACAGGGATGACAATTGAGCCCACAATAGAGGGAACAAGTCGAAATTCCGGGTCTGCACGACTATCAACCTCGTCGCTATCATCGTTTCGCCGTCGAACTAAACGCTGGTAATTGTTCCTCCAAATTGGATCACTGATTATGCCAAAGATCATTCCGACTAATAATCCCAGGAATGACAACCCACTTTGAGAGAGTGTAAAATTATGAGAGGTTGAAAAGATCAGTGGAAACGCACCAAAGAAGAGATACAGGATCCCAAGTAGGATTGCTGACAGGATGCAAAGGTTTAGGCACTACACGCAAGCCTTAGCAACGTACCATAAGTTGATCAAGCTCAATACGTTACCATTGGTTCGAAGATGAGAAGTTGGAATGGCCTTTTACATGAGTCGAGTACTGCATGTGCAATCCTCTTGGGATCTGGCTCCATTGGTGCCTTCCATCTGTCGTCGCCAGTTTCAAGGCGGATTCTTCGCGCTTTCTGGCATAGCAATATAGGATGGTATGTTTCTGGTACAAATACCAAGATCAAGACCAACTCTATCCCGCCCCAGATGAGGAGGAAGTAAAAGGACCTGACTGTCCTTAATACCATTTTTGACACGCATCAAAACAAGGGCTCTCCTTACCACCGCCAGGGGCAATATTGGTTGATAAACCCACCAACCAATGGGCCAATCTCGGGTCTGTTGCGATGTTAGAGACAATAATGAATGATGTGGAATCTAGATTAGATGCTGTCTTCGTTCCATTGCTTGCGTCGAGTGTATACGTTACATACCCAAGAAAAGGAGCAGCCTGATAAACATGTTAGTTACACGAAAATGATTCAAGTACGTTGAACCGCACAGTGTAGACCATCATAGGCGCTGAAAGCTCGTGGCCTGAGAAAAGATCGCTGACAGTTCCGCCTGCAACGCTAAGGAATGCGCTGCCAGCAAAGCCGTCGAAGAACCGGCCAACAAGCATCGTCGACATGTTTTGCGCGAGAGCACAAGGTAAGAGCCTGAACAGGGCGGTTAGTAGGATTCATCAGAAATACGGACTTGGACTGACCAAACAACAAAGAGAGAGAACGAGTAAACATAAATAGGTCTTCGCCCGTAAAACTAAAACTTGATTAAGAATAAATCCGTAAGAAGGTTCTCCCTGGTGCTGAAGACTCTCACCTCTGATAGAGGAGCCAATATCATGGGACCTGGCGTTTCCAGACCCGATTAGCCAACTTGTATTGCCTCCCCGCCGCAATCTTCATGATCTTACCGAGACCCAGGCCGAAGACAAACAGCGAGAGACCCAGTGTGGCAACCTGTCTCGAGCAACCAAATTCAATCTGTAAATTCTCTTGTGCACTGGCGTAGAGCGACGATGTGCAAGCCCTACTCGATGTTAATGCGATGAGTGGTTGGCCATAGCTAGGGTACTTACACACATAGGGATCCCGACGACACAATCACCACAATTAACCAGCGGCGTGTTTTGCTCATCGCCATCGGGTTCGCCGGCTTCTGGTCGCCTTCTTC
This sequence comes from Ilyonectria sp. MPI-CAGE-AT-0026, assembly GCA_020744155.1. Taxonomy (NCBI): domain Eukaryota; kingdom Fungi; phylum Ascomycota; class Sordariomycetes; order Hypocreales; family Nectriaceae; genus Ilyonectria; species Ilyonectria sp. MPI-CAGE-AT-0026. Next base: position 623,931 of record JAGPNQ010000027.1, on the reverse strand, counting down.
CCATGACACAGTGTGGGCTGCTGAAGCGGTCATGGTCTATCCGCTCGGATATTTCGTCACGAAGTGCCTCTTGATACAAATCCGATGACAATCAGGTACCTGCGTTCAAGGAATGCCTGTGTGGGAATATGAGTTCGGATGGATGGATCGTGGTTAGTGAAGGTAGGACTGTATTATTTTATAGCGCTGGGAGCTGAGTCGAGGGGAATCTACGGCGAATAGCACCGGCAACGGAGAAATGAGATAACAGAGCCTCGACGACTGGGTATCGTGATTGAGTCATAGCGTTGAATTCACAGGTGGGCCCACTGCGGTATTTCTCTTCCAAGACGCCATGGGAAGGACATTCTGAACCAGAATGATACAATGTTCGGACCGAACGTTGGGTGTAATTGCTCTGGCCCGATTCGCTACTCGCTTGTAGAAAACGGTCCACTCTAATTAATACTATCTTCGCAGCCAAGTGATGGAGTATTCGAAAACTCCGATTGATCACTCAATTTAGCACCTTTATTAGTTGTTAGTCACCCCTCTATTAGGAGCAGTCTCGCATCGCAAGGTAAGGCGGAGCTAGTACTGTTCCATCGTCAGCAAATCGGAGGACGCGCCTGTCTCCGATGCCGATGCCGATGTTCCCCTTACCAGCCGAATGAGCAGACATTTAAGAATCCGCAAGATAACCCAAGTGTTCAACAGCAAATATTACTCTGCCATCAACATAGTCACCTCATATTGTATTTTGATAACGCAAATAAACATGGATCCACTGCTCCGAGATGTTCGGATTGTCGACTCGACAGGCGACTCGTATGTATACGAGCAACATGTCACAGTCCCGCTGAAATCCGGTGGAGTGATTCGTTGCAATGTCTATCGACCACGAGAGTCCGAGAATGGGCAAAAATGTCCAGTCATCGCCACCCTTGGGCCATATGGAAAGGATGTTCCTTATGAAGTGTATGTCAGCCTGCTGCATCCAAACCTTTTCACTAACATGTTGTCAATAGGTTCAATCCACACAGCTTTGCAGAAATTGACCCAGCTCATCGAACCGAGCATTCTGCGTGGGAAACCCCTACACCAGATTATTGGACCAGTCACGGCTATGTCGTCGTACGAGGCGACGAACCTGGTATCGGGCAGTCTCCAGGGCTTCTAGACATCCTATCCACGTCCACGGTTCAAGCCTTCTGTGATATGATAGAGTGGGCCTCTGAGCAAACTTGGTCAAATGGAAGGGTCGGTTTGCTGGGTGTCAGCTATTATGCCGCCATGCAATGGCCGGTTGCAGCGCAGAACCCCAAAGGATTGGCAGCCTGCATCCCTTGGGAAGGATTTTCGGACAGCTACGATGAATCAACTCGTCACGGCGGCATCCTTTCCAACACTTTCTTCACGGGGTGGTTTCATCGTCAGGTCACCCCAAACCAGTATGGACTCCCTGGGAGGGCAGCACGGAATTGGTGTCCCGATTCTATCGAGGGTGACCTGGACGAGGATGACCTAGCGACCAATCGAGTCACGGATCCAGCAAAGCTACACCAACACAGATACAGAGATGACCTGACCTTTGCGGAAAGCACCTTCAATTTCGAAGACATCAAAGTTCCGATACTCAGCGTGGCGAACTGGGGCGGCATCATGTTGCATCTCCGGGGCAATGTTCGGGGATATATGTTGGCAGGCTCTGAGCTCAAATACCTTCGATTCATTACTGGTCGCCACGACTTACCTTTCTACTATCGCGAAGAAGTTGAAGTGCAACGAAGCTTCTTGGATGCTTTTTTGAAAGATCAAGACAGGGTCGGATGGGCAACAAAGGGAACCATCCCACCGGTTGACTTGGTTGTGCGAAAGGGAAACGTAGGGTTCAATGATCCATCCGCCGAGCAGAGGTTTTTGCGAAGACAGGAGAGCGAGTGGCCGTTGGGAAGAACTAAGTATACAGACATGTTCCTCACTACCAACAAGGAGCTGCAATTTACGAAGCCGGAACATATTCAAACAACAAACGCAAGCTATGCGGCTTTCGGCAATGACACCGATTCGACCATCATCTCTTTCCAATCACAGCCATTTGAGGAGGAAACAGAGATTACCGGTCATATCACGGCACATCTCAATATCTCTATTGGCCAGGTTGGCTGTGGAAACACCCCGAGCGATATGGATTTGTTTTTGAGTCTCCGCCATATTTCGCCCGACGGCGCAGAAGTTCTTTATACTGGATCGATGGGAGAAGGAGTGCCCGTATCCAGAGGCTCTCTTCGTGTTAGCCTGCGAAAGGTGAATTCTCAACATCCCCACCACCGCCCATGGTTGCCGCACCGGGATTACCTTTCCACAGATGTACTGCCAGTACTTCCCAATGAAGTATATGCCGTTGATGTCGAAATATGGCCCACAAATGTCGTGGCTGAAGTAGGTGGCCGAATTGTTCTCGATATCAGCTCCAAGGACACCGCAGGAAGTGGATTTTGGCTTCACACCGATCCTCATGACAGGTAATGCTTTGACGGAAGTTACCAAGGAGATGACTAACAGCTCTTCAGATCTCCTGAAACGTTTCGCGGCACAAACCATATTCACTTTGGCCCTCAATACCTCAACTACCTAACGTTGCCAGTTATCGCTTGTGATACGAGAAGGGATCTTTGATCAAAGCTAATGTATGTAAGATAGATGATGTTCATAGTTAGCTAGCCATGGTCGGAGCCATCAAGGCACTGATTCACAAGGCCCTACGGCCTGGGGCATCAAGCCCGGTCCCCGGCTGTGAGGCCAAGGAGCCGGCTTTCCGCATCAGCTTTCTGGAGGTCTGGAAGTGTTGGGGCCATGGAAGAAGATCCGAGCTGTAGCGTGAGGAGGGTCGCACCGCTCTGAACACAGTCAGATGAGATAGGTTACGCCACTACTTCAATTCTCTATTTTCTTAAATACTGTTCTAGTCTTCACTCATGCTAAAGTAATAACACCTCCCACCCTCTGATTGTGCAATTAGTTCTGGTGTGCTTGACAAAACTATGGAATTTCTAGGCCATGCGCAACTCAACGCGCGGCATGCCCTCTTTCGTTCTGGCAAACTAATTCAGGCCGTTAGACCGATCCGCCGCGGTCACGTTCTGACAGCGGAAAAGTCGTACACCAATCGGACCGAGTGCCCGATCCACGATCGACCAGCCAATTAGCAAGCCGGTTGCTTCGGCCGAATCAGTTGGCCAAGTTCGGAGTCCCGAATCGGGTATTTGGTATGGCTTATAATAACGCCGTCGGGAATTTGACGGGGGTGCTGGAAGGACTATTCCTCCGAATGGAAAGGGTTTAAGCTGTAAATTCCCTCATATGTGTAACCACGCCTCGGCTGTCTCCTGGCTCTTTTTCTGGGGAGTGAGTGTGCAACATCCTGCGTAGTGTCAAATTGTGGCTCAACCCTCCTGTGCTGTCGAGTCCGACATAGCGCTCGTATCATCCATCACTTTGACCGCCTGTCGAGTCTATGTGTTTGTTGTGCAAAAGGATGCATTAGAATAGCTTCAGAATAAGATGGTAAGGCTCGGACAAATATCCCGCCTTTACTATGTGAATATCTGACTTCGGCGCCCAGCCACTACGAATATGGTACTCCATACACTCATCCTCTTTTTTTCCTGTTTTTCTGGTATCGAAACCAGTGCCAGAAATGTCACATGAATAGGCTTAGCAGCTTAGTCATCTTTTCAGACTTAAGCCGAGGGTGGGTTCAGCTTGCCCACCGTGGAAACCTCTGCGACATCCTAACTTAACCGCTGAGATTGCAGCATATCGGTTGATGAAATGGCAAGACCGCTACTAAGCAAAGGCCTTAGCCTGAATGACCAACTCGATGATACAGGATCTGTTGCACCTAGAAGACCACCTACCAGCAATGACGATCCTAGCAGGTCAATCACAGCCTGTCAAAGATGTCGCGACCACAAGGTGATTTCTCCTCTTTCATCAGTGAAGAGTGCTGACTTTTGCCCAATCCTCAGCTAAAATGCAGTCGGGGACGACCTAGTTGTGTCCGATGCAGAAGACTGCACGCTGACTGTTTCTATCCCCCTCCGACTGACCGCAAACGCTCAAGAATTGAACATAATCTGACACAGCCGGCACGTTCGGCTCACTTTCGTACGAGTAGAAGACTTGCGGCTAGCAAGACCAGCCAGAGCGTTTCTGCACCACAACATGGGGAGAGAAACTTGTCTTCTGGGGGCATTCAGCCATCATTCAGAAGGACCCCAATTTCGTTTGACTCTTCAGCGATGAACATCGAAGACGTAGAACATCGCTCTTCCGCTGGTCCACCACAACATCATATCATGACTGAAACCCTGGCAGATATTTCATCAACTGTAAGTCAATTACTCGCAATTTTTAGTCGTTCATCTCTTGGTCTCCGCCGAGTTCATCTGACCGTTCTGCTCATAGACCTATCCTGTTCATCTACGCAACGACCATCAAACCTCAACCCCAGTGGGTGTAAACCAAGATGCAGGATCGTCAGCATTACCGCCGCGAGTTGCGGGTCTAGCACTACTTGAGATATATTTTTCTCGGGTGTACAATGCCCACCTGCTCTTCCACAAACCCCTTCTGTTTGAGGAGTATATCGAGGACAAAGTACCAGACTACCTTTTGAAGGCCATTTTTGCATTGGCATCATTGTAAGTCTTGAAGATCACAAGCCAGTATAGAATTTGATCTAATTTCCTGTAGATTTCTCGCGCCGAGTAACAGTCGAACTCGGTTGAGATCAACTGAGTTTTCAGAGCTTGAGGCTCTGAGTGTCTTTCACAACCGTAGCCTACCTTGGGCGGAAGCCGCCATGAGAGAAACCATGTTACTGACAGTCCAAGAGCTTTCGTTGACTATGATACAAACGCTGGAGTGCTCGGTGCTATACTGGTTTGGTGTTGGGAAATCTAGAAATGGCGATATATGTTTAGGCATACACTCATCCCCGATCATCACAATGATTTTCGCTAACCTTTATTTAGCCCTAGCTTACCGTAGTTGTTTTCTTTTGCAATACGGTCAATCGGGTGTGAAGAAGAATGGAGAATCCCAAACCGAGATCGAATCCGAGTTGAAACGACGATGCCAGTGGGCTACTTGGGCATCCATGTGTATTAGTGCGCAACCAGAAGCCCATCTTCGCTCAGCATGGTCTGAGATGGCCAATGTGCCCTTGCCCGGCCGTATTCGAAACTCACCAAATGGCTGGCAGGTCACAGTGGGACAACCCATGAATGTGGATTGGCGACCCATATGTCTCAGTGACTGTGAAGCAATTAGCAATCAGCCTGTGGTTGGCATGGTAATGAGGGTCATCGGTTTATGGTGAGTGGTATCGGGGCCAGTAAATCACAATCTAACATATAGCTCAGGGCAAAAGTTCAGCTATTTGGTTCTGAATACTCGACTCTCTTACCTAACCAAAGATTTGAAACGCTGTCGGATTTATCAGAACGTCTAGAATCACTCTGGGATGAAAGACCACAATCGAACCCTCTGGCCTGGAAAAGTCCCAATGTCTCTGGATCCGTGGATCAGCTTTTGTTGTTTGATGGCCTATACCACATGTGCAAGATGACTCTGCATTCAACCCTGGTGCCACTATTTTCTGGCTCACCAAAGGACCCATCAATGGACGTTGAGTTGGTGCAGAAGAGTGCGAAATCAGTCTTGCGCTTTGCGGATTTGTTTGTGGCCTTATTGCGGCCCTACTTCGATGGTGATTACGACGTCACATCCATCTCCCCACATTTAGCATATGGTGCCTTTATGACAGGCGTTGTATTTTTATCATTTGAAATGTCGACCCGAAATAATCCGACAACCAGGCCGCAAATAAGTTGCGACGTTCATGTCCAGAATGACCGCATGGCTCACGTCAATGATATAATTCGTCTCCTTGGCGTTCTTTGCTCGCATTGGAATGTCTTACACAGTGCAGTGAGTGTTTTTCAGTTCAAATCAAGCAGAAGTCTTATACTAATTGCTTACAGTTCGAAAAGTTGCGAGAGGCTGTTAAAGCGGTCACATCTTCCATCGAGCCGCAACTTCAAGCGCAAAATCCTGTCAATTCGAACCGGATGGACGACGGGGAACAGGCGGTCGATACTGCCAACAACGTCGAAGTTGGCCTAATATCTCCTTCAAACTCTCAGAATACCACATCGGGATCTTTCAACCATCAAGAAGTTCAAAACGTCTCTAGTTCCGCAGTGGTACACTGGCCATTGAATCAGGAGAGGCAAGAAATCCAGCCTCCTGTGGACAGTTCTGCCCCATTGATGGCCCAGAATCAAAGCCCTCACGACCCAACTCAGGCCATATCGATGGAGTCTGAGTCTCTTTACGGTTCATCGGAGGGCGACTGGTGGAATACAATAATTCCTGATATGGGGTTAGTCCAGGCGAATGAGCTCGGGGCTGGTTTTTCCTTTTTCTCTTAGAATTGGAAGTAGTCAAATAGTGACCACGAACCCTTTCATTCTTCACGTCCCAACTATCAAACTATTTGTTCAAAATACCAGTGACGAGCGCTGGAAATGTTGAAACACCAACTTGGGGATCTCGGCCCGTCTTTCAGCTCATTAAGAGAACACAGCCTTATAAAACTATATCCACCCCTTTCATCTTAAGAACCCACTATATGAGGCAGACAGCTTAAATGAGTTAAGTTAATGCTTTATTCATTTCAGCTTATACTGTCTGCACCTTCTAATGAAGCTGTAGTAATTCATCCCCCTAAGCTCTTCAGCGTGCCCCCTTTGACGTTAAATATGCTACTACTACTACTACTACTACTACTACTACTACTCGAAATCACGGAGGATGTTAGTAGGTGGTGCCAAAAATCGGTCCCTGTAGCTATTTTCGGCGAAGGTAGAAATTTGCAACCCAAATGTACTGTGTGAATGTTCGGGGGAGTGTGTGAATTTTCGGGGTCGGGGCTGCAAGTCCGACTCCGCACCTAACCAAGCTAGCAAGCAGCATTCGGCCGAATGTAATTGATGTGTCTATCATGAAACCAAGGAAGATATCTATTATGCATACAGATCTTTGGAATATTGGCCTTTTTAAATCGCAACATCATCGGCCGACGTCAACAAACCTCTTGACTCACATAAGCCAAAACAGGAAGAGCTGGATGCAATCCCTAAGAACATTCGAGACAAACAACCTGGAGTTCGCACCCTCACGGACCAACAGAATGGGAGATATGCTTCTGATCCTGCATCTAGCTTGCGATCACCCGTTGGCTGCCAATCATCCTCAAAAGTCTCTTCCAATGGCTTCCAAGGTTATAAAGCCAGATTGCCAGTCTCTAGTCATGTCGATACCTTGCCACGAGAGAAAAAGGCTGAGATGTTGTTGGACAGTATTGCCGTTACAGACAGCGAAAAGCAGTGTCTACTTGAGTGCCTAAACAGAAGCAAGGCTGAAGCTAGCATAGCTGAAGAAACATCCGACTATTCTCTATTGGCTGGGGAGAGTAACACAGACCAGTTTACTGAATTTAATTCTCAATTATCAGCAGAAAGGCACCATCAAGAATATGAGGACTGGATTCTCCTTTGCTTTGACTCCTTTTTTGTTTCAGCTCAGTACTTGAACGAATAGGGTTGCAGCAGCTAAAAAACGAGTTGAATGTTACCCAATGATGTAAATAGTCACTGCTATTTTCCATGTAAAATATTGAGCTAAAACACCAGAAGCATATTAAGAAGCAGAGGTTTATTGTATTCAAATTGGACGGTCACTATCTATTTATCTCATTTACTAAGCTTAAGCTGTTGTAAAGTTCTGACTGGGTACTTGCATCCAGGTAATCACTCCATCTCGCAATTTCAACTAGGAGAAAAGAATTTAGACAATGTGGTAGTGTTTGTAGACTTGACTATTTGTAGACTTAGCTATTGTCTATACCTGTCTCCTTGCACCTCGCCCCCTTTTCATCTTGATTCGCTTTCATGTCCTTGCACCTTACATTGAGCTTGACCCAAATGCGGTGGCAAACCGATCACGGGCTTGTCAACCGGCGATATTCGTATCGGGCTTGTCCGAATATAGACTCATGTGGCTAACCGCGGGTAGAATTTCGAAGCGTTTATGGGAGGTGGAACCTTTAAACATCTCGATCTCCAAGTCCCATGCAGTGATATTGTCACCCTGCCTTGTCCACAACACACACAGCCACTACAGTAATAAGGACCTTGACCTCGTAGCCTGGTCTGCAAATTTCTTGCGCCTCGCTTCAAGCTGCACGCAGGATACGGCCGCGCGACTAATGGGTTCTCCATGTCGCTGAGTGGCACAGACATTGTTGTTCATGGCTGGAGGAAAAAGGGTTGGAGCGATAATCATTGCTGCAGACGAGGCTAATTGACACGCCCTGGCTATCCAAATCAGAATCCGTTATTATTTTCTTTTATTTCTTTTAGGACTAGGTTAGAATAGTGTTTAGTCAAATGGAAACTCCAAGTCCTGGTGCTACGACCGACCTTGAATACGATTGCAACACCTCCACCGAAGCCTCTTCACTCAGCCGGGTTCAAGTCACCACAATCCTCCCAGAGAGCGTCGCTACAGGGTCTTTCTCTGGTCAAATTTAACATCGACGACAGTAGCTCGATCTTCGAAATCAGCAGAGCGCAAAGAAACAACAGCTCCACAATCAGTCTGGCGGAGGAGACATGTCGCCAGTATTGGCTATTCTCGCTGCTCCATCGTTCGTGAAGCGTTGGGCGAAGAGGAGGTGCGAGAAGAAGAATTGTTAGAATACAAACAAGGCCAAATGTTCAGGAGCTGCCTCGCACAGAAAGCCGACAGCAATTGTTAGAAGTTTGACAACTCTGCTGTTAAATAGCTGGATAGAGACGGTTCTTGAATATGTATATTTATACACCTCTGTGCTGGCAATCCAATTAGGTCCACATTCCCTTACATATCAAGCCACAGCTGAAAAGTCCCATACATATAGCTAGTAAGACCACACCCAGCTTATACTTTTCAATCCCAGGGGGTAGAACTCCGCAGCAGCAACCACCATCCCCCGAACCGTGTCAATACTCCCAGAGCGACCCGAGCCGTCGCCGCATCTAGGACTGCCCAATAAGCAAACCAGGCGAGACGCCGTCCGCCTCAATTACTTCTTGTGTATGTTTCAACCCCACGCTCCCGGCCCCCAGCCATTGCATTAGTTGCGCGGCTGCCCTTGACCGGTCAGCGTGGTGGCTGAAAGCTGAAGTAACGTCGAACTCTTGTCAAATCAGGTGACCACTAAGACGGCGAGAATATCAAGTCAGACTGAGAGCGCTTACAGCACCCGGATGTAGTAACGGCGGGTAGGGACCAAATAGAAACGAAGACTCGATACATTGCAGTATTAATATACCCCTTGGACTCCCTCTGCGGACTCACTATCCTCAACCTCTCGCCCATCATGTCTGCGAGGTGCTACGACCAGGACGGCAACGAGAACCCCGACCTCCTTGCGTGTTCCGCCGACGGCAACGGCCTAGCCTCGTGCTGCCAACCAGGCGACGCATGCGCTACGAACGGCTTCTGCCTCCCTCCCAGTGCCGCAAAAGCACCGCTCAACTACTACGTGTACGGCTGTTCAGACCCGACCTGGAACGCCTCGACGTGCGTCAATGAGTGCAACTGTATGACATTGACTCGGCCGGACGGGAAGACTGCTAACACGGCTGTTTAGTAGTAATAGGAACCGGCGTCATACCGTGCGGAGAGTCCAAGTTCTGCTGCTATCTCGCCGACGGATGCGATTGCAGCAACTCAACTGCCGTCTTTTCGCGCAGCCCAGTTCGCATCGCCACAACCCTCCCAGCCTCGACGGCCTTGTCATCGGCTGTATCAACAACCCCGTCGATCCGATCTTCGCCATCGCCAGATAGTAAAAGTGACGCCAAGTCCTCAGGCAATGTCGGCTTAGGTGTAGGATTAGGAGTTGGGATACCGGTAGGGTTTGCCGTGGCGGGTCTTTTCTGGGTCCTTAACCAGCGGGCGAAGAGAAGGCAAGCAGCTGAGGCACGGAACGTCGAAGCTCGAACATCAAGTGTTGACGAGGTCGATAATACCAACCCTCATGAGTTGGAAACCCTGGAGAGGCCACAGGAGCTGTCGACCCGGATGCTGATTGCGTCATAGCCCTTCTCTAGGTATTCCATAGCTTTCATATCCGTACCGCGTTCAGTTAGTCCTTGTGCCACTGGACACAGTTTGAAGTTGTCATTCATATCCCATTAGTCTACCATGATATTTCCTTCCGTCGACTCGTCCAGGGTCGACTTCCTCCTTCTACGTAGACCGTCAGTCGTTACATGTCTGGATATGACATCCCCTTGCTATGCTTTTCGCGTCCACCTTTTCTCCAATATGCTTGTCCTTCACCATCATTACCACTCTAGGATCCTGCAATCCCGAGTCCTACACGCTGGCTAGGGCCGCCACCATAGCCCGGTCCAGATGTGGCAGCTGGGGCCGTCCCAGTACGCTCCCTCATTCTTCTTCCCTCCATCAATCCTCTTAGTCCTCGCTTCTGCAGCCCAATCACGCTGCTGAGCTCACCATTCCATACAAAGGTCTCTTTCTCGCTGCCTCCAATCTCCGACGAGCTCCATTCCGAACCGCTTGCGCTAGTACTGCTGGCTGACAATTCATCGCTGGATGGTCGGTTCGAACTCTGCACGTTGGTATTGATTTTGAGGCCCTCAGTGCGACTCTGGATTTCATTCACGAACGGCGTCATAGCCGTGCCGTCCATGGAAAAGTCCAATGTGGCAGTCGGCGATCCAACCGGGTCGAAGCCACCAACGAAGAAGTTGGGGTTGAGTGACCCATCGATTCCGCGGCCTCCACCAGCAGCCATGGCAGTGGCGTTGAAGACAGCAGCTGCGTTTCGGCTATCCAGCAAGGCATGTAGTCGCTCAACCACGGCTTCGAGGAGACCATCGATGCGATATGGGCGAGAAATCTGTAGCAGCGAGCACAGAATCTGAGGGGTGCATAGCGGAGATGTCGGAGGAGGCAGTGAACTGGTATAGAGGAAGTGAAGCAGAGCTTGGATGGTCAGGTACGTGTGCGGGAGGTAGAGGCATCGGGGTCGTGAGTTCGGCGGGAGTGATCGTGGCGTGGGCGCTGCATTCGGGTTGTTATCACCGCCGGGAGGCATTGCACCACCAGAGGCACTCGTCGCCGCTGTCCCGGGCGGCAGGGTGCTTGAGCCTCCTGAGACAAGCGTCGAAGCCATCGAAATATTACTCTCGGCAGCCCTGGAACTCGGCGTAATCGTAATGGCCGAAGCTCGCAGAGGGTTGCTCGCCAGAGTAGAACGGAGCGTCATCGCATCGCTGCCATCTTGCGTCGCCGTACCCTCCCTCAAAAGTTGGACAAAGTAAGGTCCCCATCGCCGTCCCACGATCCTCGAGTTGACTGGTATCCGCTCGCCTCCAATGCACAGAATGTCCATATCTGCCAGTTCGCGCATTGTAAACGCCTTCTCACCCAGCTCCTCGCTCGCCCTCGAGTGGTAGCGACCACCAGCCGTGTACCCAGCCTTGCGCGCAAGACTCAGACCAGGGCCGGCATAGGGACAGCTAGCGGAGATGAAGCCCGACAGGGGGCTGGTCTTGCGTGGGTTATCATAAAACCCAAAAGCCTCGAGCTCCACCATGCAGACATTAGAGAAGTTGATGCGTCGGTGATTATAGTCGTCGACGAGACTTCTCTTTCTGTTGCCCAGGATCACAAAGGTGTTGCGTCTGTTCCAAAGAACACCCCGGTTCCAGCTGCCCTGGCTAAAAACGCTTCCTCCGGCATCAATACGACTCCAGGTAAGGGTCCGCAGATCCAACGCCCAGAGAGCATACTCTTGCTTAGAAGACGTCAAATACGTCCCGCTCACCACAAAATGGGTGTCAATCACCCCGCCATTAGGGAATCGAAGACCAGGGGGGGAGTAGGTTCCTGTCATCGGCTTTTCCGTCAAAGTTCCGTCAGACGACCGAATCTGCAGTTCCAGCTTGACATCGAGGAAGTTGTAGTTGGAGTAGATAAGCATCGAAGACCCCGGCTCCCGGGATTCCTGGCTGATCCCACCCTCCATGTTATGCATGCCATTTGAGTACGCACGGCCAATCTTGGATGTAACCGCAGGCGCAAGGGGCGCAGCGACACTACGGTAAGCGCCACAACTCTTTCCCAGGGATTGAGTCGAAGTCCATTTAAGGCTTCGGAGGTTGAATACGCTGATCTGTTCGATGTAGTTGTTTCCACCGTCCTGGCCACCCACAATCACCATTTCGGCGCCCCCTGTACCCACAATGTTGATCCCAATTCGTCCCTCGTTCGGGTTTCCGGTTGAGGGGTTGTGTTGGAGCGCAGAAAGAGGTGCACGGTGCGAAGAGAATGTAGCGGATGAGGGTAGAATACAAGCGCAATGGGCGTATCGGCCTTGGGGGGTATCTTGCGTAGGAACAAAGGTCCACATCTTGGTGGTGACGTCGTAGATGTAAATGTCGGACATGACGGTGATTTCCGGTTGCTGGGGATCGCCTCCAGCAGGCTGGTTTGGGGCAGGTGACATGCCTCCATAGCAGACCATCTTGGTGTCTCCCAGGGGGCACATGGAGTGAAAGTACCGGGGAGGGGGGAGATCGCCACTCGTTTCGAGCTTGGTCCAGTGTCGCCGGATCAGATCCAGCTCGTATAGGTCGGATGTTAGAGGAGCAGGTCGGCTTCTAGACAAGATTCGTCCTCCAAACACATAGAGCTTGTCGCCAAGAATAGTCGTGGTAGCTCCCACAAGGGCGTGCGGCTCACGCCCCGTAGTCCGGTGGACGTTGCACATCAAACCCGAAAGATGAGTGGACGGACCACCTTGGGAGGGTCCTCCAACAGAAGTGGGTGTTCTACCCTGAGACACGGCCGGGGATGGTCCAGCGGATGCGGAACCAGTGCTTCTAGGCTTCAGGTTCTCGTCTGAGCCGTCCTGCCTCTGACTCGACAAACTACTCACGCTGCTATTCATATCATGAGCATTGGGGTCCTGGCCGTACACCTGAGCAGTCGGCGGTGCTGATGTTTTTGAATCCATGGTACTCGTTCGGCTATCCATGACGGCGGTTGGTGTGGGAATGGGTATATCAATATCTGAAAAATCGTCGTCGTCGTCCTCGAGAACAATAGGCAGATCGTTGGCCACAGGCGGCTGCAACGGACTCGTAGACTCGGGCGGTGGTTGAGGTAGAGGTTTCGCAAGACTGTACTGGAGTTTTAGGTTTCGGACATGCTGGATGGCTGACGATTCGGGAGTCTTTGATAATGGAGGCGGAGGAGGAGGAGTGGTATCGGGAACTGGCGAGGAACTGCTCTTCAGGCCGAGGATTGAGGAACTTCGGGGGAGCTTGACGGATGGCAACCTCCGGATACCTCGATAGACACCGGAGAAGATATCGGGAGTATAACGACTGGTCGTCCGTGGTTGGGGTCGTTCCTCGGCCTCGGAGTCTGAAAAGGTGGAGTAGTCGTCGTTGGGAGCACGAGGATCCTGATTAACAGTCAGTTCCGAAGGGTCGGCCATGGTGATCGGCTGGTTGCGACGCAGCGCGGGTGCAGGGCAGCATGGACTGGCACAACGAAGGACGAAAGAAGGAAAAGGGAAGAGAAGAAATGGCGGGGTGATGTAAGGACAATGCGACGCAAAGCAGGTGACTGGGGAAGACAAGAAGACGGGGCCACATGCAGAGCAGGCGGGACCAGCAGAGGGATCAGAGGAACCAGCAGACGGGAGATCTCACCCTGGTGTACGGATTATCACGAACACGACCCGAAGCCAAGCAAAGGCGGGCCGGGGAACGTCACCGCTCGAGATGGGTCTCGAAGACTAGACGGGGGGAGATGGCCGAGGCGAGGCAAGACAGGGTACGAGGTCTGGAGAATGGGCCGCAGTCTGGGTCTGGGCCGGAGGCTCGGAAACTCGACGACGAGGCGCAAAGGAGGCGTACGGGAGGGTCCGTCGTGTTTCCCAGTCGCTGGTTGCTGGTCGCGGGGGTTGAGGCTCGGTCTGGAGACAACGGCCGAGATGGGGATCGCGGCACGGGCGAGGCAAGGAGCACTGGAGCAGCCAGCAACGAACTGGGGGCCAGTGGCGGCTGGCAGGCAGGGCAGACGGGCAGACTGGCAGACTGGCAGACAGTGTTGACCAGGGTTTGTCTAGACGTACCAAGTACCAGTACGGTTGAGTGATGAAGGGGACCGCAGGCGCAGGCGCAGGCCGGGGACGGGACGGGGCGATCGGTCGAGGAGGTTGCAGTGTGCAATTTCCGTGCGTTGGAGAAGGGATATGGCGATGTGCGATGTGGACACACACTCGGAGGTTGAGTCGGCCAGTGCAGCGCAAGCCCCCAGCTGAAGTGACAGACGTGCAGACTGTCAGACAACCGAACAGCCTCTTTGGGGTCCGTCTGGTCCCCTGGCGGAAGCGTCGTCGAAGAAGCGGTAGCGTCGAGCCGTAAGTAGCGGGATAGGGGCGCACAGACACGAATTGGAGGGGAAGCCTGGGCGAGCCTGGAAGCAGCCTGGGTCGGGGGAGGCCCAAGGGTGGGTAGGTTGAATGTTAGCGCGGACGCCCAAGGAGGAGGGACGTGGTGGTGCGTTTTCTGGTCGGTCAAAACGGTGGAGCGGATCCCCTGATGAGGGTTAGTCGGGGGGGCCGGGGGGTTGCAACGGCGCGTACTATGTAGCACTCTGACGTTTGATGCTTGATGCTTGGCGGTTGAGGCTGACGATTGTGATGGCGGTGGTGGTGGTGGTAGTAGTTGTGATGGTGATGGAGATGGGAGAGTGTGATGGCGATTCTCGGTTCTGGGTCTTCGTTTGTGGGTGGTGCTGCCAGAAAAGACAAAACCCGGTGATTACTGATGATGTTTTCTTGTGGTGTTGAGGGCGCACATGTGCACGAGGAATGCGGTAGGCGGCAGCTAGGTTGTTCCGTTGACCAATCGAGCCACCGACTCCGAAGATGGGAATCACAGACGGAAGCCACGCTCGAGGTGCTGGAGGTTTCGCACCTTCCCGCCGCGCTCAGTGGACAGCTCCACGGACATTAGACGCTGCATTCTATTACGTGCAGCATCACATCACATACAGACAGAGCTGCTTCGCTCAGCTGCCTCAGTCCCATTGGGTCATACTCCGAACGCTTCCTTCACGCCGCCGAACTGCTTCACGCCACTAAACTGCTTTACGCCATCAAACTGCCTTCGCGCCGCCATACTGCCTCCAGCCGCTAAGCTGCTTCACGCCATCAAAATGTCGCTCCCACGCCGTCGGAGACTTCCCACTGGACGCACGGCGCAAGGACCCCTGGAGCGCTTTCCTCCAGCGCACGCTCTGGCTGCTGCATTAGGCCTACTACGTAACTGGGGCGGCCCAGAATGCGCTGTGCGCTGCAGAAAGAGGCACAGCAACGCGGGATGGACCGGACCCCGGCGTTTGCATGTTTGGTCTTTGTTTTTTCCACGCCGCGGCCGGGTCCTCAAACGACGTTCCAGCTGTCGAAACAGCCGCGCCATGCAACTCGGCCGACCAACGCCAGACGACGACACAACGACGCCGGAATACGAGATGCTGCTTACGGCTCACGACGGCGCCCGGGAGAAGAGCTGCGGACAAGTCGTCTCCAGTGCTGACGTTGCGGGTATAGCACCGGGATTCTCTGTTAAGTGCTCCAGCTGGTACTGTAATGGCGATCAATCACGTCTGCCGGCATTTGTTTCGTCCGTCTCCGGACAACCTTCCAATCCCCACTGCGCTGCACCCGCCCTGGCCTCACAGGATTCAACCACTAAACCGGGGGTCTCGTGCTGCTGTCCTGTGGCTACACAGCTTGGCGTCCTGTCCTTTGAACTAATGGCCAAGTACCTTGACAACCTGTGCGAGCGAAGCCGGGAAAGGGATTATTTGCCAAGTTTCTCCAGGCAAGGGGCTGAACCGCATTGACACACCCACTCCGTGTCCACCACGTGGGAAATCAATCCCCTGCCAAACTACGCCAAGGAAACGTGTCCGAGACAAAACCTCAGTTCAGCAGCTTGGTATGGCCTCACCGAAACTTCTCGTATTGAGCACGAGCCTGACGATTCGGTCCTCTTTCGTGAGTTGATGACACCACCGTCTGGCCGTTCCGGCTGAGGATACACAGCACCGCGTGTGGCATCGAACAAAATGCTACCAACTGTAACCAACGTAACCAACGCTCGCTCTCCCAGACAACCCTCGGAAGCACTAAAGCCCCGGCCCCGATCCGCCTCCCCGGGTCGTTTCAGGACAAGCACCACGATGGAACAGCGGCTAGCTGGGTGCCCGGGGAGTCAAGCGACTTGAAGCCTCACCGGATAAGGTGGCTTCTCCGGGCATTCGGGATAGGAGGAACATTTCTGGAAGCGCTATTTCTCAGGGCCCCCGGTGTCTTCTCTCTCTCGCCTCGGGCGCCGGCCCCGTCAGCATTCGCTTGGGCCATGGCTCGCGCAATGCCCAAGCGCCCGGGCCCCAAGGTAGTCCCCCCGATGACGGCCGGGGGAGGACGAGTCAAACGGGGGGTTGGGAACAGGGGGGATTACTCGTACCAGGGCAGGGAACCACGTGCCGCATCCGCGGTTCGACGATGAGTCTCGATACTCAACGTCATGAATCGAGACTCGGCCATGCCGTCCATTGATGGTCGGATCCTTTGAGGATTTGAGTTTGGGAGAAATCTATCTGCTTCACTTGGCATCGCTGTGTGGGTGGGACGGGATGCTCCGTGGGGGCACAGTTGGGATCAGATGATGGCCAGTGGGTTCCCAGGATGAGTGCGTTTCCAGGATGAGTGTGTTTGTACAGTTACCGCCGTCAAAGTGAGGACTGGCAATGAGAAAACTAGACGACGATGCTTTCGACTAGCCTTATAATAGGGGCATTAAGCGCGAGAGATGACTGCAGTCTGGACTTTGTCAGCAAGGTCGGGGCCGACACTACGCTAAGGGGCGATTGAGTTTGTACGACAGAGATCCAGGTTTATGCAAAGCGTCTAACATCAGCCAAGGTCAAGCCAGTGGCGTTGATTCCCCATCACCAACACGTCATGATCATAGTTTCAGGTCTCTCTGCAACTACTGAATTGCCACGCTTCGTTATCAACAGCCAGTGAAGATAGTAACGAGTGTTGTAGATGCCAGAAGCTGAAACTGAGTAGTGGATCCTTCAGAACAGTCAGCAAACTCGCATGCGTCCACTTTGGGCGGAGCTTCCAGCTTAGCTAAGGCGAGTTCTCCACTAAACACATCCTACTCATCGCCGACGGTCCGAAGCGCTCACGCCTCACGGTGCGTAAGCTTTGGTTAGTTGGTTGCCACGACTGTCAGAATTTAAATGTGACGAGCGGTGACGCTGATTGATCCTTCGGAAGAGATGGCGAGTTTGCTCAAAGTTGGGTAAGCTGGGAAAATCACGCATGTCATCTGTCATCCCGTCATCTTCGCTCAAGTCATCCTGGCATCTTCCCCTCTTATCATATCACAGTCAATCAGCTTATCAACGAAGGGACTTTTTTGATCATTTCTTTCTTTTTTGTCTTTGTAGGCGCTATCACAAATGGCTTGAATCTGGCCCATCCGCTTATGGGAGATCGAAACAGGAACTAGGTGAGAGTCGATGGTTCCGAAACCCAAGGCATGCCGCCTTCCATACTTGCATCTCGGAGAAACTCAGTATTATGCGCAGCTCCTCAGGCCAGTCGTACTAGATCAACTCGTCTGGCCCAGCTCCTTGACTTGCTCATCCGCTAGGTATCATGATATGGTGGAGGGTTGGGAAAAGAGAGTCTGGATGAGACATCTTTAGGCGGCAACCTTGTCCTTGGACAGGGGAGTGAATCGGAGGTAAGGCTTGACGATGCGGAACTCGGGGAAGAGAGTCTTGGCCTCCTCGTTCTTGACAGAGGGGTGGACAATGACATCATCACCGGGGACCCAGTTGATGGGGGTGGTGATGCGGTACTTGTCGCCGGTCTGGAGAGAGTCGACGATGCGGAGGATCTCGTTGGCGTTGCGGCCGGTGGAGGCGGGGTAGGAGAGGATGGTGCGGATGGTCTTCTTGGGGTCGATGAAGTAGACGGATCGGATGGTGAAGGCAATGCCCTTGGCGTCGACGTTGGTGGCGTCCTGCTGGTCGATCCTGGGGAATGTCAGTTGGTGTTTTCATGAACCTGCCCGTACTTCAGACGGCTGCCGAGCAAAACTCACATGTCGTAGAGGAGAGAAACCTGGCGCTCCTTGTCGCCAATGATGGGGAAGGTGACGTTGCCGCCGGTGACCTCGGCAATGTCCTTGATCCAGCCCTCGTGGGACTCGATGGTGTTGGCGGACAGGCCAATGGGCTTGACGCCGCGCTTGGCAAAGTCCGGGCCGAGCTTGGCCATGGCGCCGAGCTCGGTGGTGCACACGGGGGTGTAGTCCTCGGGGTGGGAGAAGAGGATGACCCAGTTGTCGCCGATGAACTCGTGGAAGTCGATGGGGCCCTGGGTGGTCTCGGCCTTGAAGTTAGGGGCGATAGAGCCCAGACGGAGGGGAGCGGGAGCAGCCATTGTGAGGTGTTGTGGGTGGTTGTCTAAAGACGGGGGAGAAATGATTTGACTTGGAATGGTATCGAAGGAGAGCTTGGGAGGGAAGGGAAGAGGAGAGGGAGAGGGGGAAGCTCCGCGTAGCTCAGGCGGGGGCGGCTTATATAGACCAGAGACAGAGAGACAGAGAGCGAGACACAAGAGGAGGGGTCCCCGAGGTGGCCGGTACGAACTCCGTAAACTCAGGTGCCGGCAATGGAAAGAAACGGGGACCTAACGGAACCTTGCTGGTTCCCTGGGGCTTGGCTTGGCTTGGTTGGAAGAAGAGCCCGAAAGGCGTCCAAGATTTCTAAGCTGCATTCTGGCTACGGCGACGCCTCACACGTCCCGCCCAGCGCCGATTGCGCACCCACGCCACGCCCCCGCCACGGAGCAGGAGGACGAGGTCGATTAAGTGCCTTGTTTGATGGGGAGCTCGCTGCGGCGGTGATATTCGCACCCGTTCGAGACATGGGGGCGGCGACGGGTTGGACAAAGAGGGAAGGCTTACGGGCGATCACACCACACCACCAGCGGTTTGCCGTGCTGCCTCGTGCATTTGTTCACGGCGGATGGTTTGGGAAATACCAAAGAATAGATATACTTGTCCTCTACCGATTCCGGCTCCTATAATTGCTGAAACCAGCGCACTCTGGCCTGTTGAAGCAACATCAGAGCTGTTATTGTCTCAGCCCAGAACAACAACCCCGCGCTAGTTCAACCCCTCCAGCTCTGTCTCGGCATTCAACCCCGCCATCAACCACGACAAGAAAATAAAAAATTGACACACCCCTCCCCCTCCTTTGCGCCATTGATCACCACCATCCACCAAACAAGCAGCAGCGGCGCCAACTCGCCCAAAAGCGCAGCCTCAAAGTGTCCAGACACCATCGACCTCGCCCAGAGCTGCTGCCCCTCACTGACCCCAAAGCGGCAAGGCGGCGGATTGCGTGCTGCGCGGGCGTCGCCATTGGCCGCCCCGAGGCCATTGTGCCATCCAGCGCGCCAATGCTGCCATCGCCGTGTCCCTGACGCAATCGTCGCGCGGTGCGGCGCAACGACGCCTGCAGATGCTCCAATTCGCCGCGACGGGCGACCCCCTGCGCCGGGCTGGCACCCAAGCGCTTTGGGCGTCTGGGTCCTCGGGGCGGGGTTGCGTGAGATGCGTCGGAAGTCGGCGAGTCGTCTCAGTGGCTGTGTTTGTGCGAGGAATGTGTCCGGATCCGGGCGGCAGCGTTTTGAACACGGCGTCTGACTTCGCTGGACACCAGGGGAATCCCGTGCCGGTGGATATTATTCGTATATTCGGCTTTACTTGACCACTGCTCGTTTGGGGGGACCTGGTCCGTAGACTGCAAGCTGTATTCAGGTTGCTACGTGATAAGTTGCACCCCACGTAAATCATGGCATATTAGCGCATGAGGTGTAGTTCCATGCTGCGTCAGTGCCGCGCTGCTGCTTCTGCCTCGAGAGCCAAGCCCATCACACAATTCTGCATCACATCGCGTAGTCGGCCATCCCTGCCACACGCCCAACGGCAGGTGCTCCTCCCCCTCGTCTCGTTCTTGCCAAGTCGAGCTCCCGCTAGATTGGCTCTCGAACCCCGCCGACATCCTCAAGATTACCGACCATCTCACCGGAGCGATACTAGGCTCCCGCCCGAGCCGTCCGGCCCCGCAGCCATACACAAGGCGAGATGCTTATTATATTATCATGTCAAGCGCTTCTAATATCGGTGTGAAGACCGGATGGGGTGTAGGGTAACCTGGAGGCCTTTTCGCTGTGCAGTCGAAAGCGGGTCGGGCTCACTAAGAATGTAGGGGGTCTCAAAGAGGTCTCATGAATCGGGGGCGGAATAGGCTAAAGATCTAGTCTAACAACTTGATGGCTTGGATCCTTATTTTTACAGCTATCTCCTTCTTGACCGCTATTTTCTTCCTCTGTTAGTGGCTATGTCAGTTGTCACCGCGATGCGGCTCGCCCGTTTGATGTCGCACTAGTTGGCGCCACTCCTCGTGATAGCATATGAAGACAAGGATATATGCCACAAGAGATAATAGTCACAAACAATCGCTTGAGCGAAGGTTTAAATTTGAACCTATTCTTTACACTTGGCTATTGCGTAATCGGGGGATGCTCTAACTTCAAGTATTATACTTCGCAGTCTGCATCCATTACGTTCCACCATCAACTATCCGCACTACTACAAAACCACGGACAAATATCGATAAGAGAGTATGCTTGGAGTAAGACCATAGTATTTGGAACTTAGTATTTGAGTTCAAGCACCCTTCTTCTTCAACCTAAGCGCAACCAGAACAGAGAGATCCGTCTGTGTTTCAGTTTTACTTTAATCGTATTTTATTTTATATTCACCCGATTTCTTTCATCCGCACCTTCCCAACTGGCCCCACTATCACCACAAAACTCCATAGCGGGGTCAAAACCTCTCACAACCCACCCAGGACTGTATATACCGCAATATTTCGCCAATTTTCCATCGGCCGCGTGGCCTAATGGCTAAGGCGCTAGATTTCGGTTCACCGAACTCAATACCTCTAGAGATTTCAGGTTCGACTCCTGACGTGGTCGTTCGAGCGAGAGCTCGTAATGGTTATTTTTTTTGCGATTTTTATGGTATTCTTTTTGATGGGTTTTCGCCCCAGGGGAGCGGTATCTACTCCAGTTGTCGGCCAGATACTTTATCGGCCGCGTGGCCTAATGGCTAAGGCGCTAGATTTCGGTCTACCGATTTCCCCATTCTCTAGAGATTCCAGGTTAGTCCCTATATCTTCATCAACACTCCGCTTAAGCACTGGTTAACATTCCTCCTTAGGTTCGACTCCTGGCGTGGTCGCAATGCAGCTAGATACTAGTATTCATCTACTCTTTTTTGCCATTTTTTACATGTGGGTTTGACGTATGCTTCTTCACTGGCGGTGGAGATATAATGCAGTTGCAATTGTTGATCGCTGTGGGCTGGGGGCATAATACCGGAGCGTCACTTGAGTTTTTTTTTTGCGAATACAGGTGTATCTAGTTAACGCGAACATAAAGTTTACAAAGGATTAAATGAGAATTTTATGTATCTCTGTGGTTGTTATTTGTATTATTCTGCTGGATGTGGACTTGTGCCCTGGCTGGTGATGGAGGGGCTCGTTCACCACACAGCAAACCTTGGTTCACCTGGCTAGAGGACAAGCTGCCTGGGATAATGTTGAAAATCTCTAGTGCATGGTTATTTTTTATGTCTTTTTTAAATCTGTTCCTTTGAATCTGTTCTTCCCTTGGATACTCCTTCAGTCTGAGTTAGGGCAGGCTTTTTGGAAAGAGTGGGGGCCAATCTCTGCCTCATTCCTTCGGGACGGACCAACTTCACCTTGCTCGTTCGTCTTACTTGTTCGCCATAATTGTTGATTCCCTGATAGCTCTAACCCGCGGATTGCCTCAGACTCCAAAATTCCTTGACCTCGGTGAGTAAGTGGCGGGGCTCATCCTTTCATCTCAAGTGACCGAACGTGTTTTGCAGTAGCCGCTTTCACATGCTGCGGCGTCTACGATGCAACCACCAAACACATGCCAGCAGTCACAAGCTCGCACTCAATGGTTCATGTGAAATGTGCGCGTTTAAACAGTCTTGGTGATGTCACCGAGTCTCCATCTAACGCCCAATGCTTCCCCCGCCTGCAGTTCCCCAGATGACCCGATCTCCCGTGAACTAGCCTGGTGCCTCCTGTTCGCCGTCCCATGCAACGTTAATACCCATCCAACTCCAAACTTCCATGCACCCCGCAGAGATGCTACCCTGAAATGAAGGCGAGGGTGTGACCGCCTCGCCAGATATGCTCTACCGCCGTGTGTCTACCTGCATTTGGTTGAATCTGGCCTCGGATCAGTCCCAGAGCACCCACCCCGCCCGCTCCTCTGGCCGGAACGGACTGATGTTGCCGGAGCTTTGTGATGACTTGGACGGGTCGTCTCTGGGCTGTGCCTCGTAGGGCTCGGGGTCACTTGCGTCAGTGTCCTCCCGAATTCCATCGCTGGAATGATACGCCTCGCTCGTCTCTGCATCTTCCGCGGGAGACGTAAAGTTGCCCCTCGACCGCCAGGTATGGTCAGACCAAGGATCGGGAGTAGCCGTCCCAGATTCCTCGAGCACTACGTCGTGGATGCTCGGGGCTATCTTGTCTCTGGCTTGGAGGCGAGAGGGTGGCGTCAGAGGCTTGGAAAAGTCAACGCCAAAATCGCAGTCGTCGACTTCCGCTAGGTTCACGTGCAATTCTCGCATCTGAATGTGAATCTGGCTGCGCGAGGCACGCTTGAGACGAGGCTTGCGCAGCGCGACGGGCGATCCGGCCCGACTCCTTCGCGACTGCATCTCAAGACGCTCTTCTTGCTCCGTCTCATCGTCGGTGATGGCGCTGTCGAGGAGATTCCACCGGTCGGCGAGCTGGAGGCTACCCCCCGACTGCCGGCGATGACGCTTGTACGAATTCATCTCCAGACTCGATCCCATCACGACGCTGCTGGCCATGGGCGGTTCCGGGCCCTTGAACATGAGCTTCCCCCTCCCGGTATGCATCCGCCGGAGGTCTCGTTGGCTCTCGGAGAAGATGACGCGGGCTCGTAGCCGATGGACGGCGTGATCTAACGCTAGTTCGATCGCGCAGCGGTCGCGTATTCGACTGAGTTTGGGCCATGTAGCACGCTCGCCGAGAAGACAAGCTCTAATCATAAACTCGCTGGTGGGATTCCGCATCAGCCGCGGCAGGTCGTTCATGTTGATTTCAGGTAGGATGTTGATGTCGCCCGAGTATTTCTGACTAAGAATACTGCGGAACTTGGTGACTAGGTTGGGCATGATGCCAATCTCGGCCAGGAAATGCAACCGATGCAGGGCTTCGTCTTTGGCTAGGGATGTGAGAGTGCACACCCAGTCTAGGTCATCGGTTCGGGTTGAGCGATCACGCTCGAGCGGCCCGGTTGGTGAGAGGTGATCGTCTCTGGAAAGGAAGGGTACCACGTGGGGATTCACCTGGGAGACGATGAAGTGGTTGACGTTGAACATTTCGGAGAGGCGGGTCATGGGCAAGTCGTTGTCCACGGAGCCGTCGATCCAGTGCTGGGGAGTTGGGTTCCACGGTTTGTGCTCGCCAGTGGCCGGTTCTTTGACCAACAGCGGCGAGGCGTTGAAGACCAGCGGCACTGAACATGAAGCCGCCACCGCCGACCAGATCATGACG
>JAGPNQ010000026.1:600000-887527 GCA_020744155.1 Ilyonectria sp. MPI-CAGE-AT-0026 | reverse complement strand
ATAAAAATAAAAAAAAAAGAGAGAGAAAGAGAAAGAGAGAGAGAAAAAGAAGAAGAAGAAAAAGGTAATAGTAGGAAAGTAAAGAAGTAGGAGTAGGTATAGAATAGTTATTATAAGAGTTAGAGAAAGTAGTTATTATAAGGGAGAAAAAGTATATTTTAACCGCTAGTCCTACTGTACAATGACTTTTGGGACTGTAGTAGAGTTCTTTTTGTGACCCACTTTACAGGGGGTAGAGTTCAATTAAACGACAGGGGTAGAGTTCTATTTCGTTTTCGCCAATCATAGCCTTTCTCCGTCTTACATAAGGAGCGCGACACGGTCAACGCGTCAAGTAGGTTCAACCCAGGACGGGATATTCTTCTTACTCAAGCTATGATAACTCAGGTCGATATAAGGCAAATCATATATTATGGAGCCATTCGTTTACCTGGAAAGATATCGGGTGCCAGTATGCCGAAAATGTCGCTTCGCCTGCGTCTCGGATGAAGTGCCCACCCATCTGCGAACACGACATCGAGACATGACCCCGGCACAACGACACAAAGTAGCAAGAGATATCGCAAGAATTCCCGGAATCATTAAAGACCAGCTCGGATTACAGGGGTTTCAGTTTCCTCTACCTACTATGAGCGAAGTCCCGTTTCTGATCCCGCCAAAGCCAGATGGGCTGAAGTGTCGAAAATGTCCGTACATCGCCAAGCAGGAAAAGAAGATCCACAAGCATTTCCGCACTTGTCACGGTTGGCAAAATCCCCGAAGCCGAGGGAGACCTAAGAAGGGTGATATTGATTTGGCTCCCGAGCGCCCGTGGATAGAACATGTCCCCTGTCAACGATTTTTCCTATCCCGAGCTGCCAGCGGGTGGTTTGAAGTCGGCCGCAAGATGGCAGCTTATAAGGGGAAGTCAGCTGAAAAAGCCGGTGATGATCAATACACGAAATCTGCTACTGTGGCTCCGGAAACGCGAGCGCATCTTCAAGAGGTGCTAGAACGGGAACAAAGATACCTCGATGCAGAAAATCAGCCCCGCGTGTACAGCAAGGCTCTAGGCGATGATTCGTTTGCAGCTACGAGTCTATGGCTAGAACGTACGCGGTGGCCAATTGCTTATAAGAATGTCCGGCGGGACATCTTACAGGCCATGACCCGGCTTCCTGCCTGTAGTGGGATCGACCCCTCCTTCAATGCAGACTTCGTCCTCGGTCAAGGACCGCGCGAGGGAGACGCCGACATTGTCAGTCTGAAACATGACGAGCAGAAGATCGCGTGCATGCTAGGCGCTGTCGACTTAACCCTTGACCGATGCGAGCTTACCGTACAACACACTAGCCGTCTACTTCTTTGTTGGCTACTCAGCTCGAAACCCGGGGCCTATCAGCCGAAGCCATTTGCCCTAAAGACTGAAGAAAACACTCGAAAGAAGTATCGGTCCTTGTGGAAACGGTTTATCGCATTTATACTACGAGCATACCTAATGTCAGCTACGATAAGAGAGCAAGAATTAAAAGTCCATCTCTTTCCGGAGCTAATACGACAATTGAAATGCTTATGGGAACACAAAGCATGGGACTTCATTGACACCACTCGAAGAAAGTGGCGTGATATGAATAAGATCAGTCACGAGGGGGGTGCTCTTATTTCACCTGCTCCCAAGGAGGAACAGCCTGGCTCATCAATCTGTGATGAGATGTCGTGGCGTGATTCCCATGCCAGCACGTCCGACGTCGACTCTGAGAGCGATGCCGAGGACAGCGCGGGTGAGGACGAGGACTTTCAAGAAGACGAAAGCGATAACGAGGCTAGCGAATCAATTGCAGATCCAACAATGGAGGATGCTCGGGAAGAAATACAGCATTACGCGGACGGACATTTTGAGAGTAATGATCCAGATATAGCAGCGACTTTGGACGAATTCCTTGAACTTCTTTTCCAGCTAAGCCTTACATTGAGTACGGAAAACTTCATAGATGGGCAACCAGGATCTACACTTCTCATACACTTCAGTGGCATTCTCGGCTTTTCTGCTGACTGTCGGCAGTTCCGCTTGGCTCGACAGTACTGTCCGCACTTGTCGGGACTAATATACGTCCAGCGTCTCATCTTCCTGGAGAGTGCCTTACCACTTTCCTCTTATGTCACCATTGGGATCGGGCAGAGACCGCGGATTCAGCAGCTTGAGCGCCTGAACAAAGTCCGCGAGCGGTATATGGTCGCCGGGTCACCGACCCCACTTGCAGAGCTGCACAGCCTTCGGAACTTCGGCTATAGGGTTGCGCGGACCGAGCCACCGACCTTTTTTCTCCACTGGAGTGACGATGGTGATAGGGTTTCATGGGGAGACGACTCCAGTCTATCCATGCAGGACTTTCGCGGACTTGCCGACTACTTCATCACACGCGCAGAGGAGCTATGTGATGAGCTGATGTATGGGTTCGAACCGCACTTTGACCTTAGCGGGATCAAGGACGACATGACAAACACACAGCCAGGATATTCCTTTGTCATGCATCCAGACAATGGCTTTGAAAACATGTACAAGGATCTTCTGGTTCGAGCATGTACATCCCGCACTGGGAAACTTGCTAGACAGGGCGAGTGGAATTTCAAGGCTATCACATCCTATCTGAGGTTGATGACTAGATTGGAAGAGATGCTCGGGGGTGGATATCTTACCGCTTGCGGTCAAGTACCACGGTTACTTGAGCTACTGAGCCTAGCGGTCGAAAACAGTCCTTGTGCAACCCGCGGGATGTTCATTTGGAACGGTTCTGTCGCCTACGCCCTCCAGCATCACAAAGCTAAACGATCCACCAACCAAGAATTCTATGTGGTTCGGTTCTTACCTATCAGACTAGCGACTGTTACTCTCAAGTATCTTACTTGTATACGTCGAGTAGGAGCTTTGCTCCGCCGAGAGCAATTAGGACAATCCAGCCTAGGTCGGTCGAGTCTACCGGGGTTTCTGTTTTTTCAGTCCAACGGCAAAGCGTGGACGTCAACTCGTCTCACTGCTCTACTTAAAGCCGCTTCCAAGAAGGTATGGGATCGAGAAGTCAATTCTCGAGTATACCGGCAACTCGCCATTGGAATCACCGAAAAGCATGTTCGAGAGGTCTATTCGCCTTTCAACCGTTACGATGATCGCAGTACCGACGCCGATCGTAATGTGGTTTTTGCCTGGCAGAGCGGCCACCGTCCTATGCAACGCGCAGTTACCTATGGACTCGATGGTGCATACCCGCATCAGCTCCAGCCGTCGCTCCTTCGTGCATATGAATGGGCATCAACCCGATGGCACGAGTTTCTGCACCAAGCAAGCAAGAAAGGAGCGCATGTGGACGAGGATCCGCCGACTTCAATTCAACGCTCCATGAGAGCGGAGAGCTATAAGGTTGCTACTTTTATATCTCAAATCGATGTGCAATCGATAAATGGCACTAAGAAGCGAAGAAATTACACCAGCAGTGAGAAGCTGTGTCAGGCTGGAGAGTCACACCCGAATCACACACCTGCTCGCCACATTTACTCCACTGTACGTCTAGAGGGCTTTGCTTGTATCTTACCAGAATATTGCATTTTGGTGTGCTTGCTTTGTAAGGCAGCTGTTCGACCGGGCGGGGCCATCGAAAGCCACTTCCGCCACGTTCATCACCTAAAGGGAGAGACATTAAAAGCAATCAAACAGTTACATTCCGGCTGGACACTTGAGGACCCAATGAATATGGCTCCACTGGACGACGGTAGCAAGGTCATTACAGAGTTGGCGGCCCAGTGGGGTTATAGCTGCAAATCTTGCATATACATGACGATAAGTCGTAAGAATGCGCTCACACATTGCGCTCAACACAAGCCTGGAATCAGCAAGGCGAATGCACCAGCGTGGAAAGAGGTACTCCTACAGACATTCATGAGGGGCCGATATGCACAATACTGGATAGTAGGGGATACTTAGCGTCGGGCGTATTGACGTAAATCTAATGTACCACATGTACAATGTGAGTTCTCTATGTTAATAAAGTTATTATTAAGGTTAAGGTAGATCTTGGCGTTTATCTATACTCCTTACTGCATTGCTGGAAATACCGCAATACCATACTAGTAACATGCAAAAACATAAAAATGGACGAATATGCGATGCTCATCGACGAGTACCAGCTTCTGCTGTGTAAGATATGCCGACATGCCGTGAACCCTAGGCTTTATTGGAAGGATGTTAGACTTCAAAATTTGGTGTAGACAGGGATCATATGGTCCGAGCTTTGAAGCCTAAGCACTATTCGCCGGACTTTCTGCCAGAATTCCCCTAGGGTTACCATACAAAATGTCCCGATGGCCCAAGCGTTATGCTGAATTCCCGCTCATACTGGGTTCCACATATAATTGCATATGATTGGTGCTATGGGTTATTTTTGTGGAGACTTAGGTTTACCAATTCTCAGGGTTACCACTCATAGGGAAACCAAAAGCCGCTACTAAGATAAACAGGACTGTAAAAGAAAAGAAAGGCAAAAAAGGGGTAATAGGAAAAGAAGCAGAAGGAGGAGGAGAGAGCAATAAAAGAAAAGGTAGGAATGTAGAACTTACAACTTAAAAACAGCTAAGTATAACTTGAGATCAATACATGCAGCAAGAACAAGCAGCAATGGAAGAGTACGTACAGCTTAACGAGGAGCATCAGGTTTTAGTTTGCAAGCTATGCTGCGCTGGTATTCGACCGGGAGCCAGTATCGAGTGGCATTTTCGCAATCAGCACCAGCTCACAGGGCAGGCGCTAAGCGATATTATCGACTATTTCGGGACAAGAGAGGAGCTGAATGATCCGGTGCGAATAGCAACGCCCAACGACGGCACAGAGCCCATCAACACACTCCAATTGCTAAGCGGCTACAGCTGCACACAATGCCGATACTTGACCACAGCGCGGAAGAAGATAGCGCAGCACTGGCGAGAAGCTGGGCATCGTCAGGAGATGGTTACCGGACCGGGATGGACGGAGGTGAAGCTCCAGTCATGGCTACGCGGCAGGTATGCACGGTACTGGATCATCGAGGACGGGAGTATGGAGAGTCCAACACATATACGGGAGGCAACGGCCAACCCGAGCCAGAGAGAGAGTGCCATACAGCGCATAATTGCCAAGTACGTGGACACGTTCAGTAAAGACGACGCCGAGCGGCTCCGGAAAGGCGACGTCGAAGAGGGATTGGATCGCGACTCGTCGTGGGTGAAGCGGCTCCGATGGGTACGGCACTTTGGGTCGCGGGACAAGCTCAGCATATTCAAGGCCGCCGAGTGGGTCAAGGCAAAGGAAGCAACCGGGCAGCAGTGGCAAAGGAGGCAGCAGCAGCAGCAGGACGAGGCGGCTGCCCGAGAGCAACAGCTGCTGGTGCGGCTCGGCGAGAGCTTCGACCGAGAGGTTGAGCGTTGCAGCTGGCGGCTCGACAGCGTGCCGACGGAAACGCTGCAGTGGCTCGCAAGCATTTCAGCCGTCAACCCGCAAGGGGTGCCGTTCGGGGTCAAGGGCAAGGAGTCGTCGATGGCCAAGTACCGCAGCGTCGGACAGCGCTACTTGGGTTTCTGCTTACGCGCGTACTGGCTCGGGCGCGACGAGGCTTTCCAGCAGTGGGCGATCCGCTTCACAGACGAGCAATGGAGCTTGCTACAGGACGTGGCGTATGAGCTCGGCAGCAGAGAGGCGGTGTCGATCACACAAGACAGCGGATTTGGCAGCAGCATCGGCGTCGGCGGCGGCGGCGGCGGCGGCGGCGGTCGCGGCCATATACAGCGGCGTCATATAAACAGGAACCCGGGGACTCATAACCAAGGCGGCAGCCCGAGTGACAACGACAACGACAACGACGATGACGATGACGAAGACGACGAGCAGGAGGAGGAGGAAGAGGGCAATGGCGAGGACGGAAGCGGAGACGGGGCCGGCGATGCGGACGAGGATGAGGACGAGGGTACTGCCCGACGTATTCGCCAACAGCTTCCCAATGGCACCGAGGCCCCGCTTGACCGGGCCGTGTTTTTGTTTATGGTGGCTTCCATCAAGCAGCGGGTTGGAGGCAACGTATATGCGAGCCCGCTGCTAAGCTTTTGCGCTGCCATGGGCATACGGCAGCGGCCGCTCGGCTACAACGAACCGCATTTGTACACGGGGATGCTCGCCGCGATACTGTGGTGGGCTCGGCTCTTTTTCGTCGAGTCCGCGTTCGAGAGCGAGCCGCAGGAGACGGAGGAGGTTGACGTCGACGCCGTGCTTGCGTTCCAGAAGGAGCATGCCACGTGGATGTGCATCGGCACGCACACGGTGATGAGCACCATCATCGGCTGGATGGCGTACGGGAAGGGATGGCGGCTCAAGATGGGCGGCCAGCCGTCCATCCGGTGGGCCGACGACGGCGAGGCATTGTTCCAGAACGGCGAGTGTATTGAGGTCAAAAAGTTCACCAAGGTGGCACGCGACGTGGTCACCGAGGCCGAGGACTTGCTAGACAAGATGATGGGAGGGGCACGGGCTAAGGTGGTCGACGAGGAGCTGCAGTCTAACATGGCCAGCATCAAAGACGACTTGCTGCGGCTCGGGGCGGGCCAGTCGTTTGCGACGAACGTCAAGAACGAATGGCTCGAGCCCGGGCCCGGCAAGGTGGTGCAGCTGATGGAGAAGTCGATGTGGGATGCGGCTCGGGGCCGGTGGAAACGGCCGGCGGTCCGGCGTTGGCTGCGGCAGCTGCGTCAGTTCCGCGAGGCGCTCGTCGTGCTCGTCCACACGTGGGGCGGGCAGCCCGGGCGAGGGCCGGAGGTGATGACGCTACGACACTGCGACTCGTGGCAGCTCGTACGCAACGTGTTCGTGCTCGACGGCCAGGTGATGATCGTCACGGACCGCGACAAGATGAAGGCGATCCGCGACAACGGCCGCAAGGTGGCGCGGTTCTTGCCCGACCGCATCGGCCGCATGGTGGTCGCGTACATCGCATGGCTGATGCCGGCCGAGCGCATGCTGCGGCGTGAGGTCAAGCTCGCGGAGCCGCGCGGAGACCAGCTCGAGTTCATGTGGCGCAACGGCAACTCGCGGGTGTGGGGCACGGACCGGCTCAGCGCCGTGATGGGCCGGTTTATGCAGGCCGGCACGGGGGTTTGTCTCGGGGTGGGGCGGTACCGGCCGGTGGTGATCGAGATGGGGCGAAGGATCCGGGGGCTCGCGATGAACCAGGCCGAGGCGCATATGCAGCAGGACGACGGCGACGAGCATGACGACATCGAGGTGGACCCGATGACGGGCGAGCCGGTGGACTGCGGCGGCAGCTGGAACATTGTGTGGGATCTGCAGGCCACGCACGGGACCCGGGTGGCGCTGCAGCACTATGCCGTGCACGTCGGACTGCCGGGGCGACTGCAGCCGGAGATGATCAAGACGTTCCGGGAGATCAGCAGGCTGTGGCATCAGTTTCTCGAGGGTGAGGGCGAGGGCGAGGGCGAGGGCGAGGGCGAGGCAAAGGAAGGCGGCAGAAACGACAACAGCAGCAAGACCGCCAGCAAAGCAGCAGGCACAAAGCGAAAGGCAGGGCCCCGCGGCCGATAACGATAACGACAACGAGGAACAGGGGGCAACGGCGGCAGCAGCATAATAAAAGGGCCAGGCTGGACTTGGCAACAACAACAACAACGACGACAACGACAACGACAACAGGGGGCGCAGGGGGAGATATACGATCTAAGCCCGAGACAGCGCCGGATGCCGTCAAGCGGACGTGGTATCGAGGAGCTCGGCAAGCTACTAGCTCAGGGGCTACGTGGCGATCCGAAAAGCAGGCCGAGAGTATGCATGCGATCTTGGAGGCCAAAGCAGGGCGGAACGTCATCAGCGTGCTGCCGACCGGGGCTGGAAAGAGCATACTGTTCATGCTGCCGGGCATCATAAAGGACACGGGCACGAGCATCGTCGTGGTGCCGTTCGTCGCGCTCATCGAGGACTTGATGACGCGAGCGAGAGAGGCAGGCGTGGACTGCATCGAGTTCAAGACGTCCATCAGCGCAGGGCGCGAGAGCTTGCCGCGGGCTGCGAGGCTCGTGGTCGTCAGCGCCGACGTGGTCCAGAGCGCGGAGTTTACGGCATACGCGGACGGGCTGCTGGCCGCAGGCTTGCTGCAGCGGATCTTCGTTGACGAGTGTCACACCATCATCATGGACGCGAGCTACCGGGCGAAACTGGCAGAGCTGCGGAGCTTACA
Source organism: Ilyonectria sp. MPI-CAGE-AT-0026 (assembly GCA_020744155.1). Lineage (NCBI taxonomy): Eukaryota > Fungi > Ascomycota > Sordariomycetes > Hypocreales > Nectriaceae > Ilyonectria > Ilyonectria sp. MPI-CAGE-AT-0026. Next base: position 879,287 of record JAGPNQ010000026.1, on the reverse strand, counting down.
TCGATACGGATGCCCGCTGGTACTGCTCACCGCGACGATGCCGTTCGTGCTTGAGGACTGGTTCCGCGAGGAGATGCTCGTGCCGTTGGCCACGACGCAGACGATACGGGCTCGGACGACTAAGGCCAACTGCCAGTACCGGGTCGATCAGGTGCCGCCGAGGCGCGGGGCGGTTGAGGAGCGCACGGTCGAGATAGTGCGGCGCTGGGGTCCGGGATGACGGGCCATCAGAAGGAGTGGGTGTACTGCCGGTCCCAGAAGCAGTGGCGAGGCGATGGCCGAAGAGATCGGGTGCGATTTCCACCTAGGTACTATCGCAGGCGATTCTGGCAGAATCGCCTGCGAATAGTACCTAGGTGGAAATCGCACCCGATCTCTTCGGCCATCGCCTCGCACTGCTTCTGGGACCGGCAGTACACCACTCCCTTCTGATGGCCCGTCATCCCGGACCCCAGCTGCCGCACTATCTCGACCGTGCGCTCCTCAACCGCCCCGCGCCTCGGCGGCACCTGATCGACCCGGTACTGGCAGTTGGCCTTAGTCGTCCGAGCCCGTATCGTCTGCGTCGTGGCCAACGGCACGAGCATCTCCTCGCGGAACCAGTCCTCAAGCACGAACGGCATCGTCGCGGTGAGCAGTACCAGCGGGCATCCGTATCGATGTAAGCTCCGCAGCTCTGCCAGTTTCGCCCGGTAGCTCGCGTCCATGATGATGGTGTGACACTCGTCAACGAAGATCCGCTGCAGCAAGCCTGCGGCCAGCAGCCCGTCCGCGTATGCCGTAAACTCCGCGCTCTGGACCACGTCGGCGCTGACGACCACGAGCCTCGCAGCCCGCGGCAAGCTCTCGCGCCCTGCGCTGATGGACGTCTTGAACTCGATGCAGTCCACGCCTGCCTCTCTCGCTCGCGTCATCAAGTCCTCGATGAGCGCGACGAACGGCACCACGACGATGCTCGTGCCCGTGTCCTTCATAATGCCCGGCAGCATGAACAGTATGCTCTTTCCAGCCCCGGTCGGCAGCACGCTGATGACGTTCCGCCCTGCTTTGGCCTCCAAGATCGCATGCATACTCTCGGCCTGCTTTTCGGATCGCCACGTAGCCCCTGAGCCTAGTAGCTTGCCGAGCTCCTCGATAACCACGTCCGCTTTGACGGCATCCGGCGCTGTCTCGGGCTTAGATCGTATATCTCCCCCTGCGCCCCCTGTTGTTGTTGTCGTTGTCGTCGTTGTTGTTGTTGTTGTTGCCAAGTCCAGCCTGGCCCTTTTATTATGCTGCTGCCGCCGTTGCCCCTGTTCCTCGTTGTCGTTATCGTTATCGGCCGCGGGGCCTGCCTTTCGCTTTGTGCCTGCTGCTTTGCTGGCGGTCTTGCTGCTGTTGTCGTTTCTGCCGCCTTCCTTTGCCTCGCCCTCGCCCTCGCCCTCACCCTCGAGAAACTGATGCCACAGCCTGCTGATCTCCCGGAACGTCTTGATCATCTCCGGCTGCAGTCGCCCCGGCAGTCCGACGTGCACGGCATAGTGCTGCAGCGCCACCCGGGTCCCGTGCGTGGCCTGCAGATCCCACACAATGTTCCAGCTGCCGCCGCAGTCCACCGGCTCGCCCGTCATCGGGTCCACCTCGATGTCGTCATGCTCGTCGCCGTCGTCCTGCTGCATATGCGCCTCGGCCTGGTTCATCGCGAGCCCCCGGATCCTTCGCCCCATCTCGATCACCACCGGCCGGTACCGCCCCACCCCGAGACAAACCCCCGTGCCGGCCTGCATAAACCGGCCCATCACGGCGCTGAGCCGGTCCGTGCCCCACACCCGCGAGTTGCCGTTGCGCCACATGAACTCGAGCTGGTCTCCGCGCGGCTCCGCGAGCTTGACCTCACGCCGCAGCATGCGCTCGGCCGGCATCAGCCATGCGATGTACGCGACCACCATGCGGCCGATGCGGTCGGGCAAGAACCGCGCCACCTTGCGGCCGTTGTCGCGGATCGCCTTCATCTTGTCGCGGTCCGTGACGATCATCACCTGGCCGTCGAGCACGAACACGTTGCGTACGAGCTGCCACGAGTCGCAGTGTCGTAGCGTCATCACCTCCGGCCCTCGCCCGGGCTGCCCGCCCCACGTGTGGACGAGCACGACGAGCGCCTCGCGGAACTGACGCAGCTGCCGCAGCCAACGCCGGACCGCCGGCCGTTTCCACCGGCCCCGAGCCGCATCCCACATCGACTTCTCCATCAGCTGCACCACCTTGCCGGGCCCGGGCTCGAGCCATTCGTTCTTGACGTTCGTCGCAAACGACTGGCCCGCCCCGAGCCGCAGCAAGTCGTCTTTGATGCTGGCCATGTTAGACTGCAGCTCCTCGTCGACCACCTTAGCCCGTGCCCCTCCCATCATCTTGTCTAGCAAGTCCTCGGCCTCGGTGACCACGTCGCGTGCCACCTTGGTGAACTTTTTGACCTCAATACACTCGCCGTTCTGGAACAATGCCTCGCCGTCGTCGGCCCACCGGATGGACGGCTGGCCGCCCATCTTGAGCCGCCATCCCTTCCCGTACGCCATCCAGCCGATGATGGTGCTCATCACCGTGTGCGTGCCGATGCACATCCACGTGGCATGCTCCTTCTGGAACGCAAGCACGGCGTCGACGTCAACCTCCTCCGTCTCCTGCGGCTCGCTCTCGAACGCGGACTCGACGAAAAAGAGCCGAGCCCACCACAGTATCGCGGCGAGCATCCCCGTGTACAAATGCGGTTCGTTGTAGCCGAGCGGCCGCTGCCGTATGCCCATGGCAGCGCAAAAGCTTAGCAGCGGGCTCGCATATACGTTGCCTCCAACCCGCTGCTTGATGGAAGCCACCATAAACAAAAACACGGCCCGGTCAAGCGGGGCCTCGGTGCCATTGGGAAGCTGTTGGCGAATACGTCGGGCAGTACCCTCGTCCTCATCCTCGTCCGCATCGCCGGCCCCGTCTCCGCTTCCGTCCTCGCCATTGCCCTCTTCCTCCTCCTCCTGCTCGTCGTCTTCGTCATCGTCATCGTCGTTGTCGTTGTCGTTGTCACTCGGGCTGCCGCCTTGGTTATGAGTCCCCGGGTTCCTGTTTATATGACGCCGCTGTATATGGCCGCGACCGCCGCCGCCGCCGCCGCCGCCGCCGACGCCGATGCTGCTGCCAAATCCGCTGTCTTGTGTGATCGACACCGCCTCTCTGCTGCCGAGCTCATACGCCACGTCCTGTAGCAAGCTCCATTGCTCGTCTGTGAAGCGGATCGCCCACTGCTGGAAAGCCTCGTCGCGCCCGAGCCAGTACGCGCGTAAGCAGAAACCCAAGTAGCGCTGTCCGACGCTGCGGTACTTGGCCATCGACGACTCCTTGCCCTTGACCCCGAACGGCACCCCTTGCGGGTTGACGGCTGAAATGCTTGCGAGCCACTGCAGCGTTTCCGTCGGCACGCTGTCGAGCCGCCAGCTGCAACGCTCAACCTCTCGGTCGAAGCTCTCGCCGAGCCGCACCAGCAGCTGTTGCTCTCGGGCAGCCGCCTCGTCCTGCTGCTGCTGCTGCCTCCTTTGCCACTGCTGCCCGGTTGCTTCCTTTGCCTTGACCCACTCGGCGGCCTTGAATATGCTGAGCTTGTCCCGCGACCCAAAGTGCCGTACCCATCGGAGCCGCTTCACCCACGACGAGTCGCGATCCAATCCCTCTTCGACGTCGCCTTTCCGGAGCCGCTCGGCGTCGTCTTTACTGAACGTGTCCACGTACTTGGCAATTATGCGCTGTATGGCACTCTCTCTCTGGCTCGGGTTGGCCGTTGCCTCCCGTATATGTGTTGGACTCTCCATACTCCCGTCCTCGATGATCCAGTACCGTGCATACCTGCCGCGTAGCCATGACTGGAGCTTCACCTCCGTCCATCCCGGTCCGGTAACCATCTCCTGACGATGCCCAGCTTCTCGCCAGTGCTGCGCTATCTTCTTCCGCGCTGTGGTCAAGTATCGGCATTGTGTGCAGCTGTAGCCGCTTAGCAATTGGAGTGTGTTGATGGGCTCTGTGCCGTCGTTGGGCGTTGCTATTCGCACCGGATCATTCAGCTCCTCTCTTGTCCCGAAATAGTCGATAATATCGCTTAGCGCCTGCCCTGTGAGCTGGTGCTGATTGCGAAAATGCCACTCGATACTGGCTCCCGGTCGAATACCAGCGCAGCATAGCTTGCAAACTAAAACCTGATGCTCCTCGTTAAGCTGTACGTACTCTTCCATTGCTGCTTGTTCTTGCTGCATGTATTGATCTCAAGTTATACTTAGCTGTTTTTAAGTTGTAAGTTCTACATTCCTACCTTTTCTTTTATTGCTCTCTCCTCCTCCTTCTGCTTCTTTTCCTATTACCCCTTTTTTGCCTTTCTTTTCTTTTTACAGTCCTGTTTATCTTAGTAGCGGCTTTTGGTTTCCCTATGAGTGGTAACCCTGAGAATTGGTAAACCTAAGTCTCCACAAAAATAACCCATAGCACCAATCATATGCAATTATATGTGGAACCCAGTATGAGCGGGAATTCAGCATAACGCTTGGGCCATCGGGACATTTTGTATGGTAACCCTAGGGGAATTCTGGCAGAAAGTCCGGCGAATAGTGCTTAGGCTTCAAAGCTCGGACCATATGATCCCTGTCTACACCAAATTTTGAAGTCTAACATCCTTCCAATAAAGCCTAGGGTTCACGGCATGTCGGCATATCTTACACAGCAGAAGCTGGTACTCGTCGATGAGCATCGCATATTCGTCCATTTTTATGTTTTTGCATGTTACTAGTATGGTATTGCGGTATTTCCAGCAATGCAGTAAGGAGTATAGATAAACGCCAAGATCTACCTTAACCTTAATAATAACTTTATTAACATAGAGAACTCACATTGTACATGTGGTACATTAGATTTACGTCAATACGCCCGACGCTAAGTATCCCCTACTATCCAGTATTGTGCATATCGGCCCCTCATGAATGTCTGTAGGAGTACCTCTTTCCACGCTGGTGCATTCGCCTTGCTGATTCCAGGCTTGTGTTGAGCGCAATGTGTGAGCGCATTCTTACGACTTATCGTCATGTATATGCAAGATTTGCAGCTATAACCCCACTGGGCCGCCAACTCTGTAATGACCTTGCTACCGTCGTCCAGTGGAGCCATATTCATTGGGTCCTCAAGTGTCCAGCCGGAATGTAACTGTTTGATTGCTTTTAATGTCTCTCCCTTTAGGTGATGAACGTGGCGGAAGTGGCTTTCGATGGCCCCGCCCGGTCGAACAGCTGCCTTACAAAGCAAGCACACCAAAATGCAATATTCTGGTAAGATACAAGCAAAGCCCTCTAGACGTACAGTGGAGTAAATGTGGCGAGCAGGTGTGTGATTCGGGTGTGACTCTCCAGCCTGACACAGCTTCTCACTGCTGGTGTAATTTCTTCGCTTCTTAGTGCCATTTATCGATTGCACATCGATTTGAGATATAAAAGTAGCAACCTTATAGCTCTCCGCTCTCATGGAGCGTTGAATTGAAGTCGGCGGATCCTCGTCCACATGCGCTCCTTTCTTGCTTGCTTGGTGCAGAAACTCGTGCCATCGGGTTGATGCCCATTCATATGCACGAAGGAGCGACGGCTGGAGCTGATGCGGGTATGCACCATCGAGTCCATAGGTAACTGCGCGTTGCATAGGACGGTGGCCGCTCTGCCAGGCAAAAACCACATTACGATCGGCGTCGGTACTGCGATCATCGTAACGGTTGAAAGGCGAATAGACCTCTCGAACATGCTTTTCGGTGATTCCAATGGCGAGTTGCCGGTATACTCGAGAATTGACTTCTCGATCCCATACCTTCTTGGAAGCGGCTTTAAGTAGAGCAGTGAGACGAGTTGACGTCCACGCTTTGCCGTTGGACTGAAAAAACAGAAACCCCGGTAGACTCGACCGACCTAGGCTGGATTGTCCTAATTGCTCTCGGCGGAGCAAAGCTCCTACTCGACGTATACAAGTAAGATACTTGAGAGTAACAGTCGCTAGTCTGATAGGTAAGAACCGAACCACATAGAATTCTTGGTTGGTGGATCGTTTAGCTTTGTGATGCTGGAGGGCGTAGGCGACAGAACCGTTCCAAATGAACATCCCGCGGGTTGCACAAGGACTGTTTTCGACCGCTAGGCTCAGTAGCTCAAGTAACCGTGGTACTTGACCGCAAGCGGTAAGATATCCACCCCCGAGCATCTCTTCCAATCTAGTCATCAACCTCAGATAGGATGTGATAGCCTTGAAATTCCACTCGCCCTGTCTAGCAAGTTTCCCAGTGCGGGATGTACATGCTCGAACCAGAAGATCCTTGTACATGTTTTCAAAGCCATTGTCTGGATGCATGACAAAGGAATATCCTGGCTGTGTGTTTGTCATGTCGTCCTTGATCCCGCTAAGGTCAAAGTGCGGTTCGAACCCATACATCAGCTCATCACATAGCTCCTCTGCGCGTGTGATGAAGTAGTCGGCAAGTCCGCGAAAGTCCTGCATGGATAGACTGGAGTCGTCTCCCCATGAAACCCTATCACCATCGTCACTCCAGTGGAGAAAAAAGGTCGGTGGCTCGGTCCGCGCAACCCTATAGCCGAAGTTCCGAAGGCTGTGCAGCTCTGCAAGTGGGGTCGGTGACCCGGCGACCATATACCGCTCGCGGACTTTGTTCAGGCGCTCAAGCTGCTGAATCCGCGGTCTCTGCCCGATCCCAATGGTGACATAAGAGGAAAGTGGTAAGGCACTCTCCAGGAAGATGAGACGCTGGACGTATATTAGTCCCGACAAGTGCGGACAGTACTGTCGAGCCAAGCGGAACTGCCGACAGTCAGCAGAAAAGCCGAGAATGCCACTGAAGTGTATGAGAAGTGTAGATCCTGGTTGCCCATCTATGAAGTTTTCCGTACTCAATGTAAGGCTTAGCTGGAAAAGAAGTTCAAGGAATTCGTCCAAAGTCGCTGCTATATCTGGATCATTACTCTCAAAATGTCCGTCCGCGTAATGCTGTATTTCTTCCCGAGCATCCTCCATTGTTGGATCTGCAATTGATTCGCTAGCCTCGTTATCGCTTTCGTCTTCTTGAAAGTCCTCGTCCTCACCCGCGCTGTCCTCGGCATCGCTCTCAGAGTCGACGTCGGACGTGCTGGCATGGGAATCACGCCACGACATCTCATCACAGATTGATGAGCCAGGCTGTTCCTCCTTGGGAGCAGGTGAAATAAGAGCACCCCCCTCGTGACTGATCTTATTCATATCACGCCACTTTCTTCGAGTGGTGTCAATGAAGTCCCATGCTTTGTGTTCCCATAAGCATTTCAATTGTCGTATTAGCTCCGGAAAGAGATGGACTTTTAATTCTTGCTCTCTTATCGTAGCTGACATTAGGTATGCTCGTAGTATAAATGCGATAAACCGTTTCCACAAGGACCGATACTTCTTTCGAGTGTTTTCTTCAGTCTTTAGGGCAAATGGCTTCGGCTGATAGGCCCCGGGTTTCGAGCTGAGTAGCCAACAAAGAAGTAGACGGCTAGTGTGTTGTACGGTAAGCTCGCATCGGTCAAGGGTTAAGTCGACAGCGCCTAGCATGCACGCGATCTTCTGCTCGTCATGTTTCAGACTGACAATGTCGGCGTCTCCCTCGCGCGGTCCTTGACCGAGGACGAAGTCTGCATTGAAGGAGGGGTCGATCCCACTACAGGCAGGAAGCCGGGTCATGGCCTGTAAGATGTCCCGCCGGACATTCTTATAAGCAATTGGCCACCGCGTACGTTCTAGCCATAGACTCGTAGCTGCAAACGAATCATCGCCTAGAGCCTTGCTGTACACGCGGGGCTGATTTTCTGCATCGAGGTATCTTTGTTCCCGTTCTAGCACCTCTTGAAGATGCGCTCGCGTTTCCGGAGCCACAGTAGCAGATTTCGTGTATTGATCATCACCGGCTTTTTCAGCTGACTTCCCCTTATAAGCTGCCATCTTGCGGCCGACTTCAAACCACCCGCTGGCAGCTCGGGATAGGAAAAATCGTTGACAGGGGACATGTTCTATCCACGGGCGCTCGGGAGCCAAATCAATATCACCCTTCTTAGGTCTCCCTCGGCTTCGGGGATTTTGCCAACCGTGACAAGTGCGGAAATGCTTGTGGATCTTCTTTTCCTGCTTGGCGATGTACGGACATTTTCGACACTTCAGCCCATCTGGCTTTGGCGGGATCAGAAACGGGACTTCGCTCATAGTAGGTAGAGGAAACTGAAACCCCTGTAATCCGAGCTGGTCTTTAATGATTCCGGGAATTCTTGCGATATCTCTTGCTACTTTGTGTCGTTGTGCCGGGGTCATGTCTCGATGTCGTGTTCGCAGATGGGTGGGCACTTCATCCGAGACGCAGGCGAAGCGACATTTTCGGCATACTGGCACCCGATATCTTTCCAGGTAAACGAATGGCTCCATAATATATGATTTGCCTTATATCGACCTGAGTTATCATAGCTTGAGTAAGAAGAATATCCCGTCCTGGGTTGAACCTACTTGACGCGTTGACCGTGTCGCGCTCCTTATGTAAGACGGAGAAAGGCTATGATTGGCGAAAACGAAATAGAACTCTACCCCTGTCGTTTAATTGAACTCTACCCCCTGTAAAGTGGGTCACAAAAAAGAACTCTACTACAGTCCCAAAAGTCATTGTACAGTAGGGTGGCACGGGCTAGGAAAAAGGAGAAAACGCGGCGCGTTTTGAGTTGCCGGTACACGGCTGTGGGCAGAAACGCGCCGCGTTTTGCGGTGCCAAATGAGGGTAGAGATGTAAGGGATGTGATTGGTTGAAAAGTCAAAATGCGGCGCGTTTCTTGCGTTTATTCCTGAGTAGGTAGGTAGAGTTCGTTTACAGATTGCGGGTAGCTGCCGTCGCCCTCTCTGCCTCTTCTGCGACAGTTGGGCTCAACCTACACCTCTACTATCACTGCTCTGCTGTAGGGAGGCCTGTGTTCTTTTCTTCCTTCTCTATGTACTATAACAACTGTATTATCTCTGGTCGTCTTCTTATTGAGTTTCAATGGAAGCTTTGGTATCGACTTTTCTTTTTGATACTACACTCTTTACTTTCTCTTTTATATTATTTAATACAACTACAAATACTCTCCACTACCTACTTCCACCTTATATCTTATTTGCCTTATTATTCTTTTACTATAAATTACTGTAATTTAAAGCTTATAATTAACTGTAGTAATTCCTACCCAACTCAGTATTTCCAACTAAACCCAGTATTTTCTCTCTAATCCAGTATTTTCTTTTTGTTATTATTATTATTACTGTCGTCGTCGTCGTTATCATTATTATTATCGTCGTTATTATTATTATTATTACCGTCGTCGTCGTCGTTATTATTATCTACTATACTGCATATACTATTGGGTTTACGTGGTGTGTGGTGCGGCGGGCCCACATTTCGATACTGGGCACAGTCTTATCCGACTGACTGTACAGCTGAATACCATCCAATTATATGTGCCGGCATGCTTTATACGGCGGGTGCAGCTGGCTGCCTTATATGCTGTTGGTATGCCGTCGGCTGTATGTAACTGGCCGGCTTGTATATAACTGGGCTGGTGCGCAACGGTGGGAATAGCCTTATATGGAGGTATTATGTGGAGGTTAGTAAGAATAAGGTGAAAAGGGTGTATCAGCTTAATGGATAGAGCTTTCCTCTGACTAAGGAAACGATCCGGGTCTGAATCCCGGGTGCATCTAGCTGGCTGTATAGAGCTTTTTTTGCTCTTCACAATGATATTTTTTGCCTACCCTGGACTCCCCCTTCTATTTATTTTCCCCCTTTTTCTCTTTTTCCCTTTTTTCCCCTTATACTCTCTCTCTTTCTCTCTCTTACACACACATATAGTATGTCTTTAAGTTATATCTTACACCTGCAGTATAAGGTTAGAGTTTAATTCCTAAGTGCATCTAGCTAGCTATATTAGCAACAGAATGATATACCTAACGTACATGATAAGCGAGCTGGCCGGATAAGCGAGCTGGCCACCCGCCCCTGCCCACAACATGTTTTACTTTCAATCTGCCATTTCTCCACCAAAAACTATAGAAACTCTTAGCAAAGAGAATCGAATGGTCCTGGCTATCGAATCTATCCAAAAAGACCCCCAGCTAAGCGCACGAGTAGCGGCTAGGATCTACAATGTCAGTCGTTCAACGCTTGGCACTCATCTTAAGGGAACAACTCCTCGACGCGACAGTATGCCTAATTTGCGTAAACTTACGGATCTAGAGGAGAAGACAATTGTTGAGTATGTCCTTGACCTAGATTCGCGATCATTTCCTCCCCGGCTTCGCGATGTAGAAGATATGGCCAATCAACTGCTTGCCGACCGCGACGCGCCTCCAGTCGGCAAGCGCTGGGCTTTAAACTTTGTCAAATGCCAACTAGAGCTTAAGATGCATTTTATGTGTAGATATGACTATCAGAGGGCTTAATGCAAAGATTATTTGGGGCTGGTTTCAGCTTGTGCGGAACACAATCGCGAAATATAGTATTGACGAGTCGGATATCTACAACTTTGATGAGACTGGGTTTATGATAGGTATTATCTCAACCGGAATAGTCGTCACGAGCGCCGAATAACGTAGAAGACTGAAAATAACCCAGCCAGGAGATAGAGAATGGGTTACGGTAATCCAGGGTGTTAATTCCCAAGAGTGGGCGATCCCGCTGTTCATTATTATTGCAGGCCAATATTATCTTGCCGCCTGGTATAATAAAAGGACCCTACCTTAAGACTGGGTTATCGTAACCTCTGATAACGGCTGGATAATAAATAAGAGAGGCCTTGAATGGATCCAGCACTTCGACAAACATTCAAAGGCGCGTTCTTCCGGCTCTCATTGCCTTCTTGTGTTGGATGGGCATGAAAGCCACCATTCGATCGAATTCGAGCTATTCTGCAAGGAGAATAAGATCATTACACTCTGTATACCGCCACATTCATCTCATATCCTCCAGCTACTTGATATTAGCTGCTTTAGGCCGCTTAAGCAGGCCTACAGTCGACAAATTGAGTATATGGTAAAGACCCGAATTACCCATATTACTAAGGTTGACTTCTTTCCTGCATTTTAAGCTGCATTTCAAAGCGCAATATCAGAAAAGAACATCCAGGGGGGTTTTCGAGGTACAGGACTTGTTCCCTATGATCCAGAAAGTGTGCTTTCTCGGTTGGATGTCAAGTTGCGGACTCCATCGCCTGCAGAGGGGGATTCTAAACTGCCTGTCATCTAGATTCCAAAGACCCCAAACAACCCAATTGAAGCTACTTTACAAACTGATTTTATCAAAAGCCGAATCAGCCGTCATCAGGGAAGCTCTCCGACATCGATTCTAGCTGCTATGGACCAATTTGCGAAGGGGGCGCGAGGAATAATGCACCAGATGGCATTATTGAAGGCAGAGGTCAACGAGCTTCGGGAGGCAAATGCGACCCTTAGCCGGCGGCGCAGGGCGAAAAAAACACATCTCCGGCTTTCAGGGAGCATAACAGTAGCTGAGGGACAGGAGCTACAAGATCAGAGGGAAATCGCTGATCAGATACAGCAGGAAACGCAGCAAAGTAGTGGTCGGAAGAGGCGGACGGAGACGAGGGAACGGCGATGTGGAAGATGCAGGCAATCCGGGCATAATGCGCGTACTTGTGAAATTGATATAAATACGTCTAAGGAAGAGGATGCTGATTGATTTTAATTGATTTTAGGTGTTGTGGTTGGTTTATCTTAATATTACTCGTGAAGGTATGGTTTTGTGCCTCACTCGCTTGTCTGCCTCACTCGCTTATCATGCACGTTAGTAGAAAAGCTATCTATATTATTAAACCACTATCTTAACTACTATATCTAGTCCCTTTCTGCTAATAATTAGATTCCCCTATTCAAGCTCGGCCAATATAAGTGCAGCTACACAGTTCGCCTGCGCACACCTACTGCCGCCCAGCGAGGAGGTCGTACCAAGCCATAACATATACTCATGACATGTCTTGAAGGTCTGGTTGAAATGCTTCAAGAACCACTTCGTCCGGCCGGGACGACTGAAGGCCCCGAAACATAGCGGCATCACCATGTCGGGGAACCGGCAGGAACGATCCCCATCGTAGTCCGGATCTGCTGCACGGCAAATCTCCTGGGGCTGATAACAGTTCCAGCAGACAACATATCGCTCCAGCCAGTCCCGGTCCCGGCTCTGACAGTCCCGCAGCGCCTTCTGCTTGGCCTTGATCCAGTGGTGACGTCGGGCATAGGTCGTCGCCGCATGCTTGAACGGTTTCCCCTCCACTCGATAATATAGACAGCAGCCTAGCATCGTCTGGAGGTCGCTCTCATACCGGCTCAGCTCCTCATCACAGACCCGAGCCTGGCGCAGAACCTCCCTCGGTCCAGTGAAGACTATTTCGCTGGCGCTAGGGCGTGTTTCGGCATCTCCGTCCTCTTCTGGCTCTGCGCTCGAGCTGCGGATAAGCTTGGGGAGATGGAACTGCAGACCGGGTGGCCGGCGTTCGCGGTGGTGTTCGGGACAGACGCCACAGAGCTCATCGTCTTCCATACACCACCGCCAGTCGGACTCCCCATCAAGGAACTGGCTGAGGACCCCGCGCGAACAGTGCCGCTGCATGAGATACAAGTGCATAGCCTCGCTATCGGCGCTGAGGGGCTGATCCAACTGCGGCTGCCAGGCGGCGTTGAGCAGGATGATGGATTCGGCGGGTTTGCCGTCTCAACCAGCTCGACCGGATTCCTGTGAGTAGTCTGTTATCTGGCTGGGGGCGCCGACGTGGATGACCCATCGCACATGCGCATAGTCGAACCCAGGACCGAGGGCTGCTGTGGCTACAATGGCGGGAGAGTTGCCGGCCTGGAGCCACAGTTTGATAATCGCCCCCTTTTCATCCGCTGTGCCCGAATCGGCCGTGTAGGAAGGGCAACCCAGCATGTCGGCCAGCTCGGCCACCAGCTCCTTGGTCGGGCAATAGAGGATCACCCGGTCTCGCTCGCTCCGGAAGAGGTCCGTCCGTTCCCAGCAGGACTGCACCAGCCGGATCGCTCTCTCCAGTAGGCTACCCGGGCCTCGCTCTCGCCGGACAATATAGCGGATATTCGGTCGATTGGTCGACTCCCGGATGACGCGTGGCCGCACGAGCTTATTGTGCTTGAGGAAGAGCTCATAGTAAGTCGGGGGAAGTGTCGCCGTCATCCAGACCGTCTGCGTCCGGATACGCCGTACATGCCAGGCTAGCTGTGACATACTCCGTCGATAGTCACTCGCCGTGATCGTCAGATGGCACTCGTCGACGACAATCCGATCCAACCGCTGCCGGTCTATCAGCCGATTGGCGTACTCCAGGAACCCATTGGTGCATGCAGTCTCGGCCGAGGTGATGACGAGGGGGGCGGACTTGGTCGAGCCGGGAGACCAGATATAATAATTCAACTTGACCCCATCCAAGCGTTCGATCATATTACCGCACAGGGCCACCGTGGGAAGGATCAGGATGGTTGTTGCCGCCCCTTCTAATGCAGCTGCGACCATAAAGACCAGCGTCTTGCCGGATCCGGTCGCAAGGACGACAATAACCTGTTCTGCCGGCTTTGGACCCAGAGTCGCCAGCATAGCATCGCGTTGACCCGGCCGACGCAGCTGCAGCTCGGGATCATCATAGAGCCCGCGCGCGACCCTGATGAGGTCCACCTCCTTGGCAACCGGCCTCGTACGAAACCGCACCTTCTTGCAGGCAGTGAGCAGCCCCTGAGCTTGTGTCTCTGAGACGGTCCGGGGCCGCTTACCCTGGAGGAGCTGGTCTATCTGGAAGAGGGCTCGCCAGCTCTGGGAGGCCCGGTAGGCACGGTGAAGCAGGGCGGTCATGGCCAGGGTTGTGCCACCGGCATAGGCGTGGTTGAAGGTGCGGTAGCTATGGTTGCTCATCCCGGCCAGGTCCGCCAGGTCCGCCTCATCCTCGACCTCCTCGGATGCCGCAATCTCCTCCAGATCAAAGTTGGCCTGCTCCTTGGCGCTGAACTTCTCCTTCGTAATCGAGGCCGCAGCCTGGCGCCACCACGCCACCTGGAACTGGGGCACCTCGGCGCGTGCGCATGCCTTGCGGAGACAGGAGGAGACCGTGAGATCCCTCCAGACCTCGCCATCCAGCTTCGACCAGAGGTGTGGCGAGAGTAGGGCACCCGGCTTGCGCTGGCGGAGGAAGACTTGACGCAGCGGCGGCACCAGAGCCAGATACGTCAGGAGCAGGTCTCCAATTGCTGGAGGCAGGAAGCGGATGTTATCCTGCTCCTTCCCCGTCTGCTCTTGGCTCTTGTGATATTGCACATAGACCATCACCAGCTTCTCCCAGATCAGAAGGGAGCGACGTCGAGTACCGGTGTTGATGTAGGTGATCGAGAGTAGCTCGGGCGATCGCAGCGGGGGACCGGGTGGGACGGCCATCAGCGTCACCATGCGTTTCAAGAACTCCTGGACATGTGCCTCATAGAGGGCGATCGCCTTCGAGCAGAGATAGGTCATGCCATCGGGATCGGTCCGCACGAAGACCCGTCGTAGATCAGCCCGCCCCTCAATCTGCCGCAGGAGCACATCCTGGGTTCCCTCTAGGATCTCGGCATTCCTCTCGTCCGTCAGCCAGGCGCCGCCGTAGTCGTCTAGATCGAGGTCATCCTGCAGCCTCCAGGCCTCGATCGAAGCAATATCTCTGGCTCCAAACAAGAGCTCGTCGTACAAGAGCGAGTGCGCTTGGCGAAACTCGGATACGGCAAGCTGCGAGACCTGTTCCATATGCAGCTCCGTGCCGATATAGGTGACCGTCTGTCCATCGAGAGACCAGCGGGCCTGGTTCTTGGCAACTGCCGTTCTAGCTGCAGCGAAGAGGTAGAGGCGCCACTGGAGGATATGGCCGAAGGGCGTCTCGGCCATCGGGTGGAAATACTTCCGACATAGTGTATCCAGCAGCTGTGGGATCCCATCCTCTTCATCCTGCTTCTGGAAGCAGACAAAGTCGAAGAGGATAAGCTGGGCGGTCCACGTGAGGGCGGATAGATTGCTGTTAAAGTTGCCTGGCTCATACCATACACATCGCCTACCCTGCGGCTCATCTTCGTCCTCCCTATTCCTTGACCCTTGCCGAGTGAATACCTTCTTCCGGCTTAGCATGGCGCAGAAGCTGAGGATAACCGACCGGAACGGCCGACTCCCGACGGTCTGGCAGACCAAGGCTACATAGAAGTTGCGGATGGCATGCTTCAGCTCGGCATCACGCTCGGCGTCCTCTTCTTGGCCAGGGAGTGGTTGGTCCTCTGCCCGCTCGTCTTGTGCCCGCAGCGCATCGATGATCTGGTCCATGGACTGCTGCTGCTGAGGGGTTGCTTCGATGACATCCTGCGGCAATACCTGGTCCTCGTCGTCGTCCCTCGTGAAGTGGCCATCCTCGCAGAAGATGACCCGATAGTAATATGCGAGCAGCTGCTTCATCCGGCGGAAGTACGACACCAGGGAGGATTCGTTCTTGAAGCTGCGGAAGCTGTAGGCGCCCCCTGACCCTGAGCTGCTGCCGCCATCCCGGAACTCGCTCAACCGCTTCGCCCGCTGCTGCGTCATCTTGCGGTCGAGCGACTTATCGCTGCAGAGCCCGTACGCATCTCGCAGGGTCGCCTCCGCCGCTGAAATGATACGGGAGAGGTCGGTGACGGCATCCCCTTTGCTGCAGCCGTCCCCGTTGGAGGTCTTGCTGGATGGGAGTGAGTAGGACGAGTGGATCTCGACGTCTCGGAGGCCTTGTAGATGGGTCGGGAAACCGGTGTGAACGAGCCAGGGGACTCGATCTGCCCGGGACTCTTCGATCGCCTGCACGACCTTGGCCTTCTCATCGAGGTCACGGGATGCCTGGGTGATGTCAGTCTTAAGCTCACCAAAGAGCTTCCCCTCCTCCTGTGACAACGGCGGCGTGAGTAATCCAAGCAGTGACGCCTCCCAAAGTCCGTAGGCACCACCACGCCACAACAGCTCTCTTTATAGCACTTACCTATTGGATGCATTCTGCTATTCCATCGACTCGACTTCGAAATACCGAATTCTACCTCTAACCGAGGAGAATGTCTGGATATGGCACGCTTGAAACTTCCCGAGTTGATCTGCTGCCATGGGCGTGATTCCTAGCTTATGTGTACTCATATGGTCTCTAATCTTGTTCGACGATAGCGTGAAATGCGAAGATCCAGGGGTTTCAGGGCAGACGTTGCACTTAAAACCAGCGTGGATAGGCAAGCCGGTGATTGGCGTTACCTTTTCGCGTGGGATGACAAGTTCTCGAAATGGGCAAAGGCTGTATGTGTTGAAGCGGTCTATCAAAGCTTTGCAGGCGAGTCCAGTGATACGGTGGATGTTGTTTAGGTGACTGTAGAATGACTTGGGTCCAGGTTGGATTATTGACTTGCACGCAATGCAAATGAGGATCCGGTGCTGAGCATTATAAAGAAACCCATCTGAATAGCCACTTCCATCGTCATCATCATGGGAGCCAGCAACGCTGGTCCTTCTTCTTTTTGAGGCTCGGCCTTTGCTGATAGGGTCTGCTGGCCTTTTACACTTATGGCTTTCGCGAGCTATAGGAGTATCTTGCTTATATGACTCCTGTATCGAATGAATGCAGTGTTCGTGATAGTACTGCCGATTCCATTCTTGCCAAATGTTGGATAGCCGGCGATACATTTCAAGGAGCTCCGGTTGCAGCCTTTCCGGTAAAGCTCGGTCAATGGCGTATGTAGTCAGCAGCATGCGAGGATGGTGGCCAGCTCCAGCCGCAAACATGCGTATGGGATCGGTCGCGTCGGAAGGGTAGTAGAAGTTTGTCTTCTCCACAAGTCTTGCCAAATACCGCTTTGCAATAGCTAAAGCAGCTTGTCTGTATAGCGATAGAGTCCACGGTGTGGTGAGGTCTCGAGTCATACTCTTCAAGATACTCGAAGCTTGCTCAGACGACAGGTGTTTTCTCTTGCCACTGGGATCCAGAAAGAAATATTCGTTGCTATCCTGGCGTAATATATGCATCTGCTTGGCCAGAATCTCCCAGACCGGTCGAATGATGGCGAGATACTTCAAGAGGCTTAGGCTGAGATCTGGGGGAAGATAGCGAACGATATAGAAGGCATAATGATTAGATGCCCGAGCCTTGTTGTAACTGATGACAACAATCATCTGACTGTCATAGAAGAAAATATTCCGTATGGCCAGCTTCGAATTCAGGTATCGGATGCTTGTCACCTCAGTGCCTCGGCCTGGCAAACTGGCTGTGAAGTGAAATGTAGCAAATGCAGATTTGTTCAGCTCGAAGCCGGCACTGAGATATGCGTTGCAGGTCTCTGCTTGCCAGTGTCCTGATTTGGTAAACTGTTTGCCACGAAAGGAAGACGATTGCAACCTATGCAGCAGTGTCTTCCATATATCCGTCAGGTTATTCTCAGGTTTATCAAGGAAGGACCAGCCTGCTTTTCGACAGGTCAAATCGTCCCGGATAGTAGACAAATCAATACTCGGCTCCCAGCCCAACATCATCTCGTTCACCTGCTCGTGTACTTGTGCTACTGATTTGTGATGGGTGTCACAGAACTCAGACAGCTGGACCTTTTTGTCATCGCCGATTGTGAATGAGTGGCCATCTGGAGCCCAAGAAAGATTCCCCGGAATGCCCTCTCGTTTCACGATGGACTTTGCAAATGCTTTTAGCTCGATGATCTCTCCAAATGGAGTATAGCAACCGCGGAGCAGATACTTCCGGCGAATTGAAGAGACACGATCGGGTTGGGACGAGTAGGTAGTCCGGCATGGCCAGGGCAAAGCAAGGGTGCTATAGGTGTAAACAGGGACGGCATATTCAAGGAATAAAAGCCGGCCAATCCACATAAGAGCAGCTAGCTTCGGTGACAAACTGTGGGCTGGATAATAGGCAAGAGAGCCTCTCTGGATCCCCATAACTGCTGTGTAATGAATAAGCACAGAGGAGGACATATCTCCAGTGAGATCTTGGTGTGTCCAGAACATCATCGATAGTTGAAAGATGGCCTCAGATAAACGCAGCCAAGAGCCGGAAGGGAGGGCGAAACCCAAGTCAGCAGCTGTCGCATCCCCGTCATCATCTCCGTCGTATTCATCGTCTTCGTCGAAGTCGGTCTCGTCTTCATCGATGTCGGTCTCGTCTTCATCGATGTCGGTCTTGTCTTCATCGTAATCTTCAAGGTATCCTCCATCATCATCACTGGACTCATCCCCGTCGTCTCCATCTGCCTCATCTGAATTACCGTCACAGTCTTCTGTCTCATGCCGTAGAATGGCAACCAAATCTAGTATATGGCGCATCATCTTGACTTCGTCGGGTCCAAATTTCAAGTTATAAATCTGCCGGCGCTGTCGTGGTCTGAACTGAAGAACCCTGAATATATAACAGATGAACCGCTTCCATGTGTCAACATATCGTTTCAGACAATGTACAATCCGAAATTCATGGGGCCAGAATTCATCTTTCCAGTAGGTATTCAGCCAGCATCGAGATCTATATGACGTCTTTGCCAGCGTGAACTTGGCTCGATCAATCATGAGGTCGACACCACGGAGTACAACTCGTAACTGGGCCTCAACCGCAGCTGGGCTCCGGAGCTGGGTACCCTGCCATTGGCCTAAGAGATAGTCTTCGTTCCACGCCGATCCAGGCTGTTGCGCTGATGCGGCAATGATGCCAAGTGGTCGATTGCGGAACAACCGAGGCCAGCCTGTATGTCGCAGCCAAGGAGTTGTTTCGCTCTGTTCATTGCCCTGAAATTGGTCAAGCTGAGTCTCCCGAGATGGCATGTTTCGGACGGTGTATCTGCCTAGGCTGGTAAATCTGGTGAATCATATAGCTGATAGTGATGATGATCACTAGAGAGAGCTGTAGAGTTGGTTGCATGCGTGACAACATTATAACAATTCTCTTTAACGCGTGAGGGACGCGTTCGTGTGACGCGATCGTGTGACGCGATCAGTGAAATTACTAGCAAGGTGATGCTTGAAATGTAATATGGTCTAGCTTAACAGGACCAAACTGGTGATGATTGTAGGGCGGTAGCCAATGAGAATGCGGATTACCCACTTTCAATTAAAAGATCTGTCAGGGGCCTTTGTTTCCAAGTCCTCTTTCAAGTGAAAGAGGATTTACAGGGGTGTGGACCAATAAGATAGCGTACATTTCCCCTTTCACTTAAAGTGAGACCGCGCATAGGGATGTAGGGACATATGATGTGGTGGAGGGACGGACTCACAGTGACACTCGACAGCAAAGAATGTTTGAAAAATACGGTCATATGTCGTGGTTTGCGACTCAAGGAAGTCAAGGCCGCACCGTGTCTCCTGAGCCCGAAGAGCTTCGATAAAGCGATTGAGGTATGGAAGATCTACGTGCACCCGGTCGGCAAGACCGATTGGCGAGGTTGGGCTCTCCCTTGACGAGTGGTCGGGTGAAACCGAATGGGGATCATCCACTATGGGGAAGTGATCACTGGTATCGAACGGAGCGAAGCCAAAGTCTGAAGTCATCGGAGAGGTCGGAGAGCTGGAATGAGTTTGTCTCCAATCACTTGCTGCCTGTTGTGCGTCGTCACCTTGATCAAAAGGGACAGGCGAAGTTGTATCGTTCTGTGGAGGGCATGAAATACCCTGGGCGGAACACTGGTTTTCCGAATCAATCCAGTTTGACAAAGGGCCATCATCCTGGGGCTGGGCAGTCTGCGGTATTCTCGATAAGTGTTGGCGGGCACGATAGGCTCGAACGCGAAGTCGTGTGAATTCACGTTCCGATAAGGCTGGGTCTCTCCGCGGACGGCCCGCTGTTGCTTGCACCTCTTCATCCGTATCCGAAGGACCCGAGATGGCGGCAGCTACAGCCTCAAACGATCCTTGCATCAACAGTTCTCTCGCGCTTGTTAAATCAGCGTCGGTGCGAAACGCATTGCTCGTTCGTCTTGTATCTGTCGGAGAATGCGTTACCGGAGCGGCCGATAACGCAGCTGTGGGGGGGGAAACTTGTAGAGAAGTATTGTAGCCGTTGGAGGAATCTCGAAAATCAGAGGTTTCCGGCGGGAGGTGCTGAATGCTGGCTGATGAGGTGGCAGGATGGCCCCGACGGGAGTGCTCGTGTACCGGTAGATGATCTAACAGGATGCGGGGCTGTGAGTTTGATGGGAAGAGAGAACTTGAATTTGCAGGCCTACTAACGATTGGTAACATCGGCCTTTGCGTGATGGACCTGGCTCACTAGCCGGACAGTTTCATGGCTGTCAGCTTCTTGGAGTTGTGTCGGATCCCTCTATCTCTGGTGGTGTTTTGGTCATTTATTTATCTGTCTCTTTAGAGGGCGCCTGCTGAGAGTTTGCGTGCTGACGGGGAAAAAGCAAACATAAGGTCAACGCGGCACTTGCTGTCATTCAGGCCACCATATAATACAGCGATCTAGGGTAAGAGCGAAGAATGTGAGACAAGCGAACACGACGTAAAAGTGAACTCAGTAACGTAGGATTTCTTAATTAGCAAGATGGCTCCTTATGAATAGATGTTTTGTATCTGAATCATGTTACGTAGGGTGATAAATCTATATCGTGCGCAATACAATGATGTCCGCAACTGGTATCCGTAGCTATGATGGGATCGCTTTGTTTCCTTCCATACTCATCTACCTCCACATTCAGTTGAGCATTGTGCAACACGAAACTTGCCTGTTTTAGGACGTCGCTGTGGAGCCAACCAGGATACCGTCCGGTCCAAGCCTTGTTCTCATTAGTCGAAGTCCAAGTAGAAGACCAGGGTATGACGACAGCTTGACAGGGTTGTAACGATATTTTATAACGATATTTTATAAGCAGCCTTTCTGAGTTTAGGCCATGCTTTCGCCTTGACATAGATACTGACGGATGCCTTCTATTACGTGTTTCATGGTTATGAATAAAGAAAAAATAATGTTCGCAATTGCGATGGGATCGTACTGCTCTTGTTCACCTTCAGTCTAGCTAGCTGTTTTAGGACATCACTGTGGAGCCAGCAGGGATCCCGTCCGCTCCAAGCTTTGCTCTCATTGGTTCGAGTCCCATACAAACAACCAGGGTGTAACGATAATTGACAGGGCTGTAACGATATTTCGTAAGCAGCCTCTCTGAGCTCAGACCATGCTCTCGTCTTGACAACGGGATGGATGCCTTCTATTGCGAGTTTCTTGGTCAAAAGTAAGGAAAAAATAGTATTCTTGGTATAAATCAATTAATTACGCGCTTCTCTATCTTTTAATGTAGGTATTGCTATATGCACCGGTGTGTTTGAATTTTGATGAAATAAAATGTCCCCGTCGACTGCCTGCGTGAATTCCACTAAGTCCCCACGGACTCAAACCTGGTGGGAGCCGGATTCGCATGTCCTATATGACCCCAGCTCAGCCGCCATCGTGGGATGATGTGACAGAGACGATCTTGGCAGCAAGGGTGTTGCTGACCGTGCAGCTGGGCCCCAGATCGGTCCCACCTGTCCCCCGCTCGCCCCGACACCCTCGACGATTTAGACTCAGGGGAGAATTATGGAGACCCAAGGGATAATCAGCAAGACCGTCCTCTGACATCCCCCGTCTAACCCAGGGACTACCTGGTGACGCATCATCTTATTAGAGTTGGTATCGTTCTTTGTCCGTCCAATCCCAGGCAAGACCATTGATCTCCTAGAGCGCCACCTCTCGGTGTCTTCGGCACAATTTTTCCGGCTTTCTGGCACATGCTTTGAGGAAATCCTCCAAAACTAAGACCAGGCCATGGCCAGCCCCGCCCCCCCTTTCTTCGTCCTTAAACTGCTCCATGAAAACCCCCCGCCCTCGTTACAACACGCTATCCTTGAGTTTCGCCACTGTAGCATATGAGGCACATTAACCGTCACCAGCCATGCTGGACAGTTTGAGGGAATCGAGGGGCACCCTGGTGCCGCCGTGGTTCGTCAACCCAACCCCGAGCATCAACGACCAAGTCTTCTCTAGCATATTATTCGGGTGCACAATCGGCCTCGGAGCTTGGACCGCCTCCGAGGCCTTCATCCAGTCGAGCAAGAGCTGGCGAAGGATCCGGAGGGTCACCGCCTACGTCGCATTCATCTGGGCCGAGTGGTGGTCCTGTCTCGTCATCAGCCTCATATACTGGATGAACATGCGGAACTACATCCCTCCCAGCTTTGAGTACTACTTTTTCGTCGGTAAGTATCCGGGTAGCTAATTCCTGCAGCTATTCAGTCTCCTAGAATGGGACTATGATGACCGGCTGACGCTGCGTGCCAGTTGTTCTGTGGTCCATACAGATCCAGTGTCTGATGCAGATCATCATAAACCGCGTCGCCTTCCTGATGCAGGTGCCCGCCCACGCTACCCGCCTCAAGTGCGCTGCTTTCTTTATCGTACTCGCCGTCACCATCGTCAGCTTCTGTCTCTATATCCCCGCACGCCTTCAGATCAGTGGGACCTATACGGACGCCTATAACAGCTGGATCCATATCAAGAAGAGCATCCTCCTCGCGGTCGACGCCGGGCTGAACTTGTGCTTCATCTACCTGGTGCGGTCACACCTCATCGCCGCCGGCTTGGTGAAGTACCAGAAGCTGTACCAGTTCAACCTCTGCATGATCTTCGTCTCCATCTCTCTCGACGTAGGCCGCCATTCCTTTCTATTATGACATCTCACTGATCGCCCTTCCGTCTGATAGGTCGTGGTCATCAGCCTCATATCTTTGCAGAATTTCTTCGTGTAAGTTCTCTTAGCATCTCTGTGTATAACTCCCCTTCCCTAATGGCTGTAGATACACCCAGCTTCACCCCCTGACGTACCTTATTAAGCTCCACATCGAAATGAGAATGGCCGACCTCATCGGCAAGATTGTCAGGACGTCACACCAAATCAACTCGCATCCTGAACCAACGTCGCAGTCCTGGTCGACACGCTAGTCCAAGAAGATATCCGCGCAGCTGGGTCGCGCAACCGGCCACGGAGGAAAGTCGGGTGGCGACGCCCATGATAACCCTGCGGGGACGGAGGACGTCGAGACGGGCTCGCGGGGCCAGCTCTGCGAGCTGGGGAGCCCGAAAGTAGGTATAATCGACATCATAACTAGAGGAGGACTGGGATTGTCTGAACCTTCGGGGCTATTCAGCGCTCGCAATAGTCCAGACCATTTGGACTATTAGTCCAGACTGCAATCTAAGATCAATAATCAATCCACGACGGGCGTTCGTGTATTGACGACTAGGATGATGCGTCCCTTGAAACGTGCCGTGTTGATCTGGATCGCACCAGTAAATTGATCAGAAATGTCCAAAACAAAATGGTTGGCACAGCAACAATCATAGGTACCCTGGTTTTGTAACACCATGCCAACAACCTAGCGTACTTAGCGTCCACACTGGGCGTCCGTATTCCCTGCCCTGATCTGCAGTCTGGACTAATAGTCCAAATGGTCTGGACTATTGCGAGCGCTGGTCTAGATAAGAATATATATGCTGCATCTATAAGTCAATTGAAGAGCTGCGGGAAGATGGAAATGTTATGAGGGTCCTATGGCTGCCCTTAAGTGATAAGAATGACCTTCTGAAGCGTGCTAAGGCAGAGGCACAGGAGGCAACCAAGCAGGGAGCTATCCCTTAAAAGCAATTTCCTGGAATGCGATTAATGTTGGATACACAATTGGCTATATGCAATACCCAGAGTTATTCATCAAAATGATGTAAATTGAGAAGGTTGTCCCTCCCTTAATTGAGGGTCATAGAGGCCCTATTTTATACTCAAAGGGATAGGAATATCGCCACCAAAGATGAAAGTTGCCCCCTGTTGCTACTGTTAGATTGGATCATGTACAAAGCATCTGATCGGGTGGTCATGTGGTGACCTCCAGGGTCGAGACCGCCTATTGGAGCAGATACCTCAGAACCCCACTTTTAGTCGACAGACATACACTCAAGCGATGACAATAGGGGCAACGGAGAGGACACACAATACACACAATCAAGTCATCTGAAGTGCCACGCCAGCTTTCCGACAGCTACCGGCTTAGCAAGCAGCTTCTAGCTGATTCCACACATGAGGTCTCAATCCAACAATTAATAATACTTAATATTATATAGTGTTGGATCCGTTACGGTCAATTTGATCAAATGGATAGTGTTCAAAGCAGTGATGATGATGTTGATGATTGCTTGTGCCGGTCATCCGGATCGGCCAGAAGAGGGGTTATCAGACCCGGCTACCAGTACCTGCACCGCCCAAGGTCAGGATATCGATCTATCAGAGGTTTCGTAATACAGGGTCACAATCCAACAGGTGCGATAAGAAGTGGCGCGCTCGCTTATCATTTACGTTAATATTTTTAGGCATTATTAAACAATGGGATCTAATTGGCTCTACCCCGCCCTTGGCAAAAATGAGGTCCATTCGCACCCAATGGGGATACTATCGCTAGCAGGAAAAGCCAATGTTACCTTAACCTCCACCTTCTCATATTTCCTCTTTCTCACTACTCACTATCTATCTCCCTTTGTCTTGCATTAGCTCTGCTCCAAAGCATCTAATTCATATGATTGATTGCAAACCCGAATCCAAGGCAAGCAAGCCAGTCTGGGATGCGGATGTGCTACTCCAAGCACGTTCCAAATTGACCCCCG
The DNA here is from genome assembly GCA_020744155.1 of Ilyonectria sp. MPI-CAGE-AT-0026. Classification (NCBI taxonomy): domain Eukaryota; kingdom Fungi; phylum Ascomycota; class Sordariomycetes; order Hypocreales; family Nectriaceae; genus Ilyonectria; species Ilyonectria sp. MPI-CAGE-AT-0026. Next base: position 854,499 of record JAGPNQ010000026.1, on the reverse strand, counting down.
CCCGAAAGTCATCAATCCCATCTTCAATTTCGCATGGCCCTCAAGGACTCCGGTTGTTACCTCTCACTGCAGTCCTATATTGTATCCCCGGGTAGTTCTCTTACGGCTTAATCATGTTACCTACGAAAATCGAACGACTTCGTGGGGCATGCCTACACTGTGTGCACAGAAAGAAAAAGGTAAGAAGGTAGCTCAAAAGCGCTTACTCCGTCTTACTTACGAGCCGCAAGTGCGACCAAAGGAAACCCCGATGCTCGAGATGCGTCGAAAGTGATATTGTCTGTGAACCCCAGAAATTTAGAGAGTGGCGGCGCTTCAACAAAGAACCTCAGCCAAATCATCCAAAGATATCCAGACTCGCTGAAACGGCCCTTTCGACCCCGAACGAGCAGATACCGAATATCTCGGGATGCTCCAATACCCCACCAAGCCCCCAATGGAACACTCCTCTCTCTTCAACGACCCCACCAACTCCTTCCACTACCAGGTCAGAGCCAACAGAACCAACTGACGCAGATCTGGTTAATGAGACGAGTCTCACGATCACCTTTGATGAGAACCTTTTCTCTTGTTTCCAGCCATCAACGTGGACCGAAGCTATATCAATGAGTGGTTATGACGGCACTCCAAAGGATACGGTGCATGATCGAGCGGAGCTAAATCAGGCATCACCTGTCCTCTACCAAGCTACTACATTCTCGGCCTTCCCCGTTGTTGAGGGACTCCAGATCATCGAGAGGCCTTCTTTGAATCGGCCGGCTTCAGTACCACGCGGCATTAATCCTCTCCCGGCCGATTTGAGAGATTCGCCTTCCTCAATGTCCTTATTCGACTATTTTGTCAAGCTGACGCAAACCCATTTTGTCTTTTGGCAGACAGACAGTCCTACCACCGATAGCTATATCAACCCTTTTCAGCGCACCCTTCCGCTCATGGCACTAAAATATCCTGCTCTAAGGGCTGCTGCGTTGGCCTATTCCGCTCAGCAGATAGATGCTGCAGCTAATCAGCAACCCAATACACAATCAAAATCAATGGTTTTAGCCGAAACCGCTCGAAGACTGCTTTGTGCTACATGGGATACCCCACGAGAAGCTGACGACTTCCTTGCAACGATTGCTGCCGCCATGTTGGTATATTGGACAAACTTCAAGTTGCATGACGCACTTCTTCCAGTTGCCCGGAGCGCAGCCGCTTGTATTCTCTATCAACAGGATCGTCGCCTTCCTAAGAACATCAACTACTTAGTTATCATGGCAATGCTGAGGTGGACTGATATCAGCAGTCTTCATTGGTCGAAGAACCTAAAATTTCCACTTGACGAGAATGTCTTTCGTATGATGGAACCAGGCGAGGATGAGCAAGTTTGCGGCCTTGGGAATGAGTACATAGGGTGGCATCTGAATCCCCTCTACGGCTGTTCTCAACGTTTGCTCAAACCTTTGATGAGAATTGGCATGCTCATACAGAAGAAGCAGTCTTTGAAGGACATAGATGAGTCTACACCCGAGTGGGAGTCTCTTGTTAAGGACATGGACAGCCTAGAAGAGGAATTACTAACTGCCCGCGAATGCGACATGCACGAGTATCAAGCTCCCGTCAAGGGTCCTCGGGGTCTCTGGCACCTCAACGAGGCTATCCATGCTGCAGCTTCCTTGTTATTCTATACCAGACTTAAGGATGTACCGTACACGGCGCCCTTTATTCGGAGACTGACGAGCGTTATCGTGAACGAGGTCTATCACGTTTCACATGGATCTTCTATTCCCATCGGTTTCACCTTTCCTCTGTTTGTAGCTGGGTGTGAAGCTTTAGATACCGCTACGCGAGCTTCGATACTGGATCTTGAAAGTAAGCTGTGCCAAGGTTGGCCAAATCCAAAGGGCCAGTTCCGATCTACTTTCTTGTACGTCTGGAACCTCAGAGATAACAATCCGGGCCTGACGTGGTCCTCCTGGAGTGAGAAAGGTCAGATCAAGAAAATTTCCTTTTTTATCCAAAGCTAACCTTTACTAGTTGAAGAACAACATAGGGATGTTGCGTTATTCTAGGCAAAGTCATCTGTTGTGCATTTATACCTACAGTACCAGGGTGTGGCTTCGACAAAAGTGTGACGGGACAAGGGCACGAACGAGGTCAAGTGCGACTTGGGCAAAATGATTGTTTACAAGGAGAGAAAGAGATTACTAAGGAAAGCTCTGACTTAAGCTATTTACATAATATTCATAAAGTGAGACTATTCATAAAGTATGAAAGTCACATCATCGTTCCCTCACAAAAAGCTGTCAGGCATTGGCCCCAAAAACAGCTAGGAGAGAAGTCTTTAGAGATCTGCTTTTATTCACTCAAGAAGGATGGAAGTCATGTATTGCTTTATATCAGAGCTGGGAGTTTTGCGATATACTTATTGGGGTAGTACTATCAGAATAGCTCCTAGGAGGCAAAGCATACTTCGTAAGTGTATATATATAACTATAGATATTTGTATAACGTGAATCACAAACGAGTGAGACAGACAAGCGAGTGAGATAAACTGCCTTCGATATCAGCATCAACATCAATTCAATTCAAACTCCTCGGAATCCTCATCTTCAGATATCTCTTCAACAAACTGGCACGTTCGTCCGTTATGTCCTGGGTTACCACAGACGCCACACCGTCGCTGACCTGTTTCGGCCCTTGGTTTGCGACCACTAGTGCGACGTGTTTCCTCCTGAACCTGCGCAGTCACGTCTTTCTGTGACCGTATATCTCCTGCATCAGCTACAGTAAGGCTCCCTCCGTGTTGTAGGCGTGTTTTCTTAGTCCTCCGCCGTCGGCTGAGTTGGTTATTCTCATCTCTAAGGATCTGGACCTCGGACCTAAGTAGGGCCACTTGATGCATAATCCCTCTTGTCCCTTTAACGAGAAATCCGACTCTTAATAAAATTAGACTGAGAGCTTGCCTCCGTTGGGTTGCTTGGGGTCATTGAAATCCAAGGCGGAGGTGTCTGAGATAGTGATACTGGAGGCGTTGGAGTGTGTAGCCGGATATCCAGCTTCGATAGGACGCTTTCTGCATTTAAAGGAACGATTCCAGCCCCTCTAAAACCCCCTTGGATGGGTTTTTCTGTCACTGCTTGGCTAAACGCTTCGCAGTATGCAGGAAATAAGTCCTCCTTTTAGATATGGGTTACACCCCGCCGCATCTTATCCTCAATTTGTTGCCCATACGCCGTCTTTAGCGGCCCAAAGCACCCGACGTCTAGGGGCTGGAGTAGATGAGATTAATGAGGTGGCATACAAAGAGTGACAATGTCGTTTGCCTTGCAGTAGATCTCAAAGTCTGCGGACTGGTGACTTTCGTACCCATCGACGATAAGGAGACGGTATTTGCCTCTTAAGCGCGACTTTGTATAACAATCAAAGTGCTTAACCCAGTCTAGGCCTCTTTAGTTTGTTGTCCATCCGCTTTCAGACGTTGCGATGGTCCAATCGGGTGGAAGAGATGTTTCTGTATACCAGCTTGAGAGGCGATATTGATCTGCAACGTTGATATATGGCGGGAGGCTACAGCCTTGCAAGCTGATCGCTTAAATGACTGTAACCCATTCTCGATTACCAGGGTGCGCCATTTTTGTGTTTGAACGCCTTTCAGAATTTGCGACAACCATTCCGGTTGCGATTATGCCCATCATAAAGCCAGTCTCATCAAAGTTGTAGATATCTTCATCGTGGATACCGTACTTCGCAATTGTATTCTGAACCAGCAAGGTCCAGCCATGAATAGCCTCTGGGTCTTCGCATTGGGCTCTCTTATAGTCGTACTTGCGAAAAAACCGCGTCCGGAGCTGTGGTTGTCGCTTAACGAAGTTCGAAGCCCAGTGCTTCTCAACCGGAGGCGCATCGCGGTCAGTAAGCAGTCGATTAGCCATATCTTCCACACCAGTAATCCTAGGGGGAAGTGATCGAGCAGCTAGGTCGATAATGTAATCAACTAAGGTCTGCTCTTCTAGCAACGTCAAATCTCGAGAGTTTGGCATCCTGTCGCTTCGAGATGTAGAGCCCTTGAATCGTCGACTTAATGTTGCATAACTGACTGAGTAGATCGTAACTGCAGCCCGCGCACTAAGTCCTGGGTTGATTCTGATAGCTTGAAGGGCCAGCTGTATATTGGACTCATTGCTTCTGGATGCCATGATGTGCTGTGGAAGAAATGTGTCCATTCGCGTCGACGCATCATCAGCGCAGTTTTGTGTCTCACTCGCTTGTGATTCACGTTATTCATATCATGGATTCAATTTATAATCCCAGATAATCCAATACAAAAGCCTAGGCTATAATTCACATTTGCCATTATCAGGGGAGATAATTGCCCTCTCCAAGATACAGGCTAGCCTCCGAGTAAAAATATATGCCACGTCTTAACTAATAACTATGTAGAAGTGTTGGAACAGCCATCAGAAGATATTAGGTGAATGGATCGCGGATGTCACATGATCAGGCTAGGCGCGCCTATTTTGTAATCATCCTCAAGTATATATAGTTCATGAACCTGATAGACTTCAATCAATATCGAGTATCAACTGTACAGCTAACTCTTGATAAGTGATCACCTCCCTTGTGAAACCAACAAGAAGACCTGATACCTTTACAAGACATAATTAGTGTTAACCAATGAAGATGAAGTCAGATTCAGCCGAAATAGTTAGTTGAATATCTACTCATTAAAAATATTTTTCAAGTAAATATAAACCTGTGCCAACAATTCAGTAGTACGATGGAGCAAGTAGCGGCACTGTTCAGATTAACTATGCTTAGGGTACTTATAGAAGACTGCCTAGAGCTACAAAATGTGAAAGTTCCTTGAAGTACATCAGTTATCCCTCTTTCCAAGACAGAATAATTACAAAGAAAGCTTTCCGAACAAACTATATCGTGGCTATATCGGGCGCACGTTGACGTTTTCCTAAGTCTGGTGTTTGGCGAGCCATGCCCTCCATTTAGGCGCGACGCGCCTCCGCCAGGACTTGCCCCAGATATAAGTCGGCACAGCTAGGATGAATGAAAACAGAACGATCATACTGAAGCATAAAAATGCATTCCCAAACCCGTGGGTCTCAATAAAGGTGTTGATGCCGAAAGTAATCCCAATATTAAGAGCGGGGGCAATAATGGACAGTACGACGATAAGTTCTCCTTCGACCTGGTTCAGTTATATTAGTTACTACAATGCCAAAGTGAATGAACATTAAATCAAAGTGTGCTTACCCCCGGAAAACAATCCATTGCATACGTGGCGGCGATCGTACAACTTGCGACCTGATGAGTGAGCATAAACCCAAGCCCAACCGCAATCACCATCCAATGCATTGAATACTGAGCACCCCAGCCGTACAAGTTGTAACCAACCAAGGCGTACACGGCACAGGGCACCAGTGCCCATAATCGCATCTCAGGCTCCTTGACACCTCCATTCCGTCGTGCCAAGTAGAGCACGAGACGGTCACTGGCGGCACCTGTGGCCCAGCCGAGGATGCTGCCAATAATCCCAGAAAGGAACATAAAGCCGGCCATGGTGTTGGACCAGAGGTAAGGTTCATCCATCATTATCACTGCCACTGTAGTGAAGCTAACAACACCTGCGTTGCAACCAAAGGCGAAAATGGCGCCAGCGACAAGAACGTTAGGAAAAGTAAAGATGATGAAGGGTCGTTGCATGTAGGTCCAGAATGTGGTTTTGTCCTCAGGATAGTATGACCATAAACGCAGCGACTGGAGATAGCTTCGCTTTGGGAACTTCTCTGGTAATGCATTTGTGTCTGACGCGGTTGCCGAGACGGTTTTCGAGACGGCGGGTGACGATTTTGCCTCTCCGTCCTTGGATTCATCGCCAACCCGTGGATAAGTAGAGTTGGATGACGAAGACTCTGGTACCAAACCGGCCGTCCTAGCGAAGAGGAACCGAGGGAAAAGTGACTCCTCGAAGCCAACGGCAAAGCAGACAAGAGATATGCCAACAACCAATATTGTTGTCAGCACGACCCATCTCCATCCAAGGTCATCGGTTACCTTGCCACCTGTGGCAACCCCCAACACGACACCAAGTTCCTGGCCCAAGAGAGTAACTGCTATCATTGTGCCACGCTCCTGTGCATAGAAGATATCAAAGACGCAGAGTTGTATTAGAGCCTGGCAAATAGCGGCCCCGAATCCGCAAATGACCATGATGACGTACCAAGAGGCAGCGCTATTGACATAATAGAGCCAGAGGTTGCCGCCCAGGGAGATAGATGCGGAAAGAAGGAACACTGGCCTGCGGCCAATTTTCATCGCCAGAGGTATCCAGAATAAGTTGCCAACTCCGATGAGCAGATAGTTGAGACCACTACCACCGTTCATGTTTGTGAATGATATGCCTGTATCTTCATTGATGGTGACCCAGGCACCTCCAAGGTTGTACAAGCTGAACGCGGCAATGAGAGCATAAAGGGATAATAAGAATAGCTGGAAATATTTTTTGGGTCGCGACCATCTCAACGGATCTCCAGCTGCGGCAGACGGTGCAGGAGTGAGGATGATCTCTCCGCCGGGACTGCCTTGAGAAGTGTCATCTTCTTTGCCAACAACTGCACCCAATTAATTAGCTTCTCGTCATGAAAAACAGAACAGTAGTGGAAAATTATACTAGGTGCTGAGCCACCATGGCAACAGGGGAGGGAGCAAATGGGATGTATAAAGGTCAATAATGAGCGAAGCACACTTACCAGTCAGTAGTTGCTGCGTGCCTGGAACGTCAAGCTCGATCGTGTCGTTAGCCATAGGGTAAATTGAGGTAGTAAGGAGTTCAATGACTTGAAGAGGAACGTTGGTTGAAGGTGGGTGGTGGTAATACAAGACGAAAGTAACACTGTGACGGATTTGAGGTCCTTCTTAAATATATTAAGCAATATTAAAACAACAGTTGACGTTGATATACGCTGTCTTATCTATCTATGCCTAGACAGCCCATCCTTATAATTTACCCCATAGTGAAGTGAGGTTATCATACCTGATGTGCAGTAGTGTACTTATTCCCAGGAGGTTGGATGGTTTGTTTGTATGGACAAGCACTTAGTTCCGTCTAGGGATGATTACACTAGAGCCCCATGGAATCACAGCCCGTCTCTCATGAAGGCACCAGGAAAGAGACTGATTGGTTGGGCGCAAATACTTCTGCTTCTGGCATGTGGAGACAGGCGGTCTCAGGGTTAGCGAGCACTATTATCAACTACCCTGGCGAGGAAATGAGGCAACTATTCCGCCAACGAGGGCCGCTCACGCGGGTTCCCGAACGACCGAAATTCCATGGTCCACGGCAAGGCGGAATAATCTCCTTTTTGGCAATTGATCCCAAGACTGCCAGCTGGTCCCAGCTCGGTTTCATTGCCAGCCTCGGTGGTTTCAATTGGGACTAATATACCAGGTGCCGCTGCAGCACGATCTCAAAGTACAGTACATCACAAAACCCATTTAGTTGAAAGGGCAAGATTTGTGACTTCAGCAACAAACTCGAACAAAAGATGATGGACCAGATACAGCTGTCGCATGTCGAGCATATGCTTGCTCTATCGGAGCAACTCCCAGGGGATTGGGCAACGATGGGCTCGTTCGATCCGTACCAAGAAGGGGACGATGCGTATCGTTACCAGCTGGCGTATATGGCATACACGCTGGCTCTTGTTCAGCATCATTATGTGCCAGCGTATCGCGAGCGGTATCAAAAGGCATTCATTAGCCTTATCGACAAGATGTTGCGACAGGATGTTTGGGCATATTGGGAAAACACCAGCCGCGGAGGTAGAGCAATGGACCCGGATCTCCCCAGTCTCACCGATGGTTGGGTTGACCCAGTCTGTCGCCAAAACATCATGTATAGCGGCCATTTGCTCATGATGATCGGGTTGTATGAGATGCTCTATCGCGACGGTCGTTACGATCAGCCTGGTTCGATCAATTTCCGGTTTCGACCAATTTTTCGAGGCATGGGACCCGAAGAGTTTGCTTACAATCATACCTCGCTCGCAAACGCGATTTATAATGAATTTAAACGCCAGAACTTCCTCGGCTGCGAGTGTGAACCTAACGGCATCTTCGTCTACTGCAATCAATTTCCAATACTCGGTTTCATGCACTACGACGCAACGCATGGCACCGATCTGTCGATGTCGGTTATCGAGGGGTTCAGCAAGGCATGGGGTTCCCGAACCAACCTTTTTGAAGATGGGAGTTCAAATCTCCCTGTTTATTATCTTGTGCGCCAGAATCATTTCGTCGATGAACTGGAAATCGAAGGCTCCGAGTCTGCTTCAGGACTAACATGGGGAACATTCATGCATGCCTGGAAACGCGAATTTACTGAGCGCATTTACCCTGGAGCTCGCGATAATACTATTCAGCGGCACAGCAACGGCGGGATTTCTGTCGAGATGAAAAAATCCGCGGAATCACACGATGATTATGAGAAGAATCCTGGCACCGACAAGGTTGACCCTATGATGTTGGGCGTACACACGTTGGGAATGGTGGCCGTGTGTGCGTCAGAAATGGGAGATGAGGAAACGACTGATGGGATTTACGCATACGCCGAGGAGCACCTGAAGCCAACAGCTGTCAACGGACGACGATTCTTTCCACGCTGCGATGAACTCGTCAGCGAGAAGTACATGACATGCCTCACAGGCAATGTACTTCTCGGTCTTGCCCGGCTGAAGATACACAATGGGTTCTGGTCACTCTACAATAAACCATTCACCCCTGAAACCTTCAGCAGACCTGAGCTATTTGAAGTTCCACACCCTACAATACAGGTTACCGAAGCTTATTGGGACATTGATGGTCATTTGACGGTGTCTACAAACGGCTCCTCGGCTGCGGGTGGTGTCTCCATTTCAGTCCGCCACCTCGATGCTTGCTCAACATGTGTCGAGATAGATGGTAATTCAGCAGTCATCGAAGAACTAACCACCAAGGTTCAAGGATTCGAGTTTACTTGGGATGATAGCAACTCTGGAGTGTTAAGGATTCGCGGAGACTTTGTTGGCCAGAGGTCGTTCACGTTCCTCAATAAAGCCAAATTCTAAGCACCTTTTCACCCGCCTCGAGCTAAGAACTGTAAATGTTACTCTCTTATCACTCAGTGTGGCAAAAGAAATATAAAATATATGAAAAGTGACATATTTAGACCTCTTCGGCAAACTCCTAAGTCACCCAGAACTTCTACATCTCTGGCGAACAACATTTCTGGCTCGCCAAAGGCCAATTGCTTAGATTTAGTACAAATAAATCAATTGCTTACTGTAAATCTGTCACGGGCCAGGGATGGGAAATCGTTCCACAGCTCAGGGGCACTTGGGAACTTCTTTCTTTCTTCTTCATCTTGATGTAAATAGCATCCTGGACTAGATAGCTGGAATACAGTTACTAGAGGCCGTTCACAAAATCACGCGAAAGTGCGGAGGTCGTTGTTGTTGTTGTTGTTTAATTACCGTCGTGAGGACATAAAAATGTCCACAGAATCCCCTATGGGGCAAGACGACGTGCTAGGCTGGTGTCTACAAAAGAAGCTATCTACATCTAGGTACAGGGTAGCTAGGGAAGCCGGGGCCGGCCGGAGGCCGGTGTCCCGGACCCGCGATTGGCATCACGTGTAAGACTAATATCCCTCCACTCGAGCCGAGGTTGCGGACCTTCTTCCTCTTCCATCTAACAATTAGGTAGCCCTCTATGGCCAATTATTTCGTGCCCGACACCCGTCAGCGGGATATTCAGGGCGCAGCCCGACGACTGCAATAGCATCTAATTTTGAAGGGAACTGGGGGAAAACCGCGTTCGAAGCGGCTGTGCAGCATGACGCGTCGCGGGTCCAATTGGGCCCGACGAACGCGCCGAAGAAGAGAATGACAAAGGAAAACGGGGGAAATGATTGAAGTGGGTTTCTGGGGCTGAAGCGGATGCAACCGCTACTTCCGGGGGGTTCAGGGCGATATTCCTAGCGGTGATGAGGGCAGATGTTCTCAAAAAAACTAGTTGCCTCCATCATCGTTGCGAATTCGCCAAAGTCTTGTCCTAATACGCGGTTGATCGTCTCTCTCGGGAAAAGGCCCAACTTTATCCGATGACGAGGATCGATCTTCCGGCAATAGAAGGGGTGGTCGGGTGATTTCTGCCGCCCGCACGAGCACTCGAGCTGTGCGTCGTCGTGGGCAAATCTCTCGTGGTATGAGGCAAAGTCTCCATGCCCTGACCGGGCTGCCAAGAGATGTCTGAGATGCTTCCGGGGAAGCTGCAATTCGTTTGGGCACGCAGCGGTTGCTTTGAGCTGAAGGGCTCGATAAGACTCTGGGGCGTGGACTTGCCACCAGGTCTTGTAGATGCTTCGGGGGAGGGCCTTGGCCTTCCTCTGATTGAAAGAGAGGGACGGGGCGGCGCCGGGTGGCTCCGGCAGCTCTGTTCCTGCTTTGGCTAGCTTGTCGGCCTCTTCGTTTCCGGGGATGCCTTTATGGCCAGGGCACCATCGTACTGATGTTGCTCCGTGGTGCGGGCGATCGATTGAAACTGCAAGAACTGGGCTTGTGAGGATTCTGACGGCTGGCCTAGCAAGCCAGCTGCCGCGGCTGTATTGTCTAGGCAGATGTGGATGCAAGTGTTCGGCAGGGCAAGAGTAACTGCGTGACGTAAGCCCCTAAGGGCTCCCATCACCTCCGCATCAAATACCTCGACAGGCCCTAATCTGCCTAGTCCGTCGCCGATGCTGTATTTATTGCGATGAATGCTGTATCCGTAGCCTGCTGCCCCTTCCTGTGATCGTGATCCATCTGAGTAGACAATGAGATCACCTTCAGATAGAGTCTCGATCCAGGCAAGGAAAGCAGGGACAGTTGCATCCTTTAGTTGGATGTGTAGCTGGGTTGCGGGCTGTGGGCTGTATCTCTTCGGGAGGAGAATCGGCCGAGGGGCAGGCGGGAGAAGGAGCGATGCTCGTTGCAGCCGTGTGGTGTAGGTCCGGCCTCGGCTTGGTGTCGGGGCGGTTGTTCGTATTGTGAGGGGGTGTGCTGAGTCTAGGGATTGAAGACGAGCTGCGTAGCGGAGGCGTACGGCTTCTAGAAGCTGGCCTGCTGGTGGGATCCCACTTTCTCTCGAGGGCGGCAGTAGGGGTCGTCCTCCAGACCGGAAGGATGCCGCGGATCGCGATGTGGAGGACGGCTTTGATGCGGTCGACCAGGTGTTCGATCTTCGTTGAGACCTGGGTTCGGCCTTTCTGAAGCCGGAGGGGCGGGGCCGTGATCCCTGGGTACCAGACTTCCGCTCCGTAGAGCAGGGTGGGTAGGACACATGCCTTAACCGCGAGACGGACCTTGTCGGGAGGAGGGCCTCGGGTTGTATTTGCGAGGCCCCGTAGCAGGTTAGCTGTAGCTCGAGCCTTAATTGCCCACTTTTCGACGTGTATCTTATATGTCAGCTTCTTATCCAGCCAGACGCCCGGCCAGCGTAGAGCCTTATCTGGCGTCAGGGTTCTGTGCGGTGGTGGATGGAGCTGTAGGGAAAATTCATAGATAAACCATGTGATGGATAGCGTACGGCACATTCGATCCAGGGATTAATGCTCAATAGGGTGTGGATCCTGAATCTGTTGATTGTCTTCATCTAGGATGCCTCCGGCCCCCTCTTTTCTCGAGAGGGGTTTTATGTCATCTCACCCCCTTCTGACTAAGGTCAGAATATCAATCTATCAGAGGTTTCGTAATACAGGGTCACAATCCAACACCATGTGTTGGATCCGTTACGGTCAATTCAATCTGATAAATAGGGATCAATACAGTGATGATGATGTTGATGATTGCTTGTCCTCGTCATCCGGATCGGCCGGAAGAGGGGTTATCATACCCCCCCTTCTGACTAAGGTCCGGATATCAATCTATCAGAGGTTTCGTTATACAGGGTCGTATTCCAACACCATGCTAAAACGTGCTTGCAAAATTTCTCAGGGGTTCATACTAATCCTATTTATAGATTCATTGGTGTCCATTCAATCAACTCGTACTTGCATCCATACTTGGGCATTGTAGAGGGAGCTCTACCCACTCTACCGGGTAGAGTAGAGTGGAAGTGGGTAGAGCTACCCACTCTACCCACTCCTGATTGGTCAATTAGATCTAATCATTTGATAAGATTGTAAGATTGTAGATGCTGAAATCCTTCGGGAGTCATCGAATTTAATTAATTCTGCATCGATATATTGCAGTAACCTCTCACATGAGTGCAGATGCTACCGGTACCGGACATACTGCCTGCCACCCCCTGCCACTGCCTGCGCTAGCTCGGCTACTGCCTACCTGCAGCCTACCTGGCACTACGTTGGATAGTTTGCTCCTTGGCATGTATATAGCCAGAAACCTTTGCGAGAAATCAATTTGGTCCTCATCTGCTTTCCTGCTTGTTACTACCGACATCCTCACCAAATATATTGTTACATACTCCAGGCTTCGAAATCGATCGATTTATATCGATCATGGCCTTCAATCGATCGATATCGATCGATCACAAATTGAAATCGAATCGATCGACGATCAAATCGATCAGGGGATTCAGGGCTGGTCTTCATTATCCCTATCTACGCTGATCCTGCCTACCAATTGAAGTACCTGCCTCCAATTGTCCCCTTCAAGGAGACTCAGAGGAAGGGATGGCTGATAAATGCCAGCCTTGCTCCATGAACGAAGGCACTGAGCCATAGCCACTATATGGCGCCTCAGGCGAGACCTAAGTGGCGTTACCATCCTCCCGCAACTGCTAAAATCTCTCTCCGTTTCGGCGGAAGACGACGCGATAGTGAGGAAGTCAACAGCCATATAAGACAGCCGAGGAAAACGCACAACGCCGACATCCCTCCACCAAGCAATCGGGTCAGCTTTATATGCGATGTTGTCTACCGGTGGTTCTGATAGATACTGATCAAGCTCGTCCTGTGCTGGCATCGCGGCTGACTGCGTTGGCTGTGTGCTTTGTCGCCCTCGAGAGTTAGGACGGACAAGTGATCGACTAAATGCCAACCGTCGCTTAATATAGTCCAAGGCACTACTGCTCCCAGACGCCGAAACGGCATTGTAGGCTTCCTCGTGAGCCATGTTCTTGTACGTCTCTGTCCAGAGTCTCGTCAAGTTTCCCTCATAAGTCTTCTTCCATTCCGAGGTCTGACGAGACGGCAGCTGGTTCCAAAGCTGCTCTAGAGCTCACCATTTCTTGCACGGGTGGAATACAACTGCCGCTATGTAGGCGGTAGAGGTCAGCTTGCCATAGTAGTCGTTCAGCTTCTTCCATCCGAGCTTGATGTAAATCTTCAAAAGCCTCCGGGTCTTCGCATCCATATCATCGAACAGATGAACCTCCTCCATGATCTGGTCGTCATTCTCTTCTATTATCACACCTTGAACGGCCAGCTCGAGGTGGTCAAGAAGCATCTCCACTACTTGGAAATACTCATCGAACCCTCCTGAGGTTGAGCGTTTACCGGCAATTCCCTCGCCCTGGAGTTGCTTTGAGGCGACCTTGAACGGCTGGAGGATCTTCTGGACCGCAGCAACAACCTTCCACTCCTCAAGGGAAAGCCTTTCCTTCAATACCGCCGGTCTGTCTTGTTCTTTGCCGCCTTGGCTAACCCATCGTTCCTCGATGATGGAAAGCATCCTGCTTAACGCTGAACGTTTAAGCAAAGCGCGCGACGCCATTGCCTCATCGGATTGCCAGCGAGTACAGACATTTTGTGCCCACGCGAGGACGGGTTCAGCAGGGGCGGTTTGCCGTTGAGCTTCATGAAAGTCCTCGAGAAGTTGACTGCTCATTCGAAGAGCGACGCCAATATTGTGCAGCTTGCCAAATGGTCCAAACTTGCGGTACTTGTCTAATTTCTCGGCGGTGATGATCTCAGGGACTGGGCACCGATCCTGGCTCTCTTCTGGGGCTATATCAAGCTCGAAATCTTCTTCCATGCTCGGCGCGCCAAAGTCGTCGTCGGTCCGTAGCTCATTGATAGCGTCGGACAACTGGCGCTGCTCGTCCTCTTCAGTCATAAAGTCCGTATCGCCCCAATGCGCAAGCAGCTCGTTGAAATTATCCCTTTTGCTGCCGTACATCATGGCCTTGACTGCCAGATTCAGAAAATGAGGGGCGCAGCGAATGCGACGTTCGTCCTGGTCGAAATCGAACTCACTGGCAAGTGCTTCCATAGCTGTATCATTATTCGTAGCATTATCAAGTGTATAGTACCCGATTCTGAAGCCGAATAATAGTTAGCATACTCAGTTTGCTGACCCATGAAATTGTTAGGCATGGTTTTGTACCTTTCTTGAAGGCCAAAAGCACAAATCGTATCAGCAACTTCATCTGCAAGTGCCGCTCCAGTATGGCGCTTCCTGAGAGCTGGTAGCGCCAAAAGGATTCTCCATTGTTTCCAATCTCGGTCGATAAAGCGGGCGTTGATGCCAAGGAATGATGCGTTTTGTCGGGAAGTCCAGCCGTCGAAAGTAAAATGGATCATGCTTCTCGCTCTTTGAAGAAGCTCGTGAACAGGACCAAGAGCTCGATTATACTCGTTTGTTAGGAGGTTGACGAGGGTCCTGTCGCTTGGTATCTGCCCTTCCCGAAGAGAGGGGTTATTATAGAGCAGGAGTCGTCTGAAGCGCTCGGAGTTTACGAGATTGAAGGGAAGGTTATGGTATGTAAGCCAGTCGAGGAGGAGTAGCTGATTCATCGCGGGATCGAATAACGTATGCAGATTGCTAAGAAGGCTTTGGTCTCGAGGGTTCGTCGGATCGGCGCGAAGCATATCAAGCAGGTTCCGTTCTGTACCTCCACTCCCGGCAACCGGGCTGGAATCTCGTCCAGAAGGTGGCTGACGAGTTAGCAGGCATTTTGGACGACGTGGAGACAGGGCAGGGAGAGATGGCACCAACCATGATCTTGTGCTCTTTTTCAGATGTCGGACAATGCTTCCAGCAGTTGAAGCGATGAAGGTGTAATGTGTGGCCTTCGGCTTGCCACGGAGGAAGCATCTCTCGCAGACCCATACGATCTTGTGGGACCTGGAGGTATTGTCCTTCATTCTGAATCCGAATTGCCACCACCATGTCCGCTCTCGAGAAGGGTCGTAGCATGTCGTGAAGCCGGGGAACCGTTTGAATTTGTCAGTCGTCCAAGCTTCATAATCTGGAACCCTGCTGGGTACCGGTAGTACGACCTTCCTTCCTTCCTGATAACTGCGGCCAGCTCCCGCAAGGCACGAGGGAAATCAAAGCGACACTCCCTCTCTGGATTGGCCGCGTTGGCCGCCTCGATATCTGCTGCAGCGCCTTCCATATCCCTCGCGATGTCACCGGTGCTCTTCCTCACACGCAAGCAGTATGTGGTGTTGCACTTGTGGCGCTGGCAACGGTTGACAATTTGTGAAAGCTGCAGAAATGTCATCTCTGTGCTTAGGGGATCTTCACTCAGCGGATTACTCTCCCCCTGAGGCATAGTCCTACTCGGCTCGGGGTTAATGGCGGTAACGTGGAATCCCCACGTGCGTGCAAATACATCACGAGTGGCTTCCTCCTCCATGTTGGTTCCGGGGCAATTATCCATCCAGTACAGGCCGTGGTTGTGTGGACTACCACGCCCTTGCCATTCGTACCGATCCCAGTAATCCGTGATGCTGAACTTCTTGCTTAGCACGACATCCCGAAAGAGGCAGTATCGGCGGTAGAAGTGGAAAGCAGCAATGTGAGGGTTCTGCCGCAATAGGCGGCGCGATAGAGCCATCCTCTCTGGCTCGGTGGCGGCTAGCCACTCGTCATACTGGGGCATGTGCTGATAGAGACTCCGCCAGTGTAAATCTGCCGGGCTAAACGTGATGAATGCACCAGGACAACCAAGGTTATAGGCATAGGCCTCGAGGTCCTGCCTCTTTTTGTTCCAGAATGGACGCGTACCGCGAATAGAAACCGCATGCCTTGTGATCGAGTTGATCAGCGCCTGCGCCTCGGGGTCCTCGCTGTGTTCGAGCGCCTGAATAAGTTGCTCTCGCGTGAGCGGCTGATGCCTCCCATCATGTTGCTTCACGAAGAATCTGGACCGTGAACGTGCCTGTGACCGCATTAGTGTGTTGAAGGCGACGAAGCGGAAGGTCGGGTGGCGTGCAAAACGCCCGTCGTGCCAGCGCACCGTGTGCTCGACGTAATCCTTGTAATCAATGGAGCGTAATCGAGGCTCAACAAAGTCTGCTCTACCGTCAGGAAAGAGGCAGGGAAATGCCAAGGAGAGTAGGGCATGAGAGCGATTGAACTCATTAATGGGTGTGTGTCGTATATTCGGGAGCCGTAGCTCGTGTTGCGCCTGCGTCTGGAAGCTTGTGGAAAGCCCTGAATCAGCTTCTGATTCTCCGGCGAGAATAGACCGCAGAGCATCGAGCTCCTGGTCCTTGGCTAACAGGTCTGGCAATGCAGCCTCGTCCTCCAGGTCAGGCTCTGCCTCCTGATCTTCCTCGGGTCCAACATCCGCAGCCTCCACCTGACTCTGGGGGATGGCATCCAGGACATTGCCATCTTGGGGCAATTGATTCAGCCTCTCTTCGTCGATGACGATGCATCGATAGCCAGGATGATGGCGGCGGAGGTAGTCTAGCCATATGACAACCGGCTGGCGGCGGACGCGGAACTGGCGGGTGAATTGCCGGCTAAGAATTGCGTGGGACGACGTATTGGCAGGACGTAGTAATACAATGTTCAACTCCTGCGGCAGAAGCGGGAGCTGGTTGTACACTAAGCCAACCTCGCGGAGAAAGTGAACCACGTGCCCCCGATACTTGTACTGCTGCCCTCGCACAAGCATAATGTTCACGTGGACGTGAACACGAGCAATCAAAGACCCTTCGGTAGGCGTAAGCTGGGGCAATCGGGTCGGTACAGGGCCAAAGTCGAGCTGATTATCTGCAGAGAAGAAATACGGCTCGTCGGGGCGGCGTTTTTCATCCTTTCGATAGCAACGCGCACAAATGCCATCGCAATCGATCTTCATCTGGAACCAACTCTCTTGGCATCGACCGCAAACCTGCATTTGGTCATTGTCCAGCTTTGTCCAGAACTCGTGGAGGATTGCCTTATCGCGACCAGTCAAGGCGCAAGCCTCAAGGTCTCCATTCCACACCGGGTCTTGTGCGTGAAATACCGCCGATTCATCAGGTGGAATCATCACTGGACTCCGATACCGTCGTGGCGGCCTCGACGATCGAGTTTGCCTTCGAGATTGTCTCGGCCGCCCTCCTGTACCAGGGGCAGGACCACGGCGACCACGCCTTGGCTGTGCGGAAGGTTGCGGCAAGCGACGGCGAAGAGGGCTTCCATCCACGGAATTACTATCGTCGTTCTCGTCTTCGTCCCCGGGATCGGAATCACACCCCACCCCTAATTGTTTGAGGTACCTCCGTGGTCGAGCAGGCGAAAGAAGTAAGTTGAAATAGTCCTCGGCGTCAATATCAGATTCAGAGAACTGTCCCCTGTCATTGCCTTCCTTGGTTATCCCATCCCCGTCTTGAAACCAACTCGGTTGTAGTCGATCTCGACTTCCATCTACGCTCCGTGGTTAGCCTGGACAATTTACCAGGACCACAGCACAAGGATACCTTCCACAGGACCCTCAGACCCATTAAAGACGCCGAGTTGAGATATTGTGGGAGTCAGTGACACAGTCTCCCCTGCACGGCGTCGTGAACGATGGTCGCGCTGGACAGCGGCCAGCTTGGCCCTCGCCCCGGCCTTGGAAGGATCATCTTGCGAGTCCTTCCCGGCCCTGTGGAACCTAGCAGCCAAGTAAGAGTAATCCAAACCAGTTGTGCTGCTTCGGACAGTAGATGGGTCAGAATGTGAGGCGGTTGGATGGGCCGTTGGCTGCACGGGAGGTGAGGGAGCTAAAGCACGGAAACGCCGCGTGCTTCGTTGGGTTGGTGGAATTGGAGTCCCCAGCACTACGTGCGGCTGGCCAATTGACTCTCCGAATAAACTCCTAGCTGTATGAAGTTGCCGTAGCTTCAGTGGCGACGTAGGCTGGGTTCCGGATCTCTCATTAGGAGGCGATAGGCCAGCATCTCCGTCGGTTCTTTTCGGGGCAGATCTCTCAGCTGAGGAAGGACGGACGGCCAGGTTCCTCAATGTCAGGACCGCACCTTTGGACCTGGCACGCTTGATCAGGTTAGGGAGGCATATAGACTATACCAATGATGTCAGTTACCTCGGAATTGCGCTGGTCCCGGCATTCCAGGCAGGTTGTAGTTTGATTGGCAGATTTCCTCCTGCTAATGAAGTCACTTGCTGGTTTTATTTGGTTGCAAGACGGGCAATGGACTCCAAAATCAGATCCAGGGCTCATATTACCCCTAGAATCGGAATCCATCCTCAGTCATACGGTGCATCGGGATCGATAATGTAAGAAAGGTTGCTTGGCCAAGCAAACGAACAGATCGCCAGGCAAATTTGGCGATGGTAAACAAAGAAGTAAACAAAGAAGCAGTGACAGATGGTGGCTGGCGGATACCCACTTTTTCTAGAGCCGCCAACCAATCTAGCCTTCTTTAGCGACCGGCAATACAAAATTTGGACCAATCAGATTCCGAGAAACTTATTTATCCCTGTCTGCACCAAACTGGGGAGCAGCCGCCTCACCGACTTGCTAGGAAGGCCTCCCGTTAGGAATAGGAAAAGGAGTGCTCTGTATCAGGACGCCTACAGGCAGAGAGGGTCATGTGCTCGGAGGGAATGGCCCTGCGTCTACAACTTGCTCTCCTCCGTGCGATCCACTAACAAGGTCACAGCAATTTTACCTGTATGCAAGATATGTCTACCCGGTCCTGAGCACATCATTATGATCAATCAATCCTTGACACGGGCCTCCAATGTAGAGGCTCGGGCGAAAGCCTAAAATGTGATAAGTTGCAACACAACCAAAGCTAACTCTCATCACCTGATTCTTGGGCAGGGATCATGGGGGGAGACGTCGCGTCGTCTCCTCAAATACTTCTTACTACGTTATCTTGACACAAGACATGTTTTCACATTCTACCTCCGATTGTGAACAGTTATAACGTCAAAATGACAACACCCGTTCGGTTCGATTTCCTCTGTTATCGTGTAGGCGTCAAGTTCGATAAGTCCTACGATATCCCCCTTCGCATCGTCAGGGCAGGAGACCATTCAGACGAGGAGAAAACCGAGGACAAACCGTTGTGGAATGCGGCGATGAATACCATTATGGAGCATAGCGGGGCGACATGCCTCCGGCGTGCCAGTCCGGCCTCGTGCGCGTGTGGGTTACTAGCAACGGCCACCGAATACCTACCGACATTGCCTGGATGATGTCGGTGCGTCCCCAGCGGCTGAAAGGCGCGCTTACCTGGCTGAAGCGGTATAATCCGTTATTCCGAGATATTTGTATCAGTGAGGAGAACCTCCGGAGTTGGGGGGGGCTGGTGTTCCGGTACCGAGGTGCCGCAAGCTATATTCGATAGCATGGTCCCATACGAGCTGAGCGCGGAGGACCAAATCCGGACTGGATACTATGTGTCGGCCGTTGAGCGTGGTCGTGCAGAGCAGCCTATTCGTACGGCCGAAGAGGTGCTAGCTATGCTGGAAGACCGCGAAGACGATGCTGTGCGACAAGAGAACGAAAGCAACGCGAGACTAGGCGGCCTGCAGGGGCGCCATCTCCAGAGAGAGGAGCTGGATCTTCGGCATATAGAGGAAGAGCTAATCGAGATGGTTTCAACAGGGATGTTGGGGCTCGACGAGACGGCGGACCACGGCCCTAGAGAACGGCTTCGGTGGGTCCAGGCCAGCCTGGACCAGACGGATGGCCGCCATCGGGGCAAGAAGCGCAGGCGGAGCGAGGGTGGAATCGGATACTTTGCCGGCACTACGGAACCCTTTATTATCAACCAGCGGGGGGAGGAGTATGTCGACAGCAACGACCCCGATTTCTTTCCCAAGACCTTCCCCTGCCTCTTTCCGTGGGGCCGAGGAGGCCCTAAGTTGGCGGAGGATGCCGGTGTCGGATTCACGGACGTCCATAGTAGCTGCGGCCAGGACCGTAACTTCACCCTACGGAGTTGGGCGAGATTGGTGCTCCAGCGACACGGTATGTACCCGCCGAGCTGGGAGATCAGACGGAATTGACCAGTAGTAGGCGGCTTTTTCGCGACGCACCCGGCGTTTCCCTTCCTCATATACAACATGCTGGTCCGCTCGGAGAACCGGCGGATCAGCTATATTCGCATGCAGAAGCGGTCCTTCGCTCGGGTGGAGCAGATCCTCCGCGCGCTGACTGCCAGCGAGATCGAGGCCGCGGAGGAAGAATACCGCCAGACCATGACGACTACGAACGAGGACGTCTCCTTCCTGCTTCGAGGGCTCAGCGCCTTCGGGCATGGCCAGCATATGTCGAACGAAGAGAGACTCGGTCACCGTCGCAAGATCAACTCCCTCAGCTTACTGCTAGGGATGAAGCAGTGTTGCTAATAATATAAATAATACGTATATTGGCAATATGGACCCCTCGCAATATTATTGTATTGTCAAGGAGTGCATATTGTATTACCCAATATGAACATGGCCGATATTGTATTGTATTGCCAAGAATCCAATATATTGGCAGTGTGACAATATATCCCATAAATTACACGTGACCTTCATTATTCAACTGCCGCAGCGAAAATATCGTCACCTTGAAAATCCCGTATCCTAAACCATGACTTCAAGCATTCTAATGCTTCAATTATATCACTCCCAAGTCGATTTCGACGATCTGTAATGGTTAGCTTTGCCCCAGAGAAGAGTCGTTCAGGCTCGGCAGACATTGCAGGAATTGACAGTATATCCACGGCCATTTTGCTCAGGTTAGGATAGTTTTTTTGCTGTGTCTCCTCTAGCCACCATGCAAGGGCGCTTGTAAACCCATAAACCCGTTCAAACTTACAATAACGCTCATACTCATCTGTGATAAGCGCTGGCTGTAGATGCTTGTTTCTCCAATTCAAGAACTCGTTCGTAGTCGTGGACGGGACCTCAGATAGAGGAAGATGCGGTTCCACAGGTTTATATTCATCCCACAGTGTCTCCATCAACTTCTTTGACGACTCAGCCCACTCCTTCTTCCAGTTCTCGTGTATGTAGTGCCATTTATGCGAAGGGTGCAGCACAATCGCAGCAACGTAGGCAGGCGATTCGTCAGTAAGGCGATAGTACTTGTCCATTTTCGCCCATCCCGAGTTATACATCGGTGCCATAATCCGGTCGTCGATATGTGCCTCCTTCCCTGCTTCGAATTGTGCCAATACGAAGTCCATAGCCAAGAGGACATTATCGAGGGTTGCAAACGATGACTCGAGAGCCTTGGTAGTCATTTTGAGCTTCTCTAAAAAGGACTTGATCTTCTCGAGGATGATCCAGTCCTCCGAAGAGAGCTCGTCTCCAGCGCAATCTGCTTCCGCCCATTTATTAAAATACCCGTCGATTGCGTCCCTAAGATGCAAGGCAGCTTGTAGCATAATATACCACGAACTCCACCTCGTGTCGTTATCTCGCGCAAGCTTGCGGTTATGGCTAATAGCCATAAACTTCTGGCAACGCTGAACACTTCGTTGGATGAAAACGATAAAGTTATGAAGCTTGCCAAGAGGACCCTTTTGCCGCCATGCCTCGATCTCCTTTAGCGTCACAATATATATACCAGGATCGTCGTGTTCGAGCTTCTCATTGTCGGTAACGAAGATGAAAGCTTTGGCGGCGAGGTTGATGATGTGACCTTGGCAGCGAAGGCGGTGAGATCTGGGGTCGTATTGAATGTCAAATCGGCGCAGAAGGCCTGTGAATGTTAGGGCAAATCCGAAGAAATAGTGCGTCGTACTGACCAAGAGAAAGATATCTCATCATTGTATCGTTATTGCCTGCATTATCCATCACGAAATATCCAAGTTTTGAAGCAAACCCCCAATCATCTATCACTTCCAAAACTGCCGCTGCAAGGTGAGAACCATCGTGCTCACTGTCGATGTCTTTCAAGGCCAAGACATGGTGTTCTAGCTGACCGTCTTCCGTAACATAGTGAGCGACTATGCCTAAGATGGCCAAAGAGTTGGGAGAAGTCTAAAGGTCGCAGCTGATGTGAATCCTTGACTTTGCCGACTGTATGTGCTGCTTGACCTTCTCCTTCTGGCCTTTATACTGCCGCATAATCCATTTCTTGATGGTCTCGTGTGTATCTGGAAGCCAAGTATCGATATCGGTATTGAGGCAAGCCAAGAGTGCTCGGAACTCTAGGCATTCCACAAGCCGAAATGGGAGAGAACAGGCCGTAATAAACCTTACGTATAACACTTCGAGCTGGTTAGGGTCGATCGAGTCTCCGGGTTGATCGTTGAGCCGACGACGTTTTCGGGGGTTTTCATCGGCCGTAAAACGAGCTTGTTCGAGAAGAGTTCGTATATTTATGACTTTAGCTGTTCGGGGGGCGCCTTTTGGGAGGCCATGACCATCAGGAAGAGGATCTGTAAGGTGCTTGGCTGGAGCGGCAGTTCCACCAGAACAGGAATACGTTTTGTCACAATGCTTACAGCGCCACTCTTCTTTTCCGGTCCGTCGATTGTAGTACCTTGTCTCTATCTCCTCGTCTGGCATATGGGAGAAGACCTATGATGTTCTTGGCTTGGCCAAGGAGGTTCTAGAGACTGTGCGAGGTCGCGACGATTGGCAATTGGAGGTTTGGCTCTCGTCTGGGTCATGTAATTGCTGACTGGAGAGCTCCGAAAAGTCGTCTGATATTGACGACCCTCTTCGTTGCGACGTTTGAACAAAAGGCAGGCGTTGTTGAGGCATGGAGGTTGTCAGTAGTCCTCTGTAGAGTGACAGAAGAGGGTCTCGAGGGGCTGCCCGTGAACGATACCCTACCCTGTAGACCATGAATTTATACTTTCACTACGCGTTTTCTTGCCCCTGACGTAAAACAATAAACCAGTTACGCGTTTTCTTCGCACGCGTCCCCACATGTCGACGTTAATTGTCAACAAAACAAGTGCAATTTGCCCGAAGATCCGCCAGCCAATACAGACGATATATTGCCAATATGGATAACCTTATATTGTATTGTCACAATATCACAACCTGCGTATTATATTGGTATAATATCAGAAAATCCATATTGTATTGTATGTATTGCAATATATTGTTTTATTGTCATATTATTAGCAACACTGGTAGAGGGCTCGTTGTGGACGGTGAAATACATAGTAGTATTCGGGTTGATTCAAATGATGATCTAGATTAGAATGGAATGAAATATTGCCCTTTAATCCATACATCTGTTGTTATATCATCTCTGCTAAAGCTGCTAAAGCTGCTAGCCTGATATCATCTATGCTATCCTGCTAAGCTGATATCATATCGGGATAGTGTGTTATCCTGATATCAGGATAATTTATCATATCAGATATGATATCAGGATAGGCAAGTCTGGTGTTGTTGGCATAATAAGAACTCCCACCCGCGATGAGAAGGAAACTGTAAAATATACAGGAAACGTGAGCTGTGCATCTATATTTACCCCTGTTGCATTTCGTCATCTTGAACCATGATAACTGAGGCTTGAACAGCCCCTGCTACATCGTTTTTGGGATACAAAGGCCCTTCTTTGAAGCAAATGGCCACTTCCGACAGCTTCATGGTCAAAATAGGTATGCTCAGTTGCATCGTGAAGAAAGCTGGCCAAGCTGGCTCCATCTGGTACACCGGGACGAGATCGACAAACGACGTTGAATTATTCAGAAATTGAGAACCATTTGCAAGGTCATTAGTTTCGTTAGAATGATGTTGTACGGGCGGTGTCGTTCCTGGGATTGTGATTTCCATGGTTGCGAGATCAATTATTCTCGCCCCAAGCCGTTCAAGTTGTTTCTGCACACCGAAAACGGAGAGAAAATCCAAAGTATCGATGTCGTAATGCTTATTGCTAGACTGATGAGTTGCTCGATGACTAGTTTCTGTACGCTTAGAAGATGTACAGGTAGCATCAAAACCAGGGAGCCCTAGAAACATTTCCGCTGCACTGGTCATGTAGCTCTTGCAAGACGTCCTGAGCATGTACCGTGTATTGTCAAGGAGTTGCTCCCGGCTTTGGCTACGCAAACACTGTCCAAAAGTACGATAGAACTGTATTTCAGGCACTTGGACGGCGCCATGAAGGACAAGGTATGCTTCGTTTAAGGTTGTTTGGACGAGTCGGTGGGGAAACGAACCAGCTGGCGCGAGAGCTTGCGGGCTTTTGAGGATACGGATGTCTTCCACACGAGGAAAGACGCCAGGTGTTGAATTACTTGCCGGGGCCGGAATATGGGTGGGGGTTTCCGAAAGGGTAGCAGACGCTGATGTGAGTGTCGGATGCGTTGGCGGTAAATTTGAGCTCGGCGTTACTTGCAAAGTGACGCGTGGCTGAGAACTATCAAGAAATCATCAACTCCATATCGCTCAGGTAAGATAGTTGCAGTAATTACCTGACTCTTGTGGTGTCGGATTTGGGAGATTCAGACGATGCAGCCGAGGCAGGAGACTTATCGGCGAGGATGTGATGCCTGGCCAAGCCTGAATCCTTTGGAGGCGACTTCCCATCGGCAGCGTGGATTTCGTTCGTTAAAGCCACAAAGCGTGCTGCTGATTTCTGGACGTTGCTCACCAAGGCCGGGTGATGCTTTGCTACGGATTCGGTCCGAAGTATTTCATCCATCAGATCCACAAAGATGTAGCTCAGTTCCTCAACCGTGTCCTCCAGCTGCCGTAATCGGGTATCTCTCGCCGTCGCAGCTGCTTGACGGCGCAATCGAAACTTGTGTTGGGCCACGCGGTTCCGCTCACGCTGGACCTAGCGGGATGTAAATCATTTGATGATATGCAGGGCTGAAGGTGGGGTGGGTGATTGAACAGGCCACGTACGTTTCTTGCTTCGTCATCTGCTGATGCAGCTGGTGCTTGTGACATGCTCGCCAGCGGGGTTGAGACCTCAGTCACTAGGGTAGTGTAGATGGACGCAGACGGACACAGAGCGGGTCTGAGAGATTTTCTGAACGATTGTCAATGGGTTTTGAGATATTTACGGTTGAGAAAAGCCTCGACTGGCTCGTAGGCTCGGCGCCTCTTTTTCTAGATTTGAGCCGCTCGGATCGCGCTTTTGTCCATGATCACTAATCATGGTCGGCGGACCTTTACGTTTGACATAAGAAAGCCGACCGGGGGCTGTCTAACTACCTCAACAAGTCATCAACGGCAAAGAAAAGGAAAGCCTTGGGTTTAGAGAGATGACTCCATGAAGTCGGATTTTGTAATTTTGCGCCTGGGAGTTTGGACAACGCTGACATCAATTCAAGTATCAAGTCAAGTAACGTGTATGATAAGCAAGCCGGTCAGACAAGTAAGCCGGTCAGTAAGATTTACACCTTAAATCGCAATTTTAAAAAAACTCTTAAATATTTAAACTAAAGTTAAAATAGCTAAAAACTTAGAAGTAGATTAATTAGGTAGTAAATTATATAAGAGACTTTTTTAGATTTTTTATAATTTCTTTTTATAGAATTATTAAGAAAAAGCTTATTCGCACTGTCTTTTTTCTTATTTTTAAATATAATAAGCTAAATAAATTAATTAAAAGTCTAAGAAAAATACAATATTATGACTTTTTTTCTAAAGAATCTATATTTAATTCCTTCAAAATATATTAGTTAAATAGCCTGTTTTAGAAAATTTAATATTTACACTTTTAGCTGTACAGTATAATTGACCGGTTTGCTTGTTTGACCGGCTTGCTTATCATACACGTTATATCAAGTAAGTCAAGTAAGTTGACCACCCAATGCATTTCAAGTAAGTAAGTTCATGATGCCCCAAACTTGATTTTACTTGAAATACTAGATTTTATATGTTTTCCCGGGCAACGGCCCTGGGAATGAGGCCATTAGCAGCTCATCAGCCCAAGCTATAGGGTATGTGTTGAATTGGAGGCATGGAACACCAGGGCTCCAGGATGTCACGTGTGGAATAGGGGGGCCTTCGGGCCCCACTTATAGGCCCGGGGTGTAGTCCAAAGCAGACAGCCCCTTACAACAACAACAGATACACAATACACACACATATTCAAGGTCATCAAATGGTCACATAAGCACTCCAACAGTATGAATTGGTCTTGTCTTCCCAAGCTGATCGCACCAATGATAACCCAGGGACACGACAGGGGTCGCGCAGATTTATGTTTTGTTTGCCCGCGTGGTCGAGACGCGTCGCACCTGACTCAGGGCCCAAGTCGTCCCTTCGTAAGTGGCAGTCCATGGTCCACCATCTATGATCCGCGATCCGCCAATTACCCGCCATGGCAGGCCAATAGCAGTCTCTAGAAACGCTCCTAGGGATTAGCAGCCGGCGCAAGTCGTTGAAACAGTAGCTTGACTCCCCGTCCATCAAGGTCGAATTCGGGAGAACGACTCTTGCTGACCTCCCAACGGTCCATACCGGCTGCAAGAGTTATGTACCAGAGGAGTATATCGCAAAAAATTCCTGCTATGTCTGTCGATCCCGAGCGGACTTTTAGCGTCACAAAGTTGACAGTAAGCTTGCAAAGGCACAGCTTAATCCCCGAATCGAGGAAATACAGTGCCTACGGAATTGGTTAGGCCATCAAGCGACAAGCGATCACTGTGGGCGGGGTCGTCAGCTTTGGCGGGGAACTGGTGGGTTGGGATGGAGGGGAGGCGTGATAGTACCAATAGCTTTATCGCGACCTCAGATATCAAGTACCGGTATATCAATTCAATTCAATTCAATTCAAGTTAATCAAGTCCACCGACGATTTTATTTCAAGTAATCAAGTTACAGCCCCGAACTTGACTTACTTGAATTGAAGTCAGCGCTGAGTTTGGATGCATTCCCACAATCTCACTGATGTTATCATGTGCTTTGAAGTCTGTACGAGAATGATCGAGAGAAAAGGCTGATCAGGAGTCGGTCAATGCAGCATAAATTTGAACAAAATTGTATGATTCCTATCAAACATCAAATGCCCTCTGTTCTGAGTGTTTACATCAGCTGATAGATATGATATCCCTCCCTGTCTCGTTCCCGACTTTGATCAAACCATTAACTGAGCGAACATAGTTGGCTCCAGAGCGTGGGACTCAATCAAGAGACGGCTCAGCAGGCGACAGATCCTTGAGCCACGACCAGATTTCTCGGTTAATTGTCTCTGGCTTGTCTCTGAATGACCAGTGCCCCGCACCTGGCACCAGCACAACACGAGTGCTCGCAGTGAAGTGGTCTGTGAGACCATCCAGCATCTTCATAGAGAAGTACTCCTCCTCTAGCCCCCACAGGATGAGGGTCGGGATCTGATACTTCATGGGAGGCAATTTACTCTCCTGCCCATAAGGCGGTGCTGGGTAGTTCATCTTGTAATAATTGAACATGCCATACATGGGAGAGGAAGCAAGATATTCCTGGACCGATTCCCGGTGTGCGTCGTCCCGAATAAGTCTGGTGACGAACTTCTCATTCTTGTTGTCGCCAGGCTGGTACTGAATATAATTGATTGTATATTCAGACAACTTTTGCTGCTCTTCTTCGAAATTGACTAGACTGTCAAATCGAGGCACAATTGGTGCATTGATTATGATCAATCCCGCAACACGATTTGGATGCATGAGCGCCACAAGTTGAATGGCGCCGCCACCAAAGTCATGGCCGCCGACAACAGCCTTCTTGACCTTGAAGTGGTCGAGGATTGCAATGAAATCAGCGGCAACGACGGGTAAGGGATATGCATCCAGATCCTCGGGAACGTCGCTTGGAGGATAGCCTCGCAGGGTCGGGCACACGACAGTATAACTCTTCGAAAATTCTTCCATCTGTTGTTTCCAAGTCGCCGCATTGTCGGGGAAGCCATGGACAAGTACCATCAGTGGGCCCTGACCCAAGGCAAGGAAGTGAGTCTTGACATTGCCGTTTGTGACGAAGCCCTCATAAGGCTGGGATAATGTATTGGAGTTGCCCATTTTCGTTTTCTCGTGAATAAATGGAAAGAAGTAAGTATGCGGTCGGAACAATTCTTTTTTTTTGAAAGGGTGGCTTGCGAGTATTTGTCTTATTTTCGTTTCAGTCAACTTCCCCATCAACCATTAAGCATGCATCCGCCAATGCGCGACGACATGTGACGCATGTTATTCGGGGTTTGAGACTCGCTGGGTCAATTAATCTTGTCGTGGCGTTTCCCACGAGTTCTCCAAGCCTATCTTGGCTAGGTGTTAGTTGTTTATCGGCACTCATCACGTAAGTGTGGGCCCATCTAAACATTATTAATGAGCAACCCGGTGTTGATTGGGGCCGGGAAGCAATATTGAAACAATCAATAACAAGGCATGAGAAAAAGATATCATTATCGGCGGCTTTGTCAGGGGCTCGTCTCAAACTCAGATCTGTCCTTCTACGAATCCCGGCCTTCTTCTCAACTCAGCGCACGGTACATGCAACTAAATTTATAATCTCTGGACCCGTCTTTCCAACTAAAGTTGTTGCGGTGTCATCTCGATCATCAATATTGCCCGAGTGAATGTCAGAATCTGAGCGTACGTAAATAGACTTTCTAGTCTAAAGAGGGCGACACGAGTGCCATTCTCCACCGTGCATTTATGTCATCACCCATTGAACTACCGCAATGCATATTCAGTCAGTGTGCCAAGAGCACGAACAGAACCTTAATGATAACCATTGACCCCGTTTTTCCCGCAGAAGAGGGTCAATCTTTTCTTAGGCCCAATGTAGTAAGGTTTTCGCCCTCGAAGTGTGATTAGCTTTGCAAAGTGCGGTGGGTGGCGGGTCACCTAGGCCGGACCCCCTTTGATGGACCACGATGGTTAGCGGTTGGGTTCATGGACGCCATTATGTAACACCTCCGAGATTCTGGTAATGTGACGGAAAATTAGTGACTAATCTGTATTGTGTAAGCCGGCTCGGTCTACTAATTTCATCCGTAAGTTACGTAACATCCACTAGCACAGAGCGGACCTCCGAATGAATTGTCATTTTGTGAAACGGATCTTTATAATATAAGTTAAGAATGCTCCAACATAATTATTTATCTTTGAAACAGGCATCCCGTTCCAGTAATAAATCACCATATCGAAGCACAACGGAGGTTTCTCAAGACGGCAATCAAATTCAAACACCCAACCTTCTACAACAATGGCTTTCCTCGCCTCCAACGGTACCCTTCCGCCAATCTATGCTACAACATCGCATAAAGTGACTGCGGATGAACGAACCTCCGCAATCGATTTCGTCAACCGGTTGAATCATCTCTTCGAAGAGTTCGACAAAGAAAAGATGGGGTCTGGGTTCCTCCCAGAATGCAAGCTGCGCCATGCTTACGGCACATTCAACGGAAGAGCGGAGATGGATGCGTTCATTGAGAGGGACTACCCGCCTCTTGTCCCAGGTATCAGTCGACACGCGACTAACCACACGGTGGACCGTGACGAAGAGACTGGTGGCGTAGTTGTTCGCTACCACAACATGTTGGTGCGCTACGCATGGCCGAGTCAGGCACACAAAGTTACATCGAATGGCGTTATCAAGGCTGAGGACGGTTTGCCTGGGATGTGGTACTGGTCTCCTATGGTTGATCGACTCAAGATGACCGAGGAAGGATGGAAGGTTTATGAGAGATTTGTTGGAGGGTCAGTGGTCAATTCGAAGTTTGACCCAGGCGCTGAGCCAAAGACCCAAGCTTGAGCCGTCAAGTTGGGTTAAATACGATACTACTAGGGTCTTAATGTTAGTAAGAGTTCGAGTACGTCTTGTAGTTTCAGAGTTCGTTCTTTGGGATCATGCTACACTAATGCAAACACTTTTTAAAGAGCACGTCCAATTTTATCACCATTGCGTTTTATAGCTGTTACAATAGCGTAGTTGAGTTGGCTCTGTTTACGATGTGGATTATTAGTGTGAGCACTATGTTCCGTTATCATCCTTTCCCCTATCCACCACCAATCAATATTCGATCGAATTCGATTCGAGTTCGATCCGCTATATGACTAATCTCGGTGAAGGTAGAAAATGTCAAGGGGACATCGCTATTTCGGTGGAGGTGAGGCCTTATGGGGTTGGTCCTTCTGGGCGCAATAAACTTCAATCGGTAGAGGTGTCGCAGAACACATCAATTTTCTATTAGAAAGTAGGTCCTCAGCAGATTACACGCCACTTGTCTCCTTCAGTGATGCAAGCGTATCAACCCATTGGTCATCGCTAAGCCCAAGCAGCGGTAGTGAAGGCTTATAGATCCCTGCTTTACTCCATGATCGAATACACTGAGCCATCGCCACTCTCTCTCAGCCGGTTTCTCAACGGTGCCGTCATACGCCCTGCGCTACTGAATGTCCTTTCACTCTCTGCAGATGACGACGGGATGGTGAGCATATCGACAGCCATCAGAGACAGCCGCGGGTACCTATCGGCATTTATTTCCACTAGTTAGTTTGGTCTGCTTCTGTAGTGGTGACTGTTGACAACATCAACTCTCTCCTGTAAAAATTCTTCCTGACTAGCGGCTGTTAGCACTAGTGTGGAAAATTTTGCAGGCCCACCAAAATTTGGCTGCTACAGCAGTTGGTGCCCTTCGGGCACTAACACCGCAATAAAGGAAGGATTGAGAGAGTTGACTTCCTTTACGCAGCAGCCACGGCCACAGCCCAAGGGCTCCGGCCACGATCGGAGCCTGCTGCCCTGACCAGCTGGGCAGCTAAGATAGCAGCAGACCCACAGCACGGCTTGCGGGGGCCAAACGACACCGCTGTGGCTCTTATACATGCTGTAATGCTGGTTCAGACCTCGCAGCAGGTATAGCTACCGCAGCCAGCTAACAGCAGTCACGACACCAGCTTCAATCTAGGTGGGCGTCGACCTCTGCCCTGATCTCTACGACTCGGCACTTAGGTATATAAGGCTATATCTTAGTCTTAGTACCTGCTTGGGCCTCTGGGCCTGAGCTGCCTTGGCCTCCGGGCCTCGGCACCTAGGTGTGTAAGGCCACCGCGTCTTACTACCCTACCTGCTTAGACCTCTGGGCCTAAGCTGCCCTGACCTCTGGGCCTAAGCTGCCCTGACCTCTGTGTCTCGGCACGTAGGTGCATAAGGCCACCGCGTCTTAGCACCTGCCTTGGCCTCTGGGCTAAGGCTACTATGACCTCTGGGTCTTAGATGCCTCGATCTATGGATCTTGGCTGTGAATCCAGGTCTACAAGAGGTCACAGAATCGGGCTACTTGTAGGCATCAGGGTTCTGGCTTGATGGCCCTGATCAATGGATGCTAGCTGCAGTGGTTTTTCCCTCTGAGTTCCCGCGAGGTTTTCCCATCTGCAGTTATTCCTATCATACGGATCTCGATTTCTGGAGGTTTTGAATGCCGGCAGGCAGGAATAGGAATACTGGAGAATTCCAAGCTGGTTAATAAATATGGGTATGCTGACACCCGCCCTGAAAATCCGCTGACGGATATCGGGCTCGAAATAATAGGTCAAATAGGGCCTCTTAATTGCTAGATGGAAGAGGAAGAAGGATTGCAATCTCAGCTCGTGTGTGGATTATACGGGATGCGGACTGCAGGTCCGAGCTACGGGCCTTATGGCCTATAGCTCCGGCCCCGGGTTACTGTACTTAGGTTTCTTCAGCTGTTGACACCAGCCTAGCACGTCATCTTGCCCCTTTGGGGATTCTGTAGATATCTCAAGTAGATGTCTTCATGACGGTAATTAATCAACAACAACAACAACAACAACAACTGTTGACAACATCCTCAGCGCAATACCGAGCATACTCGTCATCATTCGTCGCTGCCGTGGTCATCGGTTTTGTTTTACGAGTGCTCTTGCGGCTATTAGACGCTGCAAAGGATGAAGTCTGGGTAAATCGCCAGCCGACTACACCCCTCGCAAGTCTCCGCTCGATGTAGTCCGTTGCGGCCCCATCAGACGTAGCGACGAACTCGTGTTCAACGGCTCGCTCCCTATAACTATACCAGATCTCCAAGAGCTGCTCTTCGTAATCTAATCACCAATTCTTAGCCTTACGAGATGGCACTCGAGACCATAGTCGATCGAGAAGACGCCACTTCTTGGCCGGGTTGAAGACAACAGCGCCCACATAAGCAGCGCTGGTCAGACGGTTGTAGTACTTGTGCAGTTTCTTCCACCCAAGCTTGATATAAACCTTGAGCAACTTACGAGTTCGGTTATCAAGCCCATCGTAAATCGGAACCTCAACATCCTTCCTCTCCTTGCTTACTGAATCCTCCACTTCTTCGTGGATTGTCCCTTCGATAGCACCCTCGAGGTGGTCAAGTAGGATCTCGAAAACAGGGAAGTACTCGCCGAAACTACCACAAGTCGATCTCTCACCAGGAACACCGGTGCCCTGAAGTTGCTTGGAGAAGGCTTTCGAACAGTTTGGAGTTCTCGTCGATCGACGGCACCTGGTCTTCGCCGTCTTCCGATGAAGACGACTGGACAACCTTGTGGCCAAAGAGTTCTTCCAGGGAGCCGTCTTTCGGCCACTTCCGCTCGCCATCCACCAGCTCAGCGGGTCGTGCTCCGGTGTAGCACAAGAGCTGGTAGCAGCCGGCTAGACTGATGCGATGCCGTTCACCAGGGAAGATGGAGGTGTCGAACGCGATGTTGAATGTCAGAATGACACGCAAGTTATCGAATGTTAGCGCCTCGCTCTCGTTCGTCGTTCCAGTCCATCTGGGGAATGGCTTTGCCGCCTCCGTTTACGGCGGTTGGCTCCTCCCTGCAAATAGGCCTTGATGAAATCGTCTGGTGGGAAACAACCAAAATATATGACGTCATCGGATTGGTTCGTTGGAGTATCGACGACCACCTCCCCCGGCAGGCTGGAAGTGTTGATCGTGGAAACGTCAGAGCTAGTTGGGTGGTATTCCGCACCTCTGTCGGGGGAATTACTTTCGATACGAGCTTGAGCTGAACTGGGAATGCTCGGGAAAAGACGCCGGTCATCTCCGCTATCGATGGCGAACTGAGAGATATTTGGCGAGATAGTGGTCCTCGAGAGCGCGTTGTTTGAGTCAGCTGTGTTATGAAGCTCGGGTTCTTCCGCCAAGGCCGGTGCCTCAGTTTTGCAGTACGGACAAGGCAGATTCCCGTCGTGCGTCTCTTGATAAGCATCATAAGATCCCTTCCAGCAGTCCTTACAAAACGCATGGCCTTTATCACAATCAGCTCATATTTGCAAACGCTACTCTCTAGCCTTACCACACGCAGTGGAAGCAGGATGCTTGGAAGTATAGGATATATAACAGATACTGCATTCAGTCCAATGGTGCTGCTGTACCATAGTGTTGATGCAGTCCTTGCAATACAGCTGAGGCTTTGTCAGTGGAATAACCCAAAGAGGAATTCTTCTCTCACCGTGGTTGACGTTAGGAAGCGACTGTATGAACCACCAGGCTCGAGGGGCCAACCGCATGCTCCGCATCTCTTGGGGTTATCAGTAGTCATGGTGGGTAAGAATATGTGAATGGGAAGAAATGATGGTGAGGACCAGGCGCAACAGCGCGGCGGCCGGCTCTTTATATTTGCTTGCCTCAGCGACAGAGGGTCGGATCCGGGCAAACATTCCTGCGTCCTGCACCGCTTCCCTGCCACCGAGCCACCCAACAAGACGTCAGGCTAGGGCCGCAACTGACAAGCTGCATAAAACGCAGGCCACAAGGCCAATGAACTGGTCCCAATGGTCCTCGGCCCTGGTGAGATGGTGTCTACATCAACCCTCGCTTCAGCCGGCCCTTTCACCGGCTAGAATTCCATTGTCGCCCTACAGTGGCGATCCCCGTCCTCGGCAAAGGCAAGCTTGACTCAAAGAAATAGAGGGGTTCCCACACCACAGGAAGGAGGAAAGGAGTTAGCTTGATGCCCGCCATGGTAGGGGGGCGCTTGGATTCTCCAGTCAGCCGGTTCAGATCGAGCCACCGGCTCCGATGTTCAATTGTATCACAGGCACTGCATGAGACTTCGACGGAGCCAGAGTCAACGTGGCGTGCACGATCTCGATGCCATATGGAGAAGTGAGCCGCGAACGGAAGAATGTTGTCAGAACTTGTGATAAATTTACTCTATTTTCTAAGTCGTGGCAGCAAATGGAACCATGGCCCCAATGGCATCTCTAAATTGTTAGTTTACAATCCCAGCACCGGCGGCAGACTACGCCGAGATACCTTTATCCTAGACTCTGGCTTTAATCCAAAGCCAACTTTGTATCTGCCGAAAATATCGTAACCAGGCTCCCGGGTCACATGCCCCTGGAAAGCGGCCACGCCGTCTAACTGAATCGCTGCTTTCTTGCAGTTGGCTTCAGGGCAAGATATTGGCCCCCCAGCTACACGGTCAAGATGGTGGCTAACAACGTGCCCTCGTGCCTTATATTTAGTTGAAAATCCCCGCAGCCTTGCAGCCGTTGCTACCCTCTCGTCCCAGAAACAAAAGAGACACTGCAGTGTGGTGCACTTTTCTGGGAACGCGATTGTAGAGTGTTTGATGCTGGCTGGCTCCGCACCGGATGTTTTTACCGGTCGAACTTCCTTCCTCCTCCCCAATTCGACCATGGCTTGCGTAGTAAATATGCGGTGTCTCAGTCTAGTTTCGTCGTCAAGTCCGTTGGTATCAGCGCAAATCAAGTCAGCAACCATCTTCCGCTCCTCCAAGCAGTATGAAGGTTCTGCTTGCCGACTTGCATCATTCAGTTGAGCCATCCAGCTCGGGTCACTCAATTGGGCGTTGATGTCCGCCGTGTTGATTGTCTCGAAGAATTCTTTCCTGGTATTGACCTTGGCGAGTTTGTTTATCCGAGATCTCGCTGCGCGCACTTGACAATCTGCGTTGTAATACATCTCATAAAGCTTGGTCCCGGCAAGTCATGCCTTCTCGACAGTACCCGACTGATGTTGAACGTCGGCATGGAGGTTGTCGCGGAGCTCTACGAGTTGCGCAAGATTGGAACTGTCCCTGAGTTTTGCCAGCTCTTCTGGACTGGGCAGTTGTTGGGGCTCTTGAATCGACAAATCGACTCATGTGGCTCGCAGCCTTCATCAAGGCCTTGGCTGAGGGACGTCCAAGGAAGGCGGCTATGGTATCGACCTGATATCGCTGATTCATGTATGCCTGGTAGACTCCCGCGTCTCTGTGGCCCATGACCTGCTGAAGTTGTGGCTGCGTTGCAACGGCTATTGGAGTTAGTCGCCAGTTGCTCATGGTGAGCAATATTAAAAACTCACCTTCGACCCCTTCTCCCGCACCCCGACGAATAACATACGGACTCAGAAGCTGCATAAAACCCGCTGCAAGGCCTAGCCTCTGGAGTTAGTAAAGATACGTGTGATAATGAAGCGCCTCGGTG
Source organism: Ilyonectria sp. MPI-CAGE-AT-0026 (assembly GCA_020744155.1). Taxonomy (NCBI): domain Eukaryota; kingdom Fungi; phylum Ascomycota; class Sordariomycetes; order Hypocreales; family Nectriaceae; genus Ilyonectria; species Ilyonectria sp. MPI-CAGE-AT-0026. The sequence goes on along the minus strand of JAGPNQ010000026.1, from coordinate 818,971 downwards.
GGGGATGTGCGGGTCGTCTCATCATCCATCTGCACTGCCTGCCGAAAGACTGGAATGTCCCGTATATCCTTTCTCCAGTGAAACTCTGTCGAGATTCGTGTTGGTACAACCTGAACGTTGTAGAAGTCCTGTACTGAATGGATGTTTGCTTCAAATGCTTCATCTAGTAGAGCAAGCGCAATCATGAGCAGTATTGCATCAAATATAAGATCATCAACATGGTAGAGAGGAACTATTTTCCTAGCACTATGTTAGGCTTCGCAACTGTCATGTTGGCTAGGGAACACACGGTTTCTCTCTTCGCTCCCAACCCTTCGTATATCTGAGAGTCACTTCCATTGCTGGCAAATCTCTCCCTCCATCTTAACCCTTCAAGAGAAACAGGTTGATATCCCTGTAGCTGATGGTCTTGAAGTCATCCACATCAGGGTCCCATTCTACAACCTCCGCTTCCGTGATGTCGTCTTCCCATCCAAAGTAATGATCTCGCATTTTTTCTTTGTCGATGTGTTTATAGACAAGTACACGAGGTCTCGTAGCTGTGTAAGCTTGAAGAAGAATTAATAAAGCCAACTGAATTCGTTGACGCTCATCAGGAAAGATGGAAGTATCGTGCACGTAGAGGTGATGCTGAACAAGGTACACATCATCCACATTCATGACGGGTTTTTCCTTCTCAGACGTATCGAGATTATACTGGATCGTGAGATACCCATTAATATACTGTAAGGCTGACATCAGCAAATGTAACTTGAAGAGGCTGATGATCTTGAACTGACGTCCAAAATGTCTTTGTTTCCATCATTAAAATCTTCACCGACAGACTTATGATAGATCTGAAAGAGCCTTCTCTTGTAGGAATGGACCGAAACTTTCTTCTTGATCCCCTTATAGGTATCTAGCATCCATTCAAGGAACATCATGATGTCTTCCTTTTTGGAATTCTTGAGATACTCAAGTGGGATCTCGCCAAGGTGCTCGCAGTATCTAGTTTTGATTAGTGTTCATACAGAAATTGGTCTTTGCGCCACCTTACCTTTCCCATTTGGTTTTCACATTATGCATGTTGATCTGTGTCTCTTTCGCATGTCTCTCCTGTTGATGGGCCTCTCGCGAAGCTTCTGGCGTCTCGCTTCAGTGTTCCCGAGGTTTCTGAGACCTGGTGCGGGTGGATGATACAACAGCCATAGTTCCGCTACAGAACCAACTTCTTAATGATGATATGAATAAGGCATTGAAAATATTTAGTAACAGAAAGGAGCGCTGGAGGACTTGGAGTGGCTCTCTTGGCCTCTAGAAGTGGTGGTGCGTGATGATTAAATTAAGCCAAGGTTAATCTGTAGTGTGTGCTTGGAGGTGGGGCTGCCAAGGGTCCCCAGCACGAAGTTGGCCACTGGGATGATGGAAGTGGGGCAGCCACTGGGAAGATGGCCACCAAAAGCGGCACCATGAAAACCCAAGAATGTATGCCCCCTCCTCCGAACATCGATGTCAACTTCCCGTTGCTCTGTAGCTGACCTGTGATGTAGCTCTTTGTAACAAGGGAAATTGCTGGGACTTCTACGACCACCTAAAATAGGTGGGGGTAGATATACCCTTCATTTGCGTCATTTTCGTTGGTCTGGATCCCTGTCACTAGCGCCAGTGTACGAGGACCATTTCAAAAGTCTTTGCCCACGCTAAGGACGCCACACCCTCGAATCCCTGCTGGGTACCTGATAATACATTTAACCTCGGATCGCTACAGGCTACTTTCCGCTAAATCTACTGCGGCTTTAGTGGCCTGTTGGATACGCAATTTGCTGTATGCAATAGCAGAGATGATTGATCAAAATGATGTAAATTGATGTGATTTTTCTTCCACTGATTGAGGGTCCTAGGGGCCCTATTTTATACTCAAAAGGGATCTAGATCAGGGTGTCAAAGGGAGACGGATCCGGTGTTGTTATGATGCCGGATCCGGCTTATTACCGCATCCGGCGTTCCGGATCAGGCATGTTATGCCGCCACACGAGGTCTCAATCCAACATGGCCTTAGACCGATATTATGTTAAGATTGTGGGCTGAGTGCGCCATAATATAGGACATCTTTTAGCATAAGATGTACTTAATGTTATTTCGACAAGAAAAAGCAAAATGTGGCTTGTACGCTGGCAAAGACTTTTGAAATGGTCCTCCGTAGTCTTACGACATAGGTCGAGCAAAAACATGCAAGAAACCGCGTCGCTCGCGTCTACAACAGTCCTTTTACTATGGCAGACGTGTCTAAACAGTCCACTCACCAGCTACTCCATGGCCACTATCTCTAGCTATTTCGGTGCTACCAGCGCTCGGCGTCCGGATTCTGACAGTTATTCTTTCTCCCGCATGTATTAGCCCTCGCCCAAATGACCCGGCCGGAATCCTGATCGAACCTGACGAATTCAAGCTGAATGGGAAGCAGTATGTTCGCTACTGTGGTTGGCGAACATTCGGGAGAAAACATGGCAGATGTCCTCCTACACATATTTGGCGGCTACGGGAATAACCATTTTCAATTCTTCCTCCCCTTTTACTCATCTGCGCGGATAGTGACTCTTCTTAGAGTCTTCCGAAGCGGCCGTCTCCACTTGCCGCAGCTCAACGTCGCTCCCAAAATCACCATGATCCAATTCCCTCCCCATTCCAAGTCCTGATTCCATGCTTGTCGCACCGCCCTCTCCCCCCATTCCTGCCTGTTCTCTAGTCGTAGGCCCTAAGGACCAGAAGCCTTGCCTATCCCGAATCCAGGTCTGAAGACTTGCTCGACTAGTCACAAAGAAGATAAGTGCATTCCATAGTCCTTGCAGCGGCAGGCCACAGACAGTCGCAAGGTGTAACTGGAATGTTGGTGGGCCGATTACAAAGCTATTCTGCCTCACCTTGTCTCCTACCTGTCACGTCATCTCCTCCCCAAAGATGGTCATGACGATTGAAGTCACCCACTAAGATCGCGTCCGTTCTTCTCCCTGATGCGTTGCGGAACGTCGTCACTTGGGTATGCAGCATCTCCGTTGTGGCCAGCAGCATCTCCTCGTTCTTCCCCTCCGCGTACACCGAGATCACCAGCACATCCCTGTCAGGGAGTCGCAGCACCGCCCCCGTTAGGTCAGCTGACGCCATCGGGATCTGTTCCGCCTCTATGTCTCGTCGAATCCATAGCATGCTGCGGATCGGCCACTGCCCATCATGCGTCTGCGTCGGTATCATCTTGGTCCAGTTGCTATGGCTGTTCGGTGTCGTCACCACCACGCCGTCAATGGTTCGCGCGTATGGTTCGGCAACGGCCAGCACTGCGTATTGCTGAAGGTCCTGGTCGTTCATTATGCTTAGTTGGACTACGTCTCTCTTTTGTACGTTGAGTTGGAATATTTGCAGCTTAGTATGTATCGCCTCGTTCATTTCGTGCCCGGCAGTTTCGGCTGAACGCTTCGTGCGGCCCTCCCAGGTAGCACATGCGGTTCTGCTACCTGGCATGCCTGTGCTGGTATCCTTGCTGCGCACACCTTCCGCATACCTGCTCCTTCTTGCACGCAAATGCTTTATGGCCAATGTTCCAGCACTTGTAGCACTGAACTGGTCCTTAGCGCCTCTCAAAGACGCTGCCGACTCCCCGGCCAGGTGAAAGTATCCCTCCTCGAGGAGTCGTTTCGCGTCGTGTCCTTTCGTCACGTAGATCACCATTGACCCGTACGTCTTGCCGTTCTCCCTATTGCTGAGCCAGTGGATCTTGGCAATGGTTACATCGTTCTCCTTGCCCAGTGCCTCTGCGGCTCCCGGTAGTACGTTGCCAGGTGTGTCCAGGACTGCGGTGCGGTTTGCACCATCCACTTTGACGGGGTACAGTTGGTCCCTGAGGATCCTCGCACCCTTTACCACGGTCTTCTCTGCCGCCTCCCTGACTAGCTGCATCTCTGCCTCATCTCTGCAAATCACCTTGATGCGGTCTGCGTTTCTCGCGTCCTTCACCACGGCTGCGCACCTCCAGTCCTGTCGGCCCTTCTTCTTTCGCATCTCCTCCTCGATGGCCTGTCGGATTCCTCCCACTTGTGCTTTGCCCTTTCCCTCCTCGTTGACGAGCGATGTGTCGATGGTACAGAAGAGAGTATCGGTGAACGCGGACGGTGTTGTTCTCATAGATGATAGGCTTCGAAGGTTGCTTGGTTGGCTTGTCGGGGGAGTAATAAACTGTACAAGATCCAAGATCTCTGGATTAGCAGAGAGGAGGAGATCATAGAGTTCTAGCCACTCAATAGCATTGAGAGGAAGCCTCCTTCTAGCATAGAGTGTTAATAACACCTGGAGATGCCCCGGCTGATCATAAGCCTCTCAGAGGACCAGTTCTCTTGAAGCCTCATCCTTTTGAAGCAAAAACGAATTCATAAACTGCTGGCCAGGCACTAGTTTAGACTTAGAAGAGGCTTGCCGGTCTTCCATATCCAGCTACCTCTTCCACAGAGATGGGTAATTGAGACGAAGATGATCCCAGGCTCCTAATGTATATATTGTACTCCAACTCTTCTTCTTATTATCCCAACAGGCGATACAGTAATGTAGGCGTTTATTTGACGACTTCCCACTTCGATCAGATCTCTCCTTTGGCCTGAATTCGGGCTCCGAACCTCTGGCATATCGAAAGAAGGTCCAGATTGAAAGTTTCTCGGCGGGAATCGAGGCAATACTCAGAGGAGCACTGGAAGCAACACTGGGCGCCGGCAAGAAGAGGTTCAGCGTGGAGGGCGTCGTAGGGACGGTAAGGGATAATGAATCCTGGAGAAAGACATAGTTAGAGATCTATATAATAAAGATTGAGTATAAAACAATATCTTAGTGTGGATGCCGGTAGTAACAGGCAGGGAAGGAGATAAGAACTAAATTGATTCCTTGCAAAGGTTTCTACATACATATATGCAAAGGAGTGAACTATTCAACGTAGTACCAAGTAGGCTGCAGGTAGGCGGTAGCCGAGCTAGTGCAGGCAGTAGCAGGCAGTAGCAAGCCGCATGTTCGGTAGCATCTGAACTCACTTGAGAGGTCACCACAATATATATCGAGCAGAATCAATAAAATTAGACGACTCTTCAAGGACTTCAGCATCCATAATCTTACAATCTTATCAAATGATAAGATCTAATTGACCAATTAGGAGCGGGTAGAGTGGGTAGCTTTACCTACTTCTACTCTACTCTACCCAGGTATGGCTGCAAGTTTTCTGAGCAAATGCTACAGTCTGCTGCGACATAGACCTCGGTCCCTATAAACTGGGACGGAAATTTGCCAGAGCTGTCCGTGCAGTGCGAAACCGAGAGGCGAACAGACATCGGCAGTGAGTCACATGGCTATGCGGCAGTAGTTCTGAGCCACCATTATTGTCATTATAGTTGAACTAGATGCATTGAAATAAATTGTGATGGACATGAAAGGTTACATGCTAAGTGATATCCGACCTTAAAAGGCTCCCTGCTCCCCATTCCTTGGATGAACATCACTCTCACTCAACATTCCATTGGACACTCAGTCAAATACTATCCTCTAAGGTTGGGCATCTTTGCTATAAATTCAAAGACACTTGCTCTACTACCTACTGTACCAATTGCGTCTATTGAGATTTCGAAATGCTAGTTTTTATGCCTCAATAAGGATGAACTATTTGACTTTAAGTGGAGGTCTGGATGCCCTAGGCTGTACACTCCGCGCCCCCTTAGCAGCATCCTCCCTTGATGCCATTGGTGTTCTCAGTGATATTCTCACCGATTCCCACGTTCAACCCAACATTCACGTGCTCATTAGGCCCAGCAATCAGGATCTTGATCACCTGGCCCTCCTTGACTTTCTTAAACGCGTCCTCTGCTTGCGTGAAACCCACGACATTCGTGATAAGTTTCTTAACATCTACGCTGCCATTGGCCACCAGCTCAATAGCAAGTTGATAATCTCCAGGACCATATCGGAAGCTGCCTCGCACCGTGACCTCCTTCTGGCACAGGGCCATAATAGGAAAAGTAATATCTGCCTTGCCCATGCCACCCTGAACGTAGGTGCCTCCCATCTTCACAACATGCAAACTCGTTTGAATGCATGGTTCCGCTCCGCTGGCGTCAATGACAACGTCTGCACCCTTGCCAAGGTTGCATTGCTCGAGTAGGGCGTTCGCGTTCTCCTCTGGAGAAATGCGCTGGAAGGGGTATGTGTGTGTGGCGGCTAGCTCTGTGGCGAAATCGAGCTTTGACTGGATGATATCAACACTGACGACCTTGACAGCGCCAAAGGACTTGGCGACTGCTGCGCAGAGAAGACCGACTGGGCCGGCTCCCATGACCACAACGGTCGCGCCGGGTCTGACTCTTGCTTGCTGAACGATATGTACCGCAACCGCAAGAGGCTCAATTAATGCACCCTCTTGGAGGGAAACATTGGTAGGCAGCTTATAGCAGAAGTCGGACGGTGCAACCCAGAAGCCTGTAAGAGTGCCATCGTAGGGAGGGGTAGCCGCGAACACCATATCTGGGCAGAGGTTATATCGGCCAGCCAAACAGTCGTTACACCGCCGGCAGGGATAGCCGGGTTCGAGAGCGACCCTATCACCGGGGGCAAGCGTCTTGACGGCGCTGCCGACCTCGACGACAGTGCCGGCGCATTCGTGACCTAGGACCATAGGCTCTTCGACCACGAAGTGGCCAATCCTGCCATGTTCCCAGTAGTGTACATCAGAGCCGCAGATGCCCGTGTAATTGACGGCTATCAGGACATCGTGGGCTGCGGAGATCTTCGGTATAGGTCGTTCGGCGAACTGAACGTCATGGGGTTTGTTGAGGATAAACGAGAGGTTCTGTAGGGCCGAGTATCAGTATCAGTCATACCGCCGAGGTCTGATTTAGGAATTGGGCAGCTAACACTGTTCGACTTTGTTGATGAACTGGTATCCTGCTCAGGAACTAGCTCCTGAATTATAGATCCCGGGGCCATGGTCTGGACACTATATGGGGAATGCGAAGTGGCCGGATGGTGAGATTTGACGGATTGTTTGGAAGGCAGCCGAAAGGGCAGATATCGCGTGGAAGCACAGACCGACAGAATCCAGGGTGGGATTTACCGGTTCTGGACGAAGAAGGTAAACGAGGTTAAATAATTTTGAATGCGTAGTCCGCGGCCAATCTATACGTATTAACGAAATTCGTGCGTCCTCATCGCGTATTTAGCTATTTCCTTGCCATCCTACCTTCTACCCGGCGGGTGGATTAGCTGCTCCATACTGGTACCCCATTTATGGGGCATCTCTCCTAAGAGTTCGGAACTAAGAATATTTGGCCTAGCGCTGCGCTGGAATGGCTGCAGTGGCGAACCTAGACCTCCGGCGGCTGAGCTTCCTCATACAGTAAAGGGTGGCGAGGAAAAAGGACCGGGTCCCGGGACCATTGCCACATGACAATTTCCATTGTCGCAGCTTTCAGCACAGAGGACGTACGCAAGGTAGTGGCCCTGATCAGTCAGTAGGGAGGCACCATCCATCATCGTCGTCATCGCATTGTCGTCGCCATTAACCTTCCCCCAAGCTTTCCTTCGGATATCGCATTCAGGGTAGACGAAGGAGTTATCAACTATGTCTGCGCCCAGTGGGAACGGAACGTCGGAGTTGGATTCTGTTCCACCTACGACCCGCCGGATGCCTACGAGGGTCCCCAATGCTTGCCGCCGATGCCGCCGGAACAAAAGTCGAGTAAGTCTTCCCGGTGTGCCAAATAGCCGCTGACCCAGAGTGTGCAGTGCGATTCTTATCGGCCTTGCTCTCTCTGTTCTCGTGCCAATGTGCCTTGTGAGCCGGCACCGGTTGATGAGCCTCTGAGGAGCAGGGTTAGGAGTTGCAATCGGCGCGTTGGGGCAAATCCGCGAAAGTGAGTAATTCTTCTACTTGCAGCTGATGATCTTGTATGGTAACCGGTCAACGTGTCTGTTGAAGACGAGCTCAGTCCAGAGGCAGCACCGATGGTAGCCCCTCCACAACCGCGCCTCCAACGCGGCAACCTTCGCTTCCCTCGGAGCACAATGTGGTTGACAGCGTTGGGGGACAGCCTGCAGGCACAAAGATTCCGGTGCCAGCGGATCGACGCGGCTCATGGGTTCCTGTAGACTATGGAGAGTCAGAGTCAGCCATGGGCATTGCGCGCAAGGTTAGAACACTGCTCCCACTACTTTCTCGATAAACGCTTGCAAACACTACGGCAGATATACAGCCTTGGAAGCCAAAGTATTGACGACCACCTAACCTCGGCCATTCCGGACGGAGGATGTGGAAACCGGAATCCTCAGAGAAGGACTGGCGATAAGGGCCTGCCAATATCTGCGATGCTTGGCAGCAGGTTCCCTGATCAACAGGCGATTCAATCGCTTTTGGAGGATTACTTTGAGTCCGTCCACTGGTTTTCACTGGTTATATACGAACCAAAATTCCGGCAGCGTCTGTTGTCAATCAAGGACGGCTACGCGTACTCTGCCGAGGTGCAGTTTCTAACCTTGCTGTCGATGATTTTGTGCATGGCAGCTTGGTATCGGTCTAAGAGGGCCGTTCCTAATCGTGGCGAAGAATGGCGCGCCTGGAGTGACGATTTGCTGAAGATTGTCGAGTCGCGACTAGTCCAGGTGATGGATCAGCATTCGATTGCAGCGGTGCAGACATGCATCTTGCTGGGATCTCATCATGTTTACCATGGCCGACCAAACTTGTCTTTCGCCCTTTTGGGAGCGGCTGTCAAAATGTCTCATGCCATGGGTCTGCATCGCGATTTCACAAGTGGAACTTTCGGCGACATAGAAGAGCGCAAAAGAGTGTGGTGGACGATCTATACCTGGGACAGGTGTGAATCAGAGCATCTCATTTCAAGACAATATTCTAACCAGCTAGGTTCGCTTCTATCTCATACGGACGACCTTTGAGCATCAATGATGAGGATTGCAGTGTGGGAATGCCAACCGAATTCACCGAATCGCCATACTTTACCCAACAGTCGGTCGAACAGGGGCTGCCAAACATTACCTACTCACCGTATCAAACCGGACTGAGTAAACTGTACCTCGTCGCATCCCCCGCCCTAAAGCATATCTTTGGCTCACTGTCGGTGCGGTCTGCCAAACAACATTTCGAGTCCACGTACGCTTCGCTGGTCAGCGAGGTGACGCAAAGGCTGCTTGTTTGGCGCCGTCAGTTGCCTCAGCACCTGTCCCTAGACCTAAACAAAGACTATCACCCAGGTAATACCGAATGGGGCAGTCGGGCATATATCTTACAGTCTCTTTCACTGCAGTTGACCTTCGACAACCTGCTGATAGTGCTTCACCGGCCCTTTTTGGCTCGCCAAGTTGAGAACTTATCGATGACGGCCTCGGCCCCATATACGAATCTACCTCAGACTGGATCGCCTTCGGTACAATCGCAGATGTCGTCTCTTACACCCCATGCTGACCCTCTATCTTCCCGTGATCATGTATCACCTAGGTGGGAAAAAAACGCGAGCTCAGAGCATTGGTGGAATGCAGCAGTTCGGACCGCGCGTGTGACCGAACTACCCCAACTTGCCCAACTTGCCACAGATAGCCATCTTGTTGCCTTTATGACCCTGAACCTGTTTCACGCGGCAATAGTGCTCATTTTAGTCGCCCTTTCGGACCCTCTCTCCGATTCAGCCCAGGGTGTCAAACGGACTATTACCAGGGTGTTTAGATTGCAGGAGCTGCTGGGTCAGCGCTCAGCGCTCTCGAGCCAGAGCAGCGTCGTTCTCAAAAATCTCATCGGTCTGCTTCTCCGGCGAGAGGCAGAAGCCATGCTTGGCCCAGTCACGTCGGCACCTGTAGTGGGCTCTCATGCAGAGCACCAACTCAGGGCTGCGGACGATTCTGGCCTCTTGTCAGTTAAAGATACACTTCGCCTTCCCTTAGAGGCTACCCTGAGCACGCAAGACCAAGGAACTGAAAACCAAGCCTGGCCGAACCTGAGCAGGGCTCAGCGCCTGAACGAGAGTTTAGCATCTGTACAACGAAGTAAGGATTATGCCTTTGCTGGATGTCGATGGCCGCGGAACAAAGCTGACCCCAATCTCTTGAAGTATTTCCAACAATCCAAGACGAACTGCCCCGACCTGATATAACAATAGGTTCAAGACATGATGTGAATATTCTGGACGGCTTGTTACCACTAACACAACAAGAATTGCCCCAAGTGCCATTCGTACAATCGGATGGCTATGAAGAGCCTCAGGCTATTGAAGATCAGGCACAGGTGGTAGATTATGGCGGAAATAGTCTCTTCTGGCTCTGGGATTCTAACTGGAGTGGCGATTTTATGCAGTAAGCGGTTGAGCTTTAGTAGAACCGCGGTAGTTACGGAGCAACGAACTTCTCTTGTGTTCTTACACGATCTCGCAACAGGCGAGTCATGCTGCATCACTAGTGCGCCCTTTGTGCCGATCAGGGCAATCCCAGTCCTCCACCCGGCGGGTCAACGGCAACTCCGTATATTTACGGTTCCGGCGGCTCAGGTTTCCGCCGGAACGGCAGTCAGGTGGCCACTAATCCAAACCGCCGTCTAGACTCATTTCTCCAACTCCCCCCCTACAGTAACTTCCCCGCACTTGGCGATCCACCTTGGAGCTGTGCAGCCAATGGATAAACGGCAGTCGACTCATGCAACCACTAGTGCAGCCATGGGATTGGCCAAATGATGACGATTTTTCCAGAACGAATTCCATGCTCTGCAGGGTTCCCCTTGGGGTTGCGGGCGGGTTAGTCGCAGTTCTCTAAATGTCAATGCTTTTCAAGTGTCTGTCTGCCTGCCCTAGGTCTATATAATCTGGGGCCCCAGGTTTCTTTTGATGGAGTGAAACAAGGTCGACCCATTCTGTCTTCATTCTGAAGACACCTCGAAAACTTACAAACTCATCACTTCACTGCGTCACCTGCAGGTATGGACAAGCCACCATCGCCGACCCAGATGGAGACAGCCCCGTCCCCTGGAGGTGGTGAGAACCTCCCCGTGGCCCCGGTCTCGTGGCTCGAATCCAAGCTCAAGCCAAAGACCATTCACCACCGCTATCCTTTCAGAGGAAAGCCTCTCCTTTGGATGACCTGCGCATTTGGAAGCTTGGGTGATGCCTTGTTCGGTTATGACCAAGGTACGTTGTCCACCAACTTAAACCTAAGCCCTTGCATCTTGCATCCTTAAACTGACGCCGAACCTAGGTATCGTTTCCGGACTCCTGGTTAACCCGGTGTTCCTCTCGAGGTTCTTCAGCGACTTGGTGGTGCTGATGGGACCGATGATCACATCAACCCATCCGTAACAGGCATTCTCGTGGCATGTCTTCAGATCTCGGCCGCCATCGGCTCCCTGATTGCAGGTAGTCTCGGCGACATAATTGGCAGGAAAAAGTGCGTTCGTTTAGGCGGCTTCATCTACTTCGCCACCGCCTTTATTCAAGCGTTCGCTCCGGATTTCAAGACTTTTGTCATCGGCCGGACCCTTCAGGGCCTGGGCGTGGGTTTCCTCTCCATGACCGTCCCCGTTATCCAGACTGAGATTGCCGCACCGCATCGTCGAGGCCTTATGGTGGGAGTCGAGTACACGTTTCTTATCGGTGGCTACGCGCTCTCAACTTGGGTTGACTTCGGCTTCTACTACCTTATCCCAAAGAGCGAATCCTGGCAGGGCCCCTACTTCATCCAAATGGGTCTGGCCTTCATTCTGTTTGCCATGTCCTTCTTCCTCCCTGAAACGCCTCGCTGGCTCGCCCGCAACGGTTTCACTAAGGAGTGCCTTCAGACGGTCGCGGATCTTCATACTCCGGACGGCGATACGCAGGCCCATCACGTCCAGCAGGTCATGATGGAGATCAAGGAGGCTGTGCGTTACGAAGCCAGCCTTGGACAATCGACATGGCTCGAGATGTTCACGCGTTATCGCAAGCGCACCCTCGTTGGCATCACGGCACAGATGTTTGCCCAGCTCAACGGAATCAACGTCATCTCCTTCTACCTACCTACGACGCTCGCCAACGCAGGCCTCAGCGTGCAGAAGTCTCTGCTCTACACGGCTGCTAATTCAGTCCCCTACGTCGCCGCTACGATCCTCACCTGGTGGCTAGCCGATAAATGGGGACGACGCCCGCTATTGATCCTCGGTGGTTAGTTTATATGAATTGCTGCCCAGCATGCTTGTGTCCAAGGGAAATCGCTGACTGAACAACAATGACAGGCATCCTTATGGCTATCGCCCTTTGTGTTGTCTGCGCCTTCACCGAAGCCCACATTTCAGACGCCAACACTCGTGCGCACGGCATCTACGCTTTCGTTATGATCTACAACGCCATCTACGGCTTCACCTGGGGCCCTATCCCCTGGTTGCTTCCGGCCGAGATTTTTCCTCTGCGAGCCCGAAGCAAGGGTATGGCGCTGGCTACATGTTCAAACTGGATGTTCAACTTTGTGATTGGCATGTCAGCGCCGGACGCCTTCGCGGGCATTGGAGGTTACTACTATGTAATCATCGCCGGATTTTGTCTTATTTCAGTCGCGCTGGCGTACTTCTTTTACGTCGAGACTGCGAACCATACACTTGAGGAAATCGCCCTGGCGTTTGGAGACAAGGCCTTCGCAGCGGATGATGAGACTGTTGTGGCGACGGCGCATCTCGGCCGTGAGACTGAGGAGAGAAAGTCGGCGCTGGTTTGAAGTGAAGATGCGTCATGCGTGTGATGATGCGGCGGAGGGTTGTGAGGAGTTTGGTCCAGCATGGGGCCTAAGTTTAGGATGCATCAAAGTATAGTCGGAGGTAGTTATGTAGTGTTTTAAACATACCCCTTTGTCTCTTTGCGAAATGATTAGGCCCTACTTCCTCATCTGTTCTGTTCTAGTTGGAAGCAATAGATCTGTTACGCCTGGATGACCCTCACCCGCGCAGGAGATGGCGGCAGCCTCTGGTAACCATACGGCCGGCCGCTGTCGAGGCGAACGAGCCTGATCTAAGCCTATCTAAGTGAAACCTAATCTTTAACAAAGTATGTTTCCCTGGCGGCAGTCTAGATAGGCTCGGTGTATTTTTTACCGTCGACGCTGAGTGTCCTCCCATCCTGAACCCACAAAGATAGAGAGCCACCGAGGGTTGAACATATACTTGCAGTTGCGATCTTGTGGTCCTTCCCGGCCTGTCCACAATAAAACCACCTCTTGCTCTCAAGCTGGTCACCTTTCCACCTGGTATGAGGGTCTTTGGCAATGCCGGCTGTCGCCGCGGGAGCGACGATCAACACTGGGTGGTGCGAGTGACTTTCATTACTCAAAGATAACCCCCAAATAGTGGCGTAAAGGTATTTTTTGAAGGCCATCATGGCTGCCTGGGGCTATGGTCATGGCTCAATACTCGAAGGAGAAGTCGTTCACGTTGCGCCGAGTTGAAGCCAGCGTCTTTGTGGCGCACGGCCGAGAGGGGAAACTCGTTGCTCGACGCGCCCCGCCGGAAATGAAGGAGCGGGTGCTCGCTGCCGCGTTGGGAGTGGTAGGGAAAGCGGGACCGAATGCGAGACCGGGACCGGAAGCGGGAAAGTGCTGACGCTAAACTTTGTGAACCAGGAGCGCGGGGAACTAAAGTTTGAACACACCTCCACATAAAGATCTCGTGCCGGGTAACTTACAGGGCTAGTGCTGATAACAAAGATCAAACACAGCCATGTCGAAGCACAGACCGTCGTCGTCCATAGCCTCTACGATGTAACAGAGGTAGATGATTCTATCTCGTAGCTTTGGCCACGGGAATTGGTCGACCCACGGATGTGCGGCGTCGATAGCTGGAACATCGTCGGGATGAGGTCACGAGGATACTGTGCCGCCATTCCCGCCGCTAAGATGGGATTTGAAGGAATTGAAGTATTCTCCGGGCCAGTCTTACCGAATGGGGAGATTGAGTCGCAAAAAAAGCCAAAGAATGGATTGGCCTAGGCCTCCGAGTTCCGGTGCAGGGCGTGGAAGATGTTGATCTGCATCATGCTCAAGAGTCTCTCAGGATTTCTGTGCCGTGCCAAGTATTCGATCCGCGCCTGTTGCGTCATCCAGAAAAGTCTTCGCACCCTCCCATCCACTTCTGTTCCGGCTTCCGGGTTGGAGGGTACATGCAGGGCTTCCCTGAGCGCTACTGCTAGCGCCGCGACCGGAGCTTGACTTACTCCTCCAGCCGCTTCCTCCTCCTGGGAGCGAAAAAGTCAGAGCCTGACGTTGCCGTTCAGTCTGGATTCGTAGACTTACTATGCGCACGTTGATTGAGACGGTTCTGCAACTTTCTTCTTTCAGCCGTGCTCGTCAATCCAGCCCAGTCTTCTTCTGACGTCTGCATCTGAGACTGGTGAGGCATTTGCTGTAGAACGAGCCCTGCATGTTGATCCCGGGGTATTGTTCATCCATGCCTCGATGGTTCAGATGTCCGGAGCTCCTTGAGGGGGGGGCGACCCTGTTTTTTAATGTTAAGCTAGCAAGGCAAAATAGGAGCTCCATACCTAAGGCTTGGATAGATGTGGTGGATATGCCTGGTCCTGCAACATTTAATGCACCCTGCTGACAGGCGTTAAACCTTATACGCTGCGGTATGCAACCTGCTGACAGCTACTAAGCCTGATATGTCGCGGCTTGGCGGCTCGGCCATCTTTTTAGCCCCACTAAGTAGTCGCCAGCGCGTTCAAAATGGCCTTCTGCCGCATTGCTCCTACAGTTGATTGCCAAAGACACAGAGCCGGAGGACATGCAAGTTCTGAGCTTCCATTCTGGGACTGTCATCACGGATGCAGGTCGCCTGGCAGGGTTCGACGAAACGAAGCCAATTCCGGGCTTTGAAATGGGATCATGGTAGGTGGTTGCTTGCCTAGTATACGAAAACCTGCCTACTGATATCAAAGCAGTCGATCTTCCTAGCCATTTCGCGGTGTGGGCCGCCACAAAAGAGGCCAGATTTTTGCACGGAAGGGTCGTCTGGTCTAAATGGGACGTGGACGAGATGATAGCTGGCGAATTCCGGGAGAAGCTAGAAGCTGTTCCTTACTTCATGAGGGTGGGGATTCGGGGTTGGTGAGAGCCCTTATTTGGAGACATGGCTTTGGAAGTCTGGCGTGCCCAATAGGCCCGCACTGCGGCCGATGTCTAGCCCAGAATGACACCGACAAAGCATAAATATGGTGGAGCGACAACATAATAATGCATAAACCGAGATGGATGCACAGGTGAATGATGCCCGCACCTGTTGCTGCTCGTAGATCGTAGCCAATCAGGCAGGATTATGCCCTGGTACCTATGAAGGGCTGAACTCACAGGCGCCTTAAAGGTTGCGAGGGCCAAATGCTGTTTATTGTTGAGCTAAAGAGAAAGAGAAGGGAACTATCACTTTGAAGGGAAATGTTGCAGCTTAAAAGGACCACGTTGTGTGGGGACGCTTCGGTAACGAGTCGTGTCGTTCCGACCGTTACTCCTGAGGGCCGTCGGCCTGTCACCAGTACCCAGAGATGCCTTCACATGTGGTCCGAATCTCATCTGTGGAGCATTTCTTGTTGGCGAACTGCTGCAGTCGGGTCATCCGTCTTTTGGTTGCCTTAAGGTCGGTCGTCCCATCCTGGACTTTGTCCTGGGTTGACTTCCGCTACTTTGCTTGTTGCAAAAGTACTGTTCTCCAGATAATGACAGAAACCTATGAGAGAAGGCTCTAGCTGTACTATATTGTTGGCTGAACTAGTGATCTTCCATCGCCGACACATAATGCCGGATCTCGCACTCGTCAAGTCACCACATTTTTACGGCCAACCCATATCCGTACCTCGCATGCCCAACTCAATGCTCACAGTATTTCCCTTAGTGACTGATCGCGTACAATAGAGCTAGAAAGCTCGTTAACCACAATACTTTCCGGCTGTAGCTGCTTACACCAACCCTGCTTGCTTGGTTGTTCGACGGCGGCGCGCTCGTTATTGCACCGGTAACGGTCGGGCTGGCTTCACTTCCACCATCTGTTGCGAATCCAACATTAATTTGGCCTCCTCCAACAGCCGCAGCCAAACTTCCAACATCCTCAATAGTCCCAATTCTTGTGTACGTGTAAGTGGTCGAGTAGTTCTCGTACCACAACACGAGCGTGCGAGAGTTGTAAAGCATTAGATCACCAGCCCTAATAGAGCCAGGATCTGTTGGTGCGGTTGGAAGAGAAGTAGAGAGGTCGGCATATTTTTCATTGCCGTTGAGGTCGGACATTCGCAGATTCAGTGGGAGGAGGGAGATAAAGGCGGAAACGGTGGGATTGTCAAGGACCGAAGCGGTGAATACGGAAGAGCCGATCGTTAGTTGAAGGATGCTGGCGGAGCTGTTATCTGCGGACATCTTGGCTCTTGATTGAGGAAAAAATGGCTTCTGAGCTCAGGGCAAGCGGCTGTGCTTGATGCTTAAGAACAACGCGTGGAAATAAGGGACTAGCTGTCACCGAGTGGCTACAAGCGGCTTCGGAGTATCCTCTGTTGGTATATCGGAGAAACAGACAGGGATCATGAAGGGAGGTGGGTCATGGTCAGCTGCATGCATTAGCATCGGAGTTTCATCGGTCCTGACTTTCCGAAAAGTCCTGAAACTAAGAGAAATCTTGAGTTGAGCAGGTTGACAATTATTAATTCAAAATAGGCTCGTGTTCGGGAACGGCTGGGGAGAGACTGCCGTTCCGCGATGAGGAAGGAAATGAGGACAGGGGCAGGGCCGTAGTGGTAAGACGTGGGGGACGGAGAGTTTAAGAATATGTCGTTCGGTCCGAATGGCGACGCTTTAGGTACACGGCCCTCGAGGGGGACAAATAACGTCAGGCACCCACACGGGGGCACACCCCCTACATGCGGGCACCACAATATAATTACAACACTCTGCGATATCTCGCGATCCAAGCCTCCAAATTAAATTCTAATTTAAAATTACGATCCCGCGATGCCGAAATATACAGAATATCAGCTTAAACAAGCTATCGACCAAGCTATTACGACGGGAAACACAAAGAGAGCCGCCAAGGATTGGGATATGCCACGTTCAACCCTCCAAGGCCGTCTCAACGGCCGCGAGGCCAAGGATAAGGCACATTGGCGTACATAACGCCTCTCGCCGACTCAGGAGGGGCATTTTGCCGACTAGGTTTATGCCCAGCTAGCCCTAGGTGTTGCATAGTGGCAAAAGTATCAGACTGAGTTGCCACTACGGCAAAAGGGAATGATCACCCTTCTCGCCGCAGTGCTAATAGCCTATATCTTCCGTTTTACAATATCACATCCAGTATATAAGCCATTATTGCACTGCGCATTAGCGGAGTGTTCATTCCCTTTTGCCGCAGTGGCAAAAAATGCAACAGACAAAAGGAAGCTCATGGAAATAGCTTGAAAGGCTGATAATATTGTCATCAAAGACGACAGTTGCCACCTATTGCCACAGGCTTAGCAAGCAGCTTCCAGTTGATTCTACATAGCACAAAAAAGGTATATAGAGCTTGCTCCAAAACCTCAAGCAGCAAGCGGGGGGAGGGAGAAGACAGAAGAAGATGAATAACACACAATTCACCCCAATATCTGGCAAATAGGTAATATATTTATCTTAATTGAAGATTCTTAGCTCCTAGGAGCTGCTAGAAAGGCTTGATCTTAGGCAACTATAAAAGCATTGGATTTAAGAAATGCTTAAAATATGAAGAAAACTGTTTCTTTTTAACTTCGTAGCAGCAGCAACTCGCCCTTGATGGAGCGGACAGCCAATTCAATGGTCAAAATCTAACAAAGAAGTTGCTCAACCTGGGTCGAGATGTCAATCAATGGGAAGGCAGACCTGTTTCCCGCCAGGGTTCCAGGTACGATTTGTTGGCTGTCTCCGAAAAACTCGGTCACAGCATAGATTCTATCGCCAATCTGAATGCTTGCAACGGTGGAACCGCCCTGGGCAAGAAGGTCGTTTGGAATAACTCCGAGCCGCTCCGCAGTCTTCCACTTCGCATCGGAAGATCGAAGGACTATAGTTCCATTAACGTTGTCGGATACCAGGATCACCTTGCCAGCATAGCGGGGGGGGAGGTAGACTCCATCAATTGGGCCGCCGATACGACCCTGACCGGTCGTGAGTGGAATTCGTACAGGAGTTCCCTGGGCAGAGGTAATATCAAAGCGGTACAGCTGACCGTCGGTGACGTTTGACACGACCAGGGCATCGCCAATGTTCGCCAAGCCAGTGAAGCCAGCGGCGATAGGGTCGGACCTTGGCCCCAAGTACCAAGGCGTAGCTTTCTTGCCGTCTGTCGTCACTCGAATAAGGCTGGTTGGGAAGGTTCCCAAGACAAATGTGTTGCCATGTCGGTCGTGCTCAATGTCCTGGAAGCCGCTGTAGGCCCCGGCCGTAACAGTTGTAAGGTTGTACTGCCAAAGGACCCGATCCTCCTGCAAACTGTACTTAACAAGCCAATTAGTGCCAGAAATATCCCGACCTCCAGTATCGAAAGAAGATCCAGCATTGACGACAATGGATAGGCGATCTAAAGGGTCAAGCTGAACACCACTGGCGTGGAGGAGGGGGTTGCCACTCAAGCCGGGGAATTCGATAACATCAACGACGGCGTTCTGGGATGGGTCGTAGACAGCCACGCTGGAGTTATACAACACACTGGCCAGAAGAAATTAGCGATATCGTCCAGTTAATCCATATTGAACGTTGCTCACCTGAAATAGGCCACACAGCGCTTAGGGTCAAAGTCGGCGTTCTCTGGATACAACTGGAACGCGGAGACGCTGAGATTCCCGGCCGGAGAGGGACATCGATGCGGGACACAAGATGACAGTGCAGGAAAAGATGCTAGAGCGAGCGTCCAAAACGGAGATCGGATCATGATGGGCAGAATGTAGGTACAGTTGTAATCCAACAGTGTAAAGGCGATGGTCGCGGCGAAAGAGTGGGTGGGATCTATCTACTTCAGAGCTTCAGCTGAAAGCACGAGGACGATGGCTCTTTATAGCTTATAGGGAATTAAGCTACTACTCTTAATTTGTAATCCTTGAGCGCTGTACTGGTCGAAAGAGCGAGTGTCAGGTAGATAGTGAGGAGAACGCTAGCCGGACTTTCTGCCATGGCTACGCAACGAGATCACAAAATCCAAATCAGGTCGATAGACACTCCACTCCGATTGGTAGTTAGATAAATAGATCTCTATCCTGGGTGTCTACCGGCTGGATGCTTAGTAACATGGGGAATGATTCATGCCGCGCTTAGTGGAGAATGTGTACGAGGGTATTGAATTGTAGTCTTTGTCGAAGTGCCATTGAATTCTAAGTGCCGTCCTTATTGCCGTCCCTGCTGAATTAACGTCCCTTTCGAAGTGCCGGTCATTGTGGCTGTGATTTTATAGACTAACTTAATTACACAATACCCTGTTCCCGGTTGATACCGTCGGGGAAACCCCCCGAAACCGGACTAAGAACTCAAGTAGGCCTCCCTGTCTTATTAGGTGCGGAGGAGATAGGCTTAGCTCTGCGTCCCCATTGGCGGAATTGACGTAAGCGTCGTAGTGCCCCTGTCTTATCCCTTCGACTGTCAGGAGGCTCCAGTAGGCCAACCAGCCCTGCCTTGGCTTGAACCGCCGCTATCTCGCGCTCTCGCTGTAACGACAAACGTGCCCCCGGCTCGTTTGCTCTCCAAGTGTTGGTGGGGATCAGATCGTACGATCCTAAAGCTCCACTCCAAAAGTCTGTCAAAAGCGCAATCTGCCGCCCTACCCGCATGACCACCCACGTAATGAAAATACATATTTCTCAACGCACAATACAGCAAAATGGAAAGTATCTATATTTTTGGAATCGCCAGAAGCTAGGGATTAATATTTGGTATACCAACCTCTTGCTTGGCGGCACGCTTCCACCCGACGGGGCATAGAAGCGGAGAGGTCGCGGCGAGAGGCGTGAGGCATTGGTGCGTTGGCGGGGCTACGCAGAACCAACTTGGGAGCCTGTAACTTCCCTTACAGAGACAGCAGCGTTGGAGGAGTTTGAGGGACGTTACAGGTCAATATTAATAGCGGATGGACCGCGAGAGAGCTACGAGGCACCGGCGAGGCGCCGGCGAGGTGCCGGAGGGGGGGGAGGGGCGTGATGTCACAGGCTGAAGCCTGGTTTAAGGTTCCGGCAAAGCCGGAACCCACCAATGGACATCGCCAAGTGATTACCCTTTTCAGTAGTCTCTGGGCCGGGGATTAGCCACCAGACTACCCCTGTAGGCATGCCGCTTATTAGCTGCCCAGGGGCAGCTTCTGTCAGAAAGCTAGCGTGGCACTTCAGATGACTTGATCGTGTGTATTCTCTGTGTTCCCCCCGTTGCCCCTATTGTAATCGCTTGAGTGTATATCTGTCGACTAAAAGTGGGGTCCTGAGGTATCTGCCCCAATAGGCGGTCTCGACCTTGGAGGTCACCACGTGACCACCCGATCGGATGCTTTATACATGATCCAATCTAACAATATCACCTTAGTTTGACTGTCAAGCTGCCAATGTCGCACGTGTCTCCTAAAAGTCAGGGTCTTCGTCGTTCTCAAAGAATTGGTATAAATTAATAACACGCGCTTGTGAATATGCCCATGCGCAATCCCCAGTAAGTGTTTTCCATTGCATTTCCTGCGCGACTCAAGTTATCATCACAGATCCCTGTGTGTATCTTCCCTTGTTTATGCTGTTTTGGGCTAGAAAGCAGCATCCAATGCTTCTTGATGTCCACCAAGGCTCCCCATATTTAGACCGGACTTGCTTTTCTCAGCATTGCTACTGGAGGTTATCTCTCTGGTCGGTTAGGCTTGACCTGCACGAAGGTCCTCTCCCACCCCGAACTAACTGTCGTTCTTACATATTGAGGCATCCGCTCGTTTCAGTATTTCTATCAGAGCATTCTAATTTCACTACGTACTAGAATTAGTGAATATTTGTTATGAAAAAGGTAAGGGAAGCTGGCAGTCTTGTGTCTCGTGTGATATCGAGCTCATGCCATGTGTGTTGTTGGTATAATAATGACTCCCACCCGTGATGACAAGGAAACTGCAAGATATACAGGAAACGTAAGCTGTGCATTTATATTTACCCCTGTTGCATTTTGTCATCTTGAGCCCAGACATGGCTATATTAATATTCAAATAAGGTCTTATATGAATATGCATGAATATATTCATATTCATATCCATATAATTTATGAATATAATATGTACTTTATCTATCCATATTCGTGCATATTCATATAAGGAAGGTGGTTCCTGATTGGCTCAAATTAGATCTAATCTCTGTAGGAGATGATAGGTGATACCAACCTCTGACGGGAAGTCCGGACTTCCGGGCTGCCGGTCTGAATAGCCTGTCTGAGCAGCTGGAAGACCTTCCTTCCGGTTTGATCAAATGTATGACCCTTTGGTCTGTTGGATGTGACACACTCCAAATACACTTCATGCCAGCACCAATCTCTCTACCCGACAATCTCTTGATTAGTTCTTAAAAAAACTCTCCAGTTACCGCATGCCATGCAGTAAGTAACATACTGCTTATTAGCACTTATGGCTTCTCAGGCTTCTGGGATATCAGTCTCATGGACTAACAACGCTTCTATCGGTTCGTTTGCATCGAAACTTTCATGGAATTTCAACGCCTTTTTCTATATAGATTATCCCGATAAACACCTCCAAGTTGAGCTTGGCCCGAAGCGCAGAAAGACCAAGGGACATCGTGCTTACGTTTGTCTTCACTGTCAGAATCCTCCATGGTCGAATCGAGTGCCTGGCAACGCTATACACCATGCAGAAACGGCTCACTGGGCCCTTATACGAGCAAGCGAGGCTGCAAATGATACTCCATCTAGTACATTTGCCTCGGGTGTTTCGTCTGGCGCTATCGATTCGTATATCGTCTCTCGTCCATCGCAGGCTGCTCTCCGCAACTGTTTTAATAAGCAAGCCTATATTGAGGCAGTTGTGGGGCTTCTAACAAGGCGCAGACTGCCCTTTTCTGCAGTTGAGTACTCTGAGCTGCGAGATCTGGCCCTGGCATGTAATCCAGCCATCGGGGATCTTCTCATCAACGATCGAAAGCAGGCTATGGGCTATATTAACTCGAACTACTCGTTATACAGCTCGCAGCTTGCCGAGAGCCTTCAAACAACGCAGTCGAAGATACACATATCTTCTGATCTCTGGACATCGCCACATCGCCATGGCGTACTCGCTGTATGCGTTCAATGGGTCGATGAGGACTTCAGGCTTCAGAAAGCACTACTAGGACTGCCAGAGTGCAAATACAGCCATTCTGGTGCTACGCAGGCTGAGTTGATTGCCGGTACGCTACGGAAGTTCAATATTACTGCTCAAAACCTCGGCTATTATACAGGTGATAATGCTACATCAAACGACACCTGTTTAGAGGAGCTATCAAAGGTTTTGGAGGCAGAATCAGGTGTAAGTTTAACTCTTGGCCGCTAATACTGCTGTAGCCTATACTAAATTATAGCACAGGCAGAGTACCCTCACAAACGCCGTAGAATCCGCTTATCGGTCATATTATCAATCTTGCCTTACAAACATTCCTTCTCGCCCGCTCAAAAGAAGCTCTTAGGGCTGCACTCGAAGCTACTGCCGATGAGCCCGGTTCAACTATGCTAGAGGAGTTCTCACAGCAATTACATGAGCTGGATCCGGCGGAGATTGCGGCACGTTCGGACACCACGACGCAGCAAGAACAACAGCAGGAAGAGCGGCAGGAGCAGCCCACGAGAAGATCTATGAAGGCGAGAGGCAAGCGAGCCGCAACTACGCATCAGCAAGCCAGCAACAACGATGAGCGTTTCGCTGGCTGGCAAGGCATTCCAGCGCTAGCAAAACTTCATGCACTTGCAGTCTATATACGGAGCTCAGCTCTACACAACGATCAGTGGTACGATGCTGTAGGTAAGCAACTAGGTATCGATAATATCACGAGATGGTCCTCATGGCATAGAGTTATCACTATTGCGTTAAAGAAGAAGCCACAGATCATCCAGTTTACTGCTGAACATGATAATGATCTCGAAGGCAATACTCTTAGCAGTAGGGATTGGGAAATGCTAGAAAGAACGCTAGAATTCCTTCAACCTTTCTATGAGGCCACGTTAGAAGCTGAAGGCGCTATGTCATCAATCTCACAGTCACTTGAGCTGCTGGACCTTCTCCTAGGACACTGCGAAAAGTGGAAGGTATACGGCTAAGTTTTGCATCTTCCTGCTTTATCTATAGCTTATCCGACATGCTAATCAGCTAATTAGGCCCACTACTCGCAGCCGAGCAATCGCGATGGTCGTATAATTCACTCTATCAATATGTGCTGGTTTATACTCGATAAGTATTACACTATGACCGAGGATGTCCCCGTATATGCCGCCGCCCTCCTTCTCGATCCTTCTAAACGCAAGAGCTATATCGAAGAATGTTGGCTGGAGGAATGGCACGAGGGTGCGTTTGCCGCCGCCCGTAGTCTCTGGAAGGAAGAGTACAATCACGATGTCGAGATACAGCTCTCAGAGCAATCCCTGGCTGTGCCTGCTTTATTAAAGCGAAAGAAGGATACGATGCTCTCAAAGATGCGCTTAGAGCTACGAAATAAGACGATGGCGAGAGCACGGGGCAAGGATGATTTCGATAGCTTCATCTCCGGGGCTCCTATCGCACTTGCAGAGGGTACTACGCCCCTTCAATGGTGGTGTAGTGAGGACGTTCGTACAGCGTACCCACGGCTTAGCCGTATGGCTATCGATATCCTGTCTGTACCAGCAGAATCAGCAGAGCCAGAGCGGACCTTTTCAGGGGCTAGGCGCACAGCTAGATGGGATAGGCTACGATTGCTGATTGAGAGCATTGAGAAGATTGAGTGTATCGGCAACTGGCTGCGAGAGGGACATATTAGACCCTCAGCTGAGGGCGGGATTGGTCTCCCGTGTGATCCAGAGGCTATCGCGGGTGATATCTAATAGCGTACAGGTCAAACGGGAGCGATTGAGAAGTTTTCGCGCTATATTAGCTACATCAATGAATTTCTCTCACTTCACTCCAGTAGCTTGGCATCACGTGAACCCTTATATGAATATGCATGAATATGTTATATGAATATGTGTTTTGCTAGATAAGTTGAATATAATATGAATATAAGAAAATCAGTGTGAATATTCATATTGCCATGTATGGTGTAGTATTATTCATAATGAACCAGCCTATATCGATGGCATGTAGTATACATTCATTGCGTGTCTCGGGTGTGTTATAGTGCTGCTATAATCGTATTAGCATCTATTTTAGCTGTTGAGACCAGCGATGAGATGTCCGCACGCGTCCCGGCCGCACTATGCATGCGAGCGATATCTCAGCTGTAGGATTAGTGCTGAGATGTCCTCGCTACCTCGCAATAAAATGACTCACCTTCTTGTTTTCATAATAAGAAAGAAGGGAGTCTATTAGAAATAATAACTGTGAAAGAGATGCTCTATTGCCCTCAGCGCACAATGTGGCCCTATCAAAGGGTTGGAGAAATCGGTACGCTTTCTGAAGCAAATCCCAATCAGCCGCTGTTTATCGATTGTCTCCGAGGATCTGCTCGTATTCATGTATAAATTGAACGATCTGCGCCTTCTTTTTGAAAAGCTTATCGAGGACATGATACCATGAAGACCACTGTGTCTCATTATCGATCCCTAGTCGCAATCCGACTTCATCAGCCCACAGCTGGCTATTAAGCGATGAGCAGCGTGTCCAAACAGCCAGACCGTGTAGTTTACGTAGCGCAGGTATACCCTCAATGCCTAGATAGTCCTCATCAACGTCCGATCTCGAGAGACGTCTACGTCCTCTACGTCTGCTGGTGGTGAGGGCCCGAGAGAAGCGAATTAACAGGTCTTTACTAGTGGATTCAGATGCGTCTTCAAGTGCGGCGATGAGGGCTTCATTCGATGACCCGAAAAGGAAGGCTTGAAGGGAGAGATTGAGGATGTGGCTGATGCAGCGGATGCGGCGTTTTTGGGGGTTATAGTCGATCTACCGCTCATCATTAGATTAGTCCATCAAAAACGGCCGCCAACTTACATTAAGATTCTCTTTCAATCGATATACTATGGACTCCAGATATGTGTCGTTTGACGTAGCATTATCCCCGGTGTGATAGCTGAGTTTTGACATGATTCCGAAGGTCTCGAGAATACTTATAATGAGATCAGCTTGCCGCTCTCCAGAGTAGTTATCGCAACATTCCAGTAGTCCTAGAAGTGCCTTCTGCAGCTGATAATCCTAATCAACCTATTGAGCACAAACAGCCAGTAGAGCATGACGATATGGCGATATCCAGAGATCGGTGGAGATGTGAATAGGCGAAGATGCGATTGCTAGTTTGTTTTTGATCTGGTTTCTATAGAAGAAGTGATTTTCCGCAATGTGACGCATGGCCTAACGTCTGGATGTGATTAATTGATCACTGATAATCGGATTGTATGCTAAAGCAAGATCCTTCAACTTGTTCTATTCAACAGCTGAAAAAGAAGCTCTCTGCTGTGTGAATAGTCCTATAACAGCTTCATTATATGCCTGCCGATTGAAAACCTGCCGAAGACTATCAGGTGCAGGAATAGATGCAAACATGGCGGGTAATGAGCGTTGATTCGATGACATCGGCGAAGGCGGCGGCGGCGGTCGAAGCTGTGCAGCATGGCGGTTTTTGATATAATGTACAGCTGTTACTCGATGCCCATGACTCCATTTAGGGCATAATCGGCACACATAAAGCACAGTGCCTTTGGTCTTTCGTTTGCGGCCGGCGGCAAGCGGTTTATTCTTATCTGGATACTGCTGATCCATAATAGAGAAGAAGTTTGAAGGTAATTGATCAGATGCTTGAGAATTAGAGTCGCCGATCGATGATAAAATATCGCTTTCTGAAGCCATAATGATAGGTATGAGATGAAAACTATCTTAATGTGAAAATTTTCCGGTATTTGTGATATCTGCGGCGATAAAAAACTGTCACATTCAGCGATGAATTGATTGTCATAGAAGCTCTTGGTTCTCTATCTAATGAGTAGAAAATAGGTCGGTTCTTATACCTAGGGTGAAGGGCCTCCGAGGCTGTTGTGTTGAAGAACTTGCGTTGTAGGAAACATAGATGACACCAACTTCTGACCGGAAGTTCGGACTTCCGACCTGCCAGTCAATAGACTTTCTGAACAGCTGAGAGACCTTCCTTCCGGTTTGATCAAATATATGACCTTTTGGTCAGTTGGATGTAACAAAAGCAATGAAAAAAGCTCATTTTACTTATCCTGTTTATTCTGTTATTCCGTTACAACAGATTAGTGGGAGAGCCATAACATGATAACAGAATAACAGAATAAAAAAATATTAATATGTTATACAGAACAAGCAACAGAATAACAGAACAAGTTGCCCATGTATGCAGTCGGATGTGACAGCCGCAGAGCTGTCGGAGGATGACTCTAATTCTGGACCAAGTAAAGTAATTACCAAAGCATATTAGCACAAGTACCTAAAGACAAGGGAATGTAGAACTGCGACAAGCAGCTTGGAGAGTGTTGAACCCACGAGTTTTGGATTATGTTGACCGTCAAGCGTCATGTAACAGGGTTGCAAGCCCGGGCGGGCGGCGAATGCGATCAGTGTAATTAGCTTTATCCGCCCTCCAAGCTATGATTTTAATCTATCTCAGTGTCTCTGTACTCAATGCCTGTTGCGACCCTAACGAGTTTCAAGATTCATGCACCTACCCTAGAGAGCAAGGGCCCAACTTAATTAGTCTAACGAGTCTCCTACTTTTTCAGGTGCCGGAATGACTCCGTTTTTTGGCAAAAGATAGAAATTGTAAGAGTCAAATTAACAAACCGCAAGCGTCATCTGATTAAGAACTCATATTGCTATTGAGGCTAATCTTGTTCTACGACGACAATTTGTCGAGACTGAGCTCAATAGAAAAATTGACCAGAAGACAACGGCGGTCTCATTCTAGATGAGGGCCAATCCACCCAGAGTCGGCCTTATTATGTCACATCTCCGCTTGCAATTAGTCAACATAATACCACTTCCGTACTTCCCAATATTGATTAAATTGCCAAGGCATTGGGTCACTCTTGAGGCGTGTCAATCAATTCCTTCACGTGCTGCAGCAGCCAAAGCGATGGCATCCTCACTAAACCATAATATCATCATCTCTACCTCCACCAGTTTCATACACTCTGCTGCGGTTCATTCCTCGCGCCAAGTTCCTATTACTCGTATATCAGCCCTCACATCGCACCATCATTCAATCAACCGTGTCTGATAATGCGAAAGTGATAAGCTAGTGCTAAAAATTGAATTCGTTCCTTTTCGTTTACCATCACTTAATCGAGGTGGTGTAAGCTTGCAAAGCTGTGTACATTACTGATGAAACGAGACGCTCTTCCCAGCATCTTTAACAAAATTTCCTGTCATAAACAATCCATTCCTGACTTTGCGGTAGCGCAGTGCGCAAGTCTCACAAGCTCGGCTACAAACTCATTCACCATGTTGATGTGGCTAATTTCATGAGATGTTAATTTGCAAACTGGCATGTATTTGACGAGATCCTTTGCGGAGCTGAGGAGATTGAGATCAAGTTTGGCTTGTGGGTCTCGAGGATTCCTAAGAATATTGAGGAATATTGTTATAATGGCTGCTGTAGGGTAAAAAATAAGAATCCTTTTTGTGTTGGTAAGTTGCTTCAAACCGTTCGGCGGCAAATGTCATCGAATTAGAAAGGAATTACTCACCAAAATGCTTCTCCACTCAACCTACTTACTGTAGTTCTCAAAAACGTGACTGTTGACCGGCTTGCTTCTAAAGATAAAGCAATACTTGATTGAATGCCAAGGTTCTGATTGCTATCATCTGAACCAATCTTAGTTGCCAAGATAGAATACCTCTCGCCCGCTCTATGAATTGTTGACATAAGGTGGTAATATTCCAAATGGAGAATGACGTAACGGATGCTCCAGTGAAGCTTCATGTCTTGTAGCAATATTTGAGTCCCATTAGGTATTGAGAGCGCAGGTCGAAAGTTTGGTGGTATAGATAGTCGCCAGTTCTCAAGGTCGTCATCTAACTCGCGTATGTTTCGAAGGATTTCGGCATCTGTCTTCCGCTGCGCCTGAACGGAATAGAGTAGTCGAGAAGTTCTTTCCTTCAGGCGACTCAGGCTGAGGTCGCCTGGAAGGCATAGATCAGGCTCTTCGCAGTGGTTGAACTCAAGACTAACGCCTTCCGCGAGCGCTGGTTGGGAAGAATAGTGGTCCTTGTACTTGTATGGAAAGGTGAGATCACAGAAATCATCGGATATTAATGGCGGTTGACCACTGCGAAGGGCGATGTCCTTGTCGAAGATGTAACACAGCCAAAATATCATCCGAAGCTGACGAGCTTTTCTGTCCCCACGTGTAGCCGACGAGCCAAAGGCGCGTATAGGGTCACGCAAATGACCACCGAGACTAAATACAATACGGCAAGCAATAGCATGTAGTGCAGCTGCAGATTGTAGTTGACCAGAAAACGCCTGATGCATATACTGAACGGACGTTAGAAATGAGTTGCGGGGTAACAGCAATTCGAGTTGGAAAGTAAACCTACTAGCATAAAGACAGTTTGGAGAGTCTCAATACTACTATGTTCAAAGACATCTGACAGCAGATGGTTTGCCTTTGCTGCGCATTTATCACTGTCCACGTTAGGGAGGTTCTCCGTTCGCCCCTTGAAAAGGTACGAGATGGATAAAAAAGAAAGAACGCACGCCTTAGCACTGGTATGTGCAAGACAAGACGGGTTATGGCATGGTTCATACGCCAAGATGACAGTTTCTTCGAAGAGGAGACGATCAAGCACCGGGAACATGAGAATGAACCCTGATTTGAATAGTATATGTGAAAGCTGTTGTGTGATGCTCTGTTCAGGAAGTTCGTATAGCTCATCTGAGGAATAAAAGTTCTTGGCGGATAATGGTGGAGGCAGAGTTCGCCGAACTGTCATCTGGAAGCGAGAGAATGAGACATATTCGCCAGTCCTCTCGGAGATCCACTGCTGACCGTGATCGGAAAGGACTAGCATCCCATTATGGGAGCTGATCTGTCCAAAGTGGCATCCGCTATAGTGAACCTGGCCAGACGAGGCGGTGTTGTTGAACGGGCTGTTAGGGATTGGCATCGACTTGTGGAACGAGTCTGTTTCTTCCGGAATGGCAAAGTTTGAACTCTGCTCTCTCTCCTCTACCTGAGGAATTGGGACTGGGAGTGGAGGGGTATCAACAGGCGTGGGAGAGCAAGTTGTGGCCTCGGTATTGGTTTTCTGGTAAGCAAGAGTCCGGGCTAGAGTGTCCTCGATTTTCTGCAATCGTCTGGAGAAGCTCTCCTCAGTGATTGACTTCACGCTGGAAAAGGAGTCCCGGAAGGGGTACGTAGTTAGATAGGGCTTATCTAATGTGATGGTTGGGGCATGGGAGAGATCAGGGTAAACTAACAAGGAAGCCTTCTTCGTCTTCCGATATTTCGACACTCTGGTGAGTGTACAAGAGATACCGCGATGGTCACACCAGGAACAAGGTCCAGCCGGGTCAGATCGGAGACATTGGATCTGTTTGCCGGTCAAGGTAAGTGAGACGTTGCTCTGAGCAGAAACGGAAGGTGATGGGCATATTGACGTCAACGGATGGGACACGCCGCAGACGTAAGGGAGGTGCAGGAGCTGGAGGGTGTGGAGTTGTGGGGGTTGATTGACCTTTCTCTTGAAGCATGAATCGCAGGCTCGCTTCCTGCCGCTGGTGGACACGCCTTCAGTCCGTTCGGACTCCGTAGACCCGGATTGAATCATTCGGAATATCCAAGGCCCACGGATGCCGAGGACGTTAGTGGAGACGGCGAAGAGCTCTGCAGCTGGCCGTCCGAAAAAAGCAAGACGGGATGGCAACCAACAGTGGCGGATCCGGCTTCGGATGCATACAGGTGAGCGGGGGCTGTGTGACGGTACAAGGGCACGAACGTGGTCGAGTGCGACTTGGGCAAAATGATTGTTTACAAGGAGAGAAAGAGATTCCTAAGGAAAGCTCTGACTTAAGCTATTTACACAAATTCATAAAGTGAGACTATTCATAAAGTATGAAAGTCACATGATCGTTCCCTCACATATGGACCTCCCTTACTCCATCGCTTCTGATTCTTCCACGTCTTGCTTAGCCTGGAGGTGAGCACGTTGCGTTTCTTGTTTCGTAGGTCTAGGTTTGTTTTTGTAGCGCTTCTCGAACTCTTTGATGGCTATGTGAGCGTTGACGACGTTGTGCAGTGGTTCCCATGTTGCTTCCTCAAGATCAAAGCCTCTCCATAGTATATGGTACTGGAAGCCCTTCTGTTTTGTGCGTTTCGAGTCCAGTATTGCTTCAATCGCCCAGAGTTTCTCCCCTTTTGCATCTAGCGTTATTGGTGGGGGCGGTAGGTTGTGTTGGCCGGGGAGGGGGTCGTTTGGTGATGGTCGTAGGAGGTTAGTATGGAATGAGTTGTGAATTGAGTCTAATTCGTGGGGCAATTTTAGCTGGTAGGAGTGAGCGTTGAGCACGCGTTCGATTCGAAAAGGGCCAATGAACTTGTGATCTAGTTTTGGAATGGGTCTGGCTGAATTGATGTTGCGTGTGCTAAGTAGCACCATGTCTCCAACTCCATACGCTGGCGCCGGCGATCTATTTGCGTTGGCGAATTGCTCTTGTGAGGCTTGAGCTGAAAGTAGGTTTGTCCGAAGTAGATCAGTGATCTCTTGCATCTTGGCGGCGAAGTTGTTGCCCTCGTTGCAGCGTTCTGCCACGTCTTTGGGTGCTGCGCGTGATATCGCTCGAGGGGGACCAAAGCTCATCCGAGGGTGGTAGCCTGTGTTCGCAAAAAATGGGGACATTCCCGTTGAGTCGTTGATAACGTTACGGGCTGCGAATTCTGCCAATGGGAGCCACTCGTCCCAATCGTCCTGAGCGAAGCTGACGTACTGGCGAAGATATTGCTCAAGGAATGAGTTGGCATTTTCCGTCTGGCCGTCGGTTTCCGGGTGATAGGCTGTAGAAAGGCTAATGTTGGTCTGTAAACGGTGGCACACTGCTTTCCAGAATTCCGAGACGAAGAGTGGTCCTCTATCGGAGACGATTGAGTCAGGTAGTCCATGGAGTTTCCACACGTCTCGTACGAAGAGCATTGCCAAGTCATGTGCTTTCATATCGGTCCTGCAGGGCGTGAAATGCCTGTCCTTTGACAGCCTATCAACTACCACCATAATTGCGTTGAATCCGCGGGCCGTAGGTTGAATGGGGCCGATGAAGTCAACAGATAGGTCTCTCCATCTTTGCAAGGGAATTGGGAGAGGTTTCAGCGTCCCCTGATACCGCAACTGGGAGTTCTTGTTTCTCAGACATCCGTGGCAATTGCGTGTGAATTGTTTCGTATCGGCGCTAAGCCTTGGCCACCAGTAGGAGCGTGAGATGAGTTCGTATAGCTTGTTTTTCCCGGGGTGGCCTGATTCGACGCTGTCGTGGGCGAGTTGGGTGAGAAGAGTCCGTAGTTCGCCTTCGGGTACGTATAGTCTGTCTCGGAAATATAATCGGTCTTCATGTATCGCGCATTCCGATAGGGAAACTTCCTTTGAGTGAGGGATGCCATGAGGTTTGAGCAACTCGTCCCTGATTTTCATCCACCATTCGTCATCCTCGTAACCCTTGTCGAGGAGTCTCGTGATCTTGTGGTCGATTGGTTCTGGTTGAATTTCGTCGAGGATAGCGGGGCAGAGCGCAATATCTTGTTCCCAGCAGAGATTTGCAAAGAGCTCCGAGAGCTCGGGGTCGAGCTTCATCTGTTCTTGTACGGAACGGTCAATGTTGTGAGGTTTAAGCAGGGATTGTTGTTGGTACTGGATGCGGTCGTCATTTTCGTCTTTTGGTAAGTCTTGCGATCTCCGTGTCAGTGAGTCAGGTTTGCCGTTCTCTTTCCCTGGTATCGACTTGATAGCGAATTGGAACTGCGACAGGAATTCGCTCCACCTGACTTGACGTCTTGAAAGCTGTTTGGTCGTCATGAAATATCGAAGGTTGGCATGGTCGGTAATAACTGTAATCGGGTGGTGTGTGCCTTGAAGTTCGGGTCTCCAGCATTCAAAGCAGCGTACAATAGCTAAAAGTTCTTTGTCGTAGATCTCGTAGTTGCATTCGGCGGGGTCGTATTTTTTGGACATGAAAGCCACTGGGTGCAGTACTCCCTGATCGTCTTGCTGGGAGAGGATACCCGAGGACACGAAATCGGATGCATCGCATTCGACAAACACTTCTTTCGCGGGGTCGAAGTGTCTGAGGATTGGGGCTGAAGTGAAACTGTTTTTGAGCATATCGAATGCCTCCTGGCAAGGCCGAGTCCAGTTCCACTTGGCGAGCTTCCGCGTCAAGGCAACAAGTGGTCGTACGATGCGTGAAAATCCTTTGATGAATCGTCTGTAAAAATTCGAGAAGCCTAAGAAGGCCTGGACATCTTTTACGTTGGCAGGGGCTTCCCAGTTAACGAGACAGTCGACTTTTTCTGGGTCCATCTGTACTCCAGTGGTTGAGATAATCATGCCCAGATATTTCACTTCGGTGGTCTCGAATTCACATTTCTTGACATCAAGTTGTAGGCCTGCAGCTTCGAGTGCTTGGAGTACTGATTTGACGTGGAGTCTGTGGGAGGCGAAGTCATTCGAATAGATGAGAATGTCGTCGATGTAGGCGGTGCAATATCTGTCAAGGAACGGGCGTAAGACTTCGTTGATTCGAGCTTGAAAGGTAGCTGGGGCGTTTGATAGTCCAAAAGGCATCACCATGCTCTCGAAGAGGCCATATCTTGTGTTGAATGCCGTCATCCACTCCTGACCCTCCTTGATGCGTATTCGATTAAACGCTGCGACAACATCGAGTTTGGTGAAATACTTGGCTTGGCTTAGCTGGGAAAGGGTCTCCTGGATTAACGGCAGTGGGTATCTGTTCTTGATGGTTATGGCATTAAGTGCTCGGTAGTCCACGCAAAAGCGAAGGCCCCCTCCTGGTTTTTTCGCAAATAACACTGGCGAGGCTGCCGGTGACGTGCTAGCACGTATGAAACCCTTGTCAAGGTTTTCCTGAAGGAATTTCCGGAGGACGAGAAGCTCGTCTTCGGACATCCCGTACAGAGGTCCATGGGGTGGAGTTGTGCCAGGTTGAAGTTCAATTTCGTGGTCGCAGTCTCGGTGGGGGGGAAGTTTATCTGCCTCGGACTGGTCAAAGACTTTGAGAAATTCGTGGTAGTGATGGGGGACTTTTGTTGCTGGATCGATCAAAGTTTTAGGTTCGAGAGCTTTGCGTATATCTTCCAGTGATGCCCCTGAGAGGTACATCTCGGCCGCCATCTTCCGGGTTCGAAGGTCTTGTCGGTTCTGGCGTTGAGGGCAGGAGCGGTTATCTTGAAGTCGGAGCTCTCGCTCCATCTTTTGTGTGTTGGTGAGTGCGGAATCGAATCGGGGTGTTCTGGCCTCTGCGAATGTGGACACTTCGGTGATTACCCCGAGTTCCGCCAGTCTTCGGTCAATCTCGTAAAGTGACAGTGAGAATATAGCCACATCACGTTTTTCAGCTAAGAAATGAAACGCGGCTGCGCCAACTCTCCGGGGAAGTGGTGGGCGTGGAAGCGTTGACGTAGTAGCTGAAATTGACAGGGGGCAGGTTCCGGCGACTGGCAATTGGAGGTATCCTTTCGTCAAACAGTGCGTTCGGCAGTGATCGGATTTGAAGGTTACGATATTCTCGCTCCAATTCACGTCAGGGTTGTGATCGGTCAACCAAGGCTTTCCGAGGATGATGTCGTACTTCCCGAGCTTCGTCACGTAGAAGAGCATCTTTTCCTTATGCCCTTTGATGTCCATGTTAAGTTTCGCCACATGGGTGATATCGCCAGCCGAGGAAGGTCTTCCATCGACTACATTCAGCCGGCGACGAGTTCGTAGTTTGTATAGTGTGAATTTGTTTGTGTGCGCAAAAGACTCGTCTATAAATCCTTTTCCGGTAGCACCAGAGTCAAGCATGGAGTTGGTTTTGATTGAGCTTGCATTATTGTCTTCAGTTAGAGTGCATGGTAATAGCAAGTGAGCTTGATTGGTGTCTAGAGAAGAGAGCTGTAGGTCGGCCTTTTTCTTGCGTCTCCTGCGGCGACTTCCGTCGGAGACTACGCTTTTTTCTCCTTGTTGTTCCAGGGGGCCGTGGGGCAGACGTGGGGTTTATGGTCCGGAGAATTGCACCAGTTGCAGAGTCCATGGGCCGTGCAATAGGCCCTGCGCGCTTCCTTTTCTTCAAGGGTTCGGGGTTTACGCCCGGAAGCCACGTCTTTGGCCCCCCAGGAGGCGGCGCTCAAATCCATGGCGTCTCCTCCGTTCGTAGTTGTCGGGGTTTGGGATCCAGATGCGGCGGAGACCGTGCCAGTAGAGGTGCTGTTGTTGCTGGGCTTCTTCTTATAATAGTCGCCATTGAGCTGGCGACATTCGCTGTCGCATTGCCTGACGAGTTCGATGAATTCCGCCAAAGTGGTAGGCGTGGATTTAAGGACCACAAGTCTCCATATGATATCGGGATGGAGAGCACGCTTCAAGTGGGAGATCAAGGATTTGTCTTCGAATTCGGTGAGCTTGGCGACGGCAATCCAGTTAGGCAGGAAGCTTGCGAGTGGCTTATGCCCTTGTTTCATGTCGTATATCTCCTTTTGTGCACTGGCGGCCGGGTCAGCATCACCGTAAACTGTCTTCAAGGTTGTGATAATAGCTTCGACGTTCGTAAACTTGACTATTCCGTGTGATACGTTGTAGCTGACTTGGGCGTGGGCGTCTCCACTAAGGCATGAAATGACGAACCCCATTCGTTCTGTTTCGTCTGTCCACCAGTCTCTGTTCATGTGTAATTTGAGCTCGAGTTTCTGTAAGAATTCCGGCAATTCTTTCGGGTTGTCTCCATTAAATGGATCTGGTTTGGGGTGTTCGGCGGAGCGTTGGCGATGGCTTCCTCCTGTGGCAGCTATTGCCTTGTATGCCTCTATTTGTCCTGCCATGTGGGAGATTGTGTCGTCTTTGTCGTTCGATTCCATGAGGGAGTTGCTTAGGCGAGTTTGGAGGTCCTCTATTTCTGTACTTGTCGTCGCTGTCGAGGCACGTAGAGAATCGATTACCGCTTGCATACTGTAGGCGGCGTTGCATACGAGGAAGACTTCTTTCATGAGACTGGTTGGGTTGGATGCGAAGGCATTTCGGAACGTTTCCTCGGTGTTGCTGGCGCTGAGGAGGGGGCAGGGAGGCACTCGATCGATGGGAGTGGGGGCAGTGTTAACCATGGCGTTATTGACTTGAAGGTGGCGGCTATGGTGTGGGTGGAGTTGTTTGGGTTGGTTTGGGTTGGTTGGTTGGTTGGTTTGGTTGGTTTGGTTGGTTTGGTTGGTTTGGTTGGTTTGGTTGGTTTGGTTGGTTTGGTTGGTTTGGTTGGTTTGGTTGGTTTGGTTGGTTTGGTTGGTTTGGTTGGTTTGGTTGGTTTGGTTGGTTTGGTTGGTTTGGTTGGTTTGGTTGGTTTGGTTGGTTTGGTTGGTTTGGTTGGTTTGGTTGGTTTGGTTGGTTTGGTTGGTTTGGTTGGTTTGGTTGGTTTGGTTGGTTTGGTTGGTTTGGTTGGTTTGGTTGGTTTGGTTGGTTTGGTTGGTTTGGTTGGTTTGGTTGGTTTGGTTGGTTTGGTTGGTTTGGTTGGTTTGGTTGGTTTGGTTGGTTTGGTTGGTTTGGTTGGTTTGGTTGGTTGGTTGGTTTGGTTTCGTCAGTTTGGCGGAGGGAGAGAGGTGAAAAACTCTGCTTGCAGGGGTGTTGGGGTGAGGTTTTGGTACAATGGTGACGTTTGGGGGGGAACTGGCGATATTCACGTCGAGGACAGTGATATACCGTGTCGTGGTACTGGTAAACAATATGTGACGGTACAAGGGCACGAACGTGGTCGAGTGCGACTTGGGCAAAATGATTGTTTACAAGGAGAGAAAGAGATTCCTAAGGAAAGCTCTGACTTAAGCTATTTACACAAATTCATAAAGTGAGACTATTCATAAAGTATGAAAGTCACATGATCGTTCCCTCACAGGCTGTTGATATGCAAGTCGATTTTGAACTTGAGAGGGTGCCGGCTTGGCTGTATTGGGTCAAAACGACCAGGATGGACCGAAGTCACGGCCGAATCTTGAGGCCACGGTGGTAATAAAGATGATGGCTGTGGTGGTCTTACGTGTCCATTGAGGCATGACATCGGCGTCTCGGAGCAGTGAGCAGTTATTGATTCGTCATTTTTTCCATAGCGGGCGGCGGAATGAGTTTTGCTCTCAACATCTCCGCTGAGTCAATGTATGGGGACCCTTTGTCAAAGCACACAACGCTGCTATCTTGGTTGGCGCCCGCAATCTGAAAATAGCGGCACGTTTAGACTTCTCCGGGTTCACCGATCCCTGCCGATGGCATCAAAACGATTCCGAGGCCGAAGCGCTAGGACGGGTGTGGCGTTTGAGACGGCCCGCACGGAGAAGTTGACGTAAACCAGGCCGCTTCCTCTCTGAGACAAGGCATTTTGATTACTACGCATGACACAAGTTGGAATTTGAGTACTGTGCCAAGTTCTTCACGCCCATCGTATTCTAACAGTGGAAATGAGTAATCGCAGCCCCTTCCCTTCAACCGGTCCAGTGAACAGTGATTGGAATACGTGCGAGTCCGAGCAACAAGCAAGATTCCCTGCATCACGGCAGAGTCGCCGTGTTGGCTCCACATCATTCAAATTCGATGACAAACCCCTAAGCGCATGCTTCTTAAATATGGCGCTCAAATGCTCTTTCAATTCGACCTCATTGGCATCTACATTCATTCATTCAATTCTATCCCTCTTGAGTCTTCAACTCATCCACCAATCCGTCTTTCCAGCAAGCTTCCTCGATCATCAACTATGGAGTCCGACGGCGATGGGTCCCAGACCGCTTACGCCCGCTCCGTTGTCCATGAGCCGCCAAATGACGACAACGAATGGTCCCTGAAACCAAAGGTCGCTGCACTCAAGGAACGAGACCAGGCCTCTGGGTTTCCTGACCGTAAGCTAGGCGTTACATGGCAGAACCTAACAGTTGAAGCTATTAGTGCCGACGCCGCTATCCACGAGAATGTCCTGTCCCAATTCAACATCTTAAAGATGATGCAGGAATCTCGACACAAGCCTCCACTAAAGACGATTCTCGAAAATAGCCATGGATGTGTCAAGCCGGGAGAGATGCTCCTTGTCCTTGGCCGGCCAGGTTCCGGATGTACGACACTGTTGAATCTCATCGCGAACAGGCGCAAGGGGTATGCCAATATTTCCGGCGATGTTCACTATGGGTCTATGACCCCCGATGAAGCGAAGAACTATCGAGGGCAAATCGTCATGAATACGGAAGACGAGTTATTCTTCCCAACACTCACTGTTGGAGAAACAATGGATTTTGCTACACGTCTCAAGGCTTCATTCAAGCTGCCGCAAGGCGCTACATCGAAGGAAGAGGTGCGTGTCGAAACGCGCAACTTCCTGCTTCAATCGATGGGCATCGAACATACCAGTGACACTAAGGTCGGCAATGCTTTTGTGCGGGGTGTATCTGGCGGCGAACGAAAGAGAGTCTCTATTATCGAGGCTTTGGCGAGTCGCAGCTCCGTCTTCTGTTGGGACAATTCTACTCGAGGCTTGGACGCCAGCAGGTAAGAGCGAATCATTACTACAAGCATGTGGAAATACTAACAGCCCCTAGTGCTCTTGAATGGGCCAAGGCTATCCGAGCCTTCACGGATGTACTCGGACTCGCCTCAATTGTCACATTATACCAGGCCGGAAATGGTATTTATGATCTCTTCGACAAAGTCCTGGTTCTGGACCAAGGCAAACAGGTTTACTATGGGCCTATGAACGATGCTAGGCCCTTCATGGAAGATCAAGGGTTCACTTGCCACCCCGGGGTCAACATCGCTGACTATTTGACCGGCGTCACTGTTCCCACTGAAAGATCCATTCGGTCGGGCTATGAAACCACCTTTCCTCGAACTGCCAAAGTACTCCGGGAGAGATATGAGAAGACGCCAGTCCATCAGCGTATGATTACGGAATACGATTATCCAACTACAGACCTGGCCAAGGAGCGGACCAAGAAGTTTCAGGAGGCTGTTCTGATGGAGAAGGCTAAGATCCTTCCACCCACAAGTCCCCATACTGTGAGTTTCCCTGATCAAGTGAAAGCTTGTGTTCAGCGGCAGTATCAAATCATTTGGGGCGACAAGGCAACCTTCTTTATCAAACAAATCTCAACAATCATCCAAGCTCTGCTGGCTGGATCACTGTTCTACAATGCTCCTGAGCATACAGGTGGCTTGTTTTCTAAATCGGGCGCCTGCTTTTTCGCAGTTCTCTTCAACTCATTAATGTCGATGTCTGAGGTTACCGATTCATTCACTGGTCGCCCTGTGCTTCTGAAGCACAGATCATTTGCGTTTTTCCACCCAGCGGCTTTTTGTTTTGCTCAGATCATGGCAGACATTCCAGTCATCCTGTTCCAGGTTACAACATTCTCTCTCATCTTGTATTTCATGGTTGGCTTAACCCAGTCAGCGGAAGCATTTTTCACCTTTTGGATTGTTCTAATTTCTATTACAATGGTAAGCCGTCTTATTATCCAATTTCAAATTTATTCAC
Source organism: Ilyonectria sp. MPI-CAGE-AT-0026 (assembly GCA_020744155.1). NCBI lineage: Eukaryota > Fungi > Ascomycota > Sordariomycetes > Hypocreales > Nectriaceae > Ilyonectria > Ilyonectria sp. MPI-CAGE-AT-0026. The sequence goes on along the minus strand of JAGPNQ010000026.1, from coordinate 780,086 downwards.
CAATATTAATACCCCTTTAGTGTATGACTGCTCTATTCCGATCTGTGGGCGCAATCTTCAGCACCTTTGATGGAGCATCTAAGGTCTCGGGTCTCGTCCTTTCTGCCACTGTCATCTACTCCGGTTACATGATTCGAAAGCCTCAAATGCACCCTTGGTTCGTCTGGATATATTGGATCAACCCTCTATCATATGCGTTTGACTCTCTCTTGTCCAATGAGTTCCATGGCAAAATCATCCCCTGCGTTGCCGGTAATTTGGTTCCCAATGGGCCCGGATATACGAATACGACAAGTCAGGCCTGTGCTGGTGTTGGGGGCGCTCATCCCGGCCAGTCATATGTTACCGGTGAAGACTATCTTGAATCTCTGTCCTACGGCCACTCGCATGTATGGAGGAACTTCGGAATCATCTGGGCATGGTGGGCTCTTTTCGTCTTTGTCACCGTGATCGCCACAGTGAGGTGGCGTTCCTCCTCCGAGAACGGCCCAAGTCTCCTGATTCCACGAGAGAACGCTCATGTTACCAACCTCATTGGCCAAGCTGATGAAGAGGGACAAAACTCGGAAAAGGAGAACATCGGTGGCACCGATGGAGTTATCGTCGACGCCAATTCCAATGGCAACCTCGCCCGCAACACTTCTGTTTTCACCTGGAAAGACCTATCTTATACTGTCAAGACTCCTTCAGGTGACCGAACGCTTCTGGATAATGTCCAAGGCTGGGTTAAGCCTGGTATGCTAGGTGCCTTGATGGGTGCTTCTGGCGCTGGAAAGACGACTCTCCTTGATGTCCTGGCGCAACGCAAGACCGATGGAACAATTCGTGGTTCGATCATGGTAGACGGTCGTCCCTTGCCCATTTCATTTCAGAGATCTGCTGGTTATTGTGAACAACTCGATGTTCATGAGCCATATTCGACTGTCCGTGAAGCTTTGGAGTTCTCTGCTCTGCTACGTCAAAATCGAGACGTATCGCGACAAGAGAAGCTCAAATACGTGGATACGATTACCGAACTTCTTGAGCTTCAAGATCTAGCTGATACTCTGATCGGCGAGGTTGGTGCCGGCCTAAGTGTTGAACAACGCAAACGGGTTACAATTGGCGTTGAACTAGTTTCTAAGCCTAGTATCCTAATCTTTTTGGATGAACCGACTTCTGGACTCGATGGCCAGTCAGCTTACAATACAGTGCGCTTTCTTCGCAAACTGGCCGATATTGGTCAGGCTGTCCTTGTTACCATTCACCAGCCCTCTACGCAACTGTTTTCTCAATTCGATACGCTTCTCCTACTTGCAAAAGGCGGCAAAACTGTGTATTTTGGCGACATTGGCGAACAAGCCAGAACGGTCAAGGATTATTTCGGTCGTTATGGTGCCCCGTGCCCTCAGAATGCCAACCCTGCCGAGCATATGATTGATGTTGTCTCCGGTCACCTCTCGCAGGGGAAAAACTGGAATGAAATCTGGCTTGAATCTCCTGAACATGAAGCTGTTGCCAATGAGCTGGACAACATTATCTCGGAAGCAGAATCTAAGCCTCCTGGAACGCTTGACGATGGCCATGAGTTCGCTACCTCGATGTGGGAGCAGGTCAAGCTTGTTACACAACGAATGAATACTGCTCTATACCGCAATACTGATTACGTCAATAATAAGTTCGCTCTACACATCAATACGGCCTTATTCAATGGTTTTACGTTTTGGATGATTGATGATTCAGTTAGTGATCTTCAATTGAAGTTATTCACAATCTTCAACTTCATATTTGTTGCACCTGGAGTCTGGGCTCAACTTCAACCCCTCTTCATTCATCGACGCGATATCTTTGAGACCCGCGAAAAGAAATCAAAGATGTATTCCTGGGCAGCCTTTGTAACCGGTCTTATCATCTCAGAAATCCCTTACCTCTGTATTTGCGCAGTCTTATATTTTATCTGCTGGTATTATACCGTGGGATTTCCTTCGGCATCCTCTCGCGCAGGGGCAACATTCTTCGTTATGTTAACCTACGAATTCGTCTACACTGGAATCGGCCAATTTATTGCTGCCTATGCGCCGAATGAGGTCTTTGCATCGCTGGTTAACCCCCTTGTCATTGGCACACTTGTTTCTTTCTGTGGTGTCTTGGTACCTTATTCACAAATTCAGGCCTTTTGGCGCCATTGGATGTATTGGATGAACCCGTTCAATTATCTGATGGGCAGTATGCTTGTTTTTGATGTCTGGGGCACTGATGTCAACTGTTCGGATGATGAATTTGCGAAATTCGATCCCCCAAATGGCACAACTTGCGGACAGTATCTGTCTGACTATGTGGCACAAGGATTCGGTACGGTCAGCAACCTGATTAACCCTGACGCTACCTCAGAATGCATGGTGTGTTCATACAGTAAAGGTGAGGATTATTTACGCACTCTCAATCTCAAGGAATACTATTATGGTTGGAGAGATGCTGCTATTGTTGTCATTTTTGCATTTAGCTCATATGTCTTGGTCTATGTCTTGATGAAACTCCGAACAAAGACTTCAAAGAAGGCAGAGTGAGTTGAGAAGAGACGGTTAGGAAGGTTGGAAAGAAAGTTTGGTGTAAGGAGATGGCTGGAGCGCTTGCTCGCCAAGGGCACGGCGAGGTTGCGGCCCCAAGCCTGGTCCCTTATCAATTGATGTGAGGGGCAACAAGTGCGGATATTGATTGATCTTTTGGCCCTATTGGTTACTGGGTTATCGTCGGTTAGCGCACGCCTCCGATAACTCTTACCTTTGGGAGGGAAGTTTGGAAGGGAATACATTGATGGACTACATAGACTGCTTTTTCTTTCTTTTTCTTATTCATATTTGATTTCCCACATAGTATGATACAGTAGGGATTAATTACAACTCTAGACAGCTAGAACTTTTTCCATTTTGTCAATACTTGCAGTTAGAAGATATTTATAAAGCTAGAATGTAGATAAATTTACTGAAGACTTTCTTTAATAGAACTACCGTATTCTCTCAATAAATTGGCACACCTTAGCGTGAGACGTAGGGTCTTGGCGCTCCACTTAAACGCCGATCACTTCCTCATACAATTAGTGTGAGGGGTTGAACCGGATGAGCGAATATCAGAGTGCCGACATGTCCTTCACCGATTTTCTCGTTGTCTTCAAGCAAGTTAATCATTTTTCTTATGAAGTTATCATCAATCGAATTTTCTTATTATGCCTCCGCTTCAGGAAATTGATCCAAATGTCTCCACACCAGCCAAACGGTGTGGACCTAAGCGGAAGGCTTACATTGACCGCCAATTCACTCCAAGACCGCCAATTCAACGCATTGAGAGGACGTATTCGAAGGCCAAAAAAGAGGAAATCATCATCTGGATGACGCGTCATCGCATTGAGCGTAATGGCGAGTGGAAGCAGCCATCCTTTCGCGACGCCGAGGCACATTGGAAAGTGCCGTTTAAGACTATTTCCAACTGGTGGAAGCTTCGTGATACACTTGTGCCATCTCGTCAGACTCGGCAGTATTCCCCATACTGGCCAGATCTTGAAAAGGAGCTCTATGTGATGTTCCTAGAGGCACGAGGGAGACATAAGGTTGTCACGACCTCATGGTTCCGTCACAAGGCGCGGTCAATTTTTGCTCGTATGAACCCCGATTTTCCTCACCTTTTTACCTTCTCCAACGGCTGGTGGCAGGGCTTCCTCCGGCGTCGCAACATCGCAAAGCGCTGAGTCACAAAGCAAGCCACAAAGCGACCAGAGGACTATATTGAGATCATCAATAAGTTCCTTCGATTCATCAGACGCGTCTCTACACGACGATGTCAGTCTCCGCCTGTCATGATGATCCTAAGGTCGCCAAAAGGCCGGTTCAAAAAGCAACGAATACTCAACCTTGACGAAACGCCAATTCCTTTCGAGTATCTTGACGGAAATACGTGGGAGATAAAAGGAAGTAAGACTGTTGCTGCCAAAAGTGACCGCAGCGGCTGGAATAAAATGCAGGCAACTTTAATTCTTTATATCTTTGCAGATGGGACTCACAGCTTCAATCCCACTATTATTTTTCATGGGAAACCCACTGAAGAAGGCGGTCAAATCCACGAAAAAGAAAGTCATCTCTACGCTGATGACGTCGACGTGGAGTTCAATGACACCGCTTACAACAACGAGGAGCTTTTCTCACGATGGATTAACACTGAGCTCTCCAAACTTGGAACAGAGGATAACCATGACACCTTCTTGGTAATGGACGCAGACACATTCCATAAGACTGAGGGGATCAAGCAGGATCTTCGAAAACATGGCATCACTTTGGCTATGATCCCAGCTGGTTGTACAAGTCTTGTGCAACCGCTTGATACGGCCATTAATAAGCCGTTGAAGCAGTGGTTGCAGGAGGCAACTGATGAGTATGTGGAGCAGGTGGAAAGCAGGGAAGGATTAGATTATAAGTAGTCTCTTAGTGATAAAAGAGTCATGATAACACATGTGGTTTCTGCTGCTTTACAGCGGCTCCGGGCACAGCCAGAAATGGTGAAAAAGGCGTTCCTGAACTGCGGGATAAGCATCATGCCGGACGGCTCTGAGGATGACCTTATCTGCATCAAGGATATCTCAGGAGATCTGATTGATTTTACAGACTGGGAAATCGCTGAGGAAATTATCGTTCGATTAGAGGATCCAGTGGATGAATTCTTCAATGAGTATGAGTATATAACAGCTGATGACGATGAGCTATTGCTGATGACAAGATATCATGAAGAGCTTGTGGTGCAGCTGAAAGAGAGACTAAGAAAAAGAGGACTTAAAGTCTCGGGTAGTAAGTCGGAGCTTATTCGACGTCTTCAACAACATGACTCGCAAAGATCTCAGGAATAAGAAATCCAATAGATTATTAGACTAGACTGGAAGAATCAGCAGCTTCACATGTATCTATGATATCATCCTCTTGCCAAAAGAATGCAGTTCCCTCTTGCCATTCCCTTTCAATCCCTAGCCGCCAGTCCATCTTACTCCATCTCTTACCGCAACGCTCCAATTTACACAACACCACTAGTCCTGCCTGCAAGACATCGTCAACAGGCTTTCTACTTCTCTCTCTAACCCAGCCATAATGCAACCTCTCTTTAGTAAGGGAAATGCCGGTTTTTCGACCCGGCGAGGAGGGCTGTCGGTACTCAAGGCGGTAAGTCTGTCCAACTTCGAAGCATGCTGCGTGTGCGAAGTCATCTGTGACATCTGATTGGTCAGCCTGAGGACTATCACGATGCCTCAACACCATAAGACATACATATGATATCAATAAAGCCGGCAGCAGTCATTTTCATCAGAATCGGCTTCTTCAGTCGTGTGTGGAAGTCAGAACTGGCGCTCGGCTAAATTTTGCGCGTGGCCGGATCGAGAGACCGCCCCACTTGCCAAGAGCCGCTAAGCTGTGCCAATTTATTGAGAGAATACGGTATGTTGAGCTTTAGTTACACCACACCGTCAAGACAACTTGCTAATGATCTAGGTCCAAAACCACGCCAAAGCTTGCTTACGCCTTGGGATGGAAGCCCACGCACACTGACAAGGATTGGAATGATGAAATTGCAGAAACTTGGAAAGCAGTGCTAGCTCAGGATCGTAAGGAATAAGGGCTATCGAATTTGTACTTTTCTAGAGAGCAAGTCAAGAAATTTCAAACTCCTGAATACAGTCACTTGGAACCGAGATTGACCGCTACAATCTTGGCGGGCTCCACAAGAGTTCCAAAGATGGGAGTAAGGGCTCCTCCCGATGTGGTGACGTAAAGAGTCTTGGAATCCCTCCGCGTCCTTCCCCATCGCACCGACGAAGATGCGGCAACGGCCAAGTTATCAACAGCGCCGGCGACAGTAACGCTGTCTCCATTAGGAGAGACTCTAATGATCTGATTCCTTTCCATAGTAGAGATGTACGCCGTCCCGTCTGAGGCTAGTGCAAAGTCGTCCAGCGGCAAACCTTGATAGAGAAGCTGGACGGGGCCCGCAGCCTTGGCGCTCTTCGTCAGGGGAACCCGGAAGAATGCCTGACTTCCAGTCTTTGTGTAGTAGAGATATTTGCCCTGCACCGCAATGCCATTGGTTGTTGCAAAAACAGAACCCTGGAGCACCGTCTCCGAGGAGCCTGTAGTGACATCAACTCTGTAAATCGCAGACGCCTCGGTGTCGGCTACCAGGACTTCCTTGTCATTCCAACGTGCGATGCCGTTTAAAAACAGCGAGTCAGGCAGAGACGCCACGAGACTGACTGCGGGATTGCGTCGATTCAAGTCGAGTCGGTAGAGCCCCATGGTGCCGTAATCAACAACCACCGGGCCGATGGTGAAGTTCGCGGCGCCAAAGATGAAAACGTCTGGGCTCTGCTCCGCGATGCCGATCGCGCCGCCCGTGATACCAGGGACCGTGACGAGCTTGTGGCCCGTTTTGGTAAAGGGGTCAATGAGCCAAAGCTCAGGGGCGTCCATTCTAGTGGCTATGATCTGGCCATTGGATCGGACTGCGAGGTTCTCGAACCAAGTGTTGCTGCTCTCCAGTTGAAAGACGGTGCTTGTACTAGAGGCCTTGCTTGACGCGGTTGGTGAGCCTTGAGAATTGCCAACACTAGACAGGAGGATGATTGAAACGAAACTCAGGAAACGCATGAATATGGCGCCTCGAAGAGGATATGAATAAAGATTGGACTGGATGTTGAAAATCGCACAAACGAACTTGCGAATCTGTGTGGGATGTAAGAGCTGAGTGCGTCTTACGTTGGCGGCTTGCATCTCTATGTATACGGCGTTTGCGTCGATATCCTTGCTATACTCTCATAATTAGTAGCTCATGGACCCATGGCGTTGAGGCAGTGTTGAGTTCGTATACGGGTCAACGGTAAATTGAAGCAAGGGCTATTCCGCATGATGGCAATGTGTTATGGGCTGAGTCCGTCGTATTAAAGTTTAGTGGCGCACGTAAGACCTTATTTTATAATAATATATCACTCCAGTCAGTCCTTGATCTGAGCGGGTGGGATTAAGTCGTAAGGGTCGTGATCGTACTGGGGCTTGTGTTGGCTGCCGTTTGAGCCTTGGGGGGAATCCGTGGCGTACGGCCCAGCCAGGTCCACGTCACCGGCTAGATCAATGACCAAAAGAGAATAGGAGTCCCACAACAAACTCCAGAAAATGCAGGTTTCAGCAAGTAACAGCAAGCTAAGTTGAAGAATAACGTCGATATTAGCATTCGAACAATTATCCTCTCGGGGATTAGAGTCCCCACGGGAATGCCAGGAGGCATAGGTTTATGTAACTTGACGATGAGAAGACCGTTAACTATTAGTGCTCTCATCTGAGCCAGGTCATCAGGCTTAGGCACCTGTGGAGGTAGTGTGTGCCACAAGCATGTCGAGTTAGGACCTATCTAGAACAGGCCAATTGGTCACGTTAGGTGGCCGCCCCTAGAGCCAGCCGGACCGATGGACCTCGTTATCTCATGAGACGGTTTCCAACGATTTCTCAGAATGAGATTACGTGGACAGACCTTGGCACTCCAACCAAACGCCGGGCGAGCAGGAGTCAACCTCGAGACTGTGACAACTTTAACTTAGTGGGCATAGTACGGAGTAGGTCGGCTTGAATTCGGGCGTATTTAGATTTACGCGACCCGGCGCTAATGCAAGTTGCTGACAGGTGGGGCCGTTGAAGTTAAAATCTAGTACGGAGGACCATTTCAAAAGTTTCTGCTCGCGCCCAAGCCACATATTGCTTTTTCTTGCTTGAGGAACATGGAGTACATTGTGCAAGTATCAGCGCTCTAAGAAGCTCTATATTCTAGCGCCCGTAGTCCACTGGGATATTTCCGTCTTATCCCTAGGACCGCTAAACCATTGCTACCTCTAGCGGCTGATCGCCTGGAGGTGCTTATGGTCTTATGTACCGTTGGGTACCTAGCAAGGATCAAGGGGTGTGGCGTCCGTAGCGTGGGCAGAAACTTTTGAAATGGTCCTCCGTACGGATGGCTTGAATCCAGGCGTACCGAGATTCACGCTACCCCAGCGCTAATGCAAGTTGCTGACAGGTGGGGCCGTTGAAGTTAAGATTGATCGAACCAATCATGTAGGGACGTTACAAACTCGTGAGGAAACCTCGACTCATCCAGGCCGAGCCAATCCAACGGTCAAGGTTCCGACGCGTTAATGCAGCCTGATGACAGTGGAGCATCTAGACTTGCCAGGACCCGAAGCTTTATCTTTACTCCGCCTCAAGAATCTGGCCGACTCGGAGACTTGGCAGACATAGTCGACAGAGCTAGAGGGCAATACCAACATGGGACGCGCAAGCGCCCCTCCATGGTATATTCCTAAGCAAACACGCATGCTTGCTACTTCAGGATTGCAATAAGCCTCGAGAATCAGGATATCTTGGCGATATGGAAGATTGAGGTGCACACGTACCTTCGCTGACCAGCATTGAAATCGACCAACGAGAGCGGGCGTATTTCCCCACAAAGACTCTGAGTGAGTCTCATGATGACTTATCCTATCACTGCAGAAGCTGTCTCTCATGACGAAGCTGGGTGGCTCAGCGGCCTTCATCCTAAGGTGCATCCTAAGGTGCCATGCTTCTGAGAGCGTCCCCACACGGGCTTGGAGGTGACGCAGGCCCATCATGAGTGCATTGGTAATCGATCTCCCTTAGAGCCGAGCGAGAAGAGTTCTATTTGTTCTATGCTGTCATAGGTCATCTCGGATAGTTGATAATTCTGATATAAGATGCGAGATCATCTTGAATGGCCAGTGAGCATCATCTCTGATCGAGATGGTGTTGGACTTGCCTGTCGCTTCACCAGAGATCCCTTTATCATGAACCTCTTGGACCTATTTATTGGCTTTCTCTTGCTTCCTTTCATCCAGCTGCAGAGTGTAGGTAAGTCTACGTCCCCAAGACGGCATGTTGAGACCCAACTTAGACGGACTGATGGCTAACATATCCCGGCGGCTCAAGCGCTTTCTGTAAGAAGGTCAAACATCCGCCAAATCTCAACAATTGAAGACTTGCTTTTCTCTGTGGATCCAAAGCAACTAGATGTCTTGTCAAATCTCGAACTAGAGTTCAGGCTGTCTAACGATGTAAGACGAATCCGACTCAACTTGCAACCGAGTCGCAACATCGTCTCTCCCATCGCAGAACTTCGATATCTCGGGTCTGAAGGAATAAGCGATGGCTCTAGCAGCGCCTTGGAGAGCTCTACACTTTTCTTCAAAGGGGAGGCGCTTCTCTCTGAAGATGGACAACGTAGATGGAGGAAAGCCGGATGGGCACGAATCATGATTCGACCTCAGGTCCAGCCACGATTATTCGAGGGTGCCTTCAGTTTGGATGGCGATCACCACCATATCTCACTGGATTCCAACTACCGAGCAACACAACTTGCAGGGGATCCATCACCTCCCGAGTCGCTTTCTCCGCACATGGTGGTCTGGAGTCAGTCAAATGTGGCGGAAAATGGCCATGATAGCGCAATCTTTCAACGCATAGCGTTGAATGAGTCGCTATGTGCAATAGAAGGATACGCTTCGCGCCTGGATGGCAGCCGCCCACGCCAAAATTCAGCGAGGGATGACGACACCATGATCAGCCATAGCCGCCGGCAGGGCGATATGGACCCCTTCAACCCGATAGATACAATAGGATCAACGGACGGCTGCCCAACGACCAGGCTAGTGGCTCTCCTGGGAGTCGCAGCCGATTGCACATACACTTCGCAATTCGATTCACTGGAAGACGCCCGGGCAAACATCATCTCTCAGATCAACATTGCATCGCAGATATACGAAGACACTTTCAACATTTCCCTCGCGATCCGGAACTTGACCATCAGCGATGCGTCCTGCCCCTCCGACGCCGCAAAATCAATACCGTGGAACATTCCTTGCTCGGCGAACGTCGACGTCTCAGGCCGCTTGACCTTGTTTTCAGAGTGGAGAGGCAGATTCAACGACGGCAATGCGGCGTGGACGTTGCTCAGTGCGTGTAGTTCAACTTCAACCGTCGGAATGGCATGGATTGGAAGTGCCTGTCGCCAAGGGTCAAGCACGATTCGACAGGGCGGTGCCGGACGATCTGTCGCATCTGCTAATGTCGTCGTTCGGACTGGCTCTGAGTGGCAGGTCATGGCCCACGAGTTAGCCCACAACTTCGGTGCATCTCACGACTGCACATCCAACGAGTGCGGTTTATCGGGGAGCACTCAAGACTGCTGCCCGCTCAGCGAGTCTTCCTGTAATGCCGAAGGCCGGTACATTATGAATCCTCAGGTCGGAGAGCAAATCCGAGAATTCTCCCCCTGCACCATCGGCATGATCTGTACAGCATTTGGTCGACAGTTGATAGACACGAGCTGTCTGGTCGACGAGGACGATGCACCGGACATCAACGACAGCCAATGCGGCAACGGCATCGTCGAGGCCGGCGAGGCGTGCGACTGCGGTGGTGCGGAAGGGTGTGCGGAAACGTCTTGCTGCAATCCCGATACGTGCCAGCTGCTACCGGATGCGGCATGCGATCCGTGGGTTGACGCCTGCTGTACGGATCAATGCCAAGTAGCCGAGAGAGGCCTCGTTTGCAGGGCGAGCAGGGTCAGCTGTGACCCTGAGGAAATGTGCGATGGTGTATCAAGTCAATGTCCCGAAGATGAGCAGGATTTCGATTCATGCGGCGACGACGGCGGAGGAGACTCAGGAGATGAGGATGAAGACAGTATCAATAGTCGAGGGGGTTCGGGGAACTGGGTTGACAGGAACAGGACAGCCGTTATCGCCGTTTCAGCATCTGTAGGTGGCCTCATTCTAACCGGCATCGCCATTTGTGTAATTTCATCCATGCGGCGAAGGAAACAGAGTGGAAGGCGGCTCACTAAAAATCTTCCGACTGATGCACCCGACCCAGCCATGATGGGAGTAACAGGGCAAGGCCAGGGTATGATTCAGTCTCCCCAGTTAGTCATTTACAGATAGTTCGGAAAAAATAGTCTTTTATCTTGTTCTTCACTTCCTATGATTCTCACTGGGACAAACGGAGTAAGTCTGCGGAGAAACGACAATCCTGCTTCAATTTAGAGACATGAAGAAGCAAGAAGCAATACTGAGCTGTCGTCCCTAAAATAAGAAAGAGTTTCATGTGAGACTGCAGCTGCTTCAGTAATCGATGTGTACGCCTTTGTTTGGTGAACCAAACTCAGGATAGCGCCACTCGCTTTTAGGATGAGAAAGGAAACTTGGTCCACGTGCTTGGGGCTCTTTCTGATCCGCTCATCACTGATTGCCTGAGGTTGTGACAGAGTCAAGGTTAAAGGGAAGGTTTGCGCTAATGCAACCTGCTGACAGGCGGATCCACTAGTGAGTGGGTCACTACGTAATCGCCGGCTGTCAGTGCGGAGGGATCAAACAATTCAAGCAGGTGCTACAGTATTCTGTGGGCTCTGTCCCGTCATCGAGTTACCATGGAGCAGTCGAGTCGCCTTCTCGAAGGCAGCTCTATGGCTTTCGATTTCAGAGGAGCTTGCAACGACTAAAGAACGCCCGGGAAACCATGGTCATCGTTGCTTCGGTTGAGAGCGCTATTGCTTCGAAATTTTAATCTCGCTATAGTGAGAAGTTTTCGGCTCAAGCCACGACCTCATCCACCACGCCAACTCTGAGCGCAGATCATGTAGTACGGCTAGATCATCTTGCAGTTCAAATTCTAGGCCAAGATGGGTCGGCGCGGGGAATCCGTCCCTCGTTAAATACAGGTAAATACCTTGATCCATCTCTTTCTTAGCCTCATTTTTCTCTACCCATTTTTGGCACGATATCGACATGCCTTATTCTTCCTGTTGTTTCAAGGGTTTCCGATGGGAGGGAACTCCCGTCGGCCGAACCGATAAACTCGCAAACCTCGACACTTATATCACTGGCGACAACCCAGATGCAGCCGTTCTCGTTATCCACGACGTGTTCGGCTGGACGTTCCCTAACATTCGTCTGCTGGCAGATCATTTCGCTAAAGAAGCCAATGTGACCGCCTATGTCCCTGACTTTTTCCACGGCGAGGTTCTCGATTTCGACCTTTGCCGCAAAGAGAGATATAAAGAGGTTGGCTTGGATGAACTTGTTAAGCGGAATTCTCGACAAATTCGAGAGCCTGAAATCATCACGTTTGCAAAGTACCTGCGGGAGCGATTTGCCCGCGTCGGAGCTGCTGGCTACTGCTTCGGCGGATGGGCTGTCTTCCGGCTTGGAGCTAGAGAACACAACCCTCCGCTTGTAGATTGCATCATTTCTGGTCACCCATCCGATCTGACCGAAGACGACATCGACAACGTCGGCGTGCCGTTTCAGATGCTTGCCCCGGAGGACGACTTTACCTATTCGCCTGAGTTCAAGCTATATACCTTCAAGCGGGCCCAGACCGTAGGCTTGCCGTTCGACTACCAGCACTTTCCCGGCGTTCGTCATTCTTGTTTGACGCGAGGAGACGATTCGAGACCAGGGGAGAAGGCGGCGATGGTTCGAGGAAAAGATGCGGCTGTTGCGTGGCTGCAGCGATACATTCACCCTGAGTAAGCCTCAATAGAGCGACAGGGGTGTTATTGAGGCGCAGCGTTGGTACCTCGTGTTTTCTAGAACTCAGATAAAACCGTGAGGCCTTAAGATAAATGTTCAAACTTCGGTTGCGCTTCTTTCAGCTCAGGCAAAAAAAAATAGTCTTCTGATCTAATCGAGTCCGTATTGCATACGCTTTCAAATACGACTCACTTCACTTCGGGTAACTGTGAAATTTTCTGATCTTTTTTATACTAAGTTGGTGCTCGCTAGATCTTTTATAAGAGTGATGCAAAGAGTATAACTATGCACGATCGTTTGGTATAAATATGTGAGAGGAACTTGAGCAATCTCCATACGGGTTGGGATCCGTGTGCTCGGAGATCAACAGCATTCCGATCCAACTTGTTCGTCGCTACTCCGGATCAATGCCAAGATCCTCACGGCAGCTGTCTGCATTAGTGCATTTCCACCCCTGATCGGGGGTCAGCAGCTTGCATTAGCGCGGACAGGGCGGTTTGTTCCATACATACCTTCGCTTAAGCAAATTAAAAGATAGACATAGTAGCATGGGGCCATTTAGTTTTTACTGGCACAGTCGGTAATTGCCCTTTAGAATCCTGGAGGAGCGGAAAGCTCCCTGCAGAATTGACCCGGGGACAGTCAGGTCGGGACAGCCAAGTGACAGGTATTAATGCGCTAAGCAAGGGTTAAAAGACACCGTCCTTGAACTAAAATCTAAATACCAGTGACTTATTTATCAGGCCACCGAAGGTCGAGCACCATCTCACAGCGTCCACCAGGTGCGCGGGCGTGAGTTGATATGGCCTCGTCGTACTATGAATGCGACGAGGAGCTTTGCAATAATGCCTGGTTACAGATTGCATCCTTGACTCGACGACCTAGCTTTATGACGATATCCTATGTATTGGCCTGTTTGAAGTAAAGTCCGTCCGTGGCTAACCCCGATCTGCCGATGACCTGGACGGCCTTTCTTGATTAGGTCAGCAGATGCCGCGTCTGCAGTGCCACGAGTGGCTTGACGCTTGTGTTCATATGCGGCTCGTCGTCATGATGAGTTTGATTGATTCGCAGCTGGTTCGCCTTAGGTTTGGTGTTTCGGCTAGCGGAATGGGAAGTGTAGGGTAGCTATTGTGTATTTACGGATATTTCAATGGCATGACTTTTCACGATCATATCCCTTCAACGAAGCAAAAGAACTGAGCTCGGAGCATAGAAATTGACTAGCAAGATGGAGTTGATGGCGGTTGCTTCTGCATGGGCGGCGATTAGGGGTTTGCTGGTTTCTACTCCTCCACGGCGTTTTGGGGATGTCTCGCATGAACGATGATTGCATACGTTCATAGCTACGATTAACGTATGTTGGATTGTGACCCTGTATTACGAAACCTCTGATAGATCGATATCCTGACCTTATGTTAGATTGTGGCTGTGTAATGCATCAAGGAGGTTATTCAGGTATCAGAATACTGGGATATCTGCATCTATGACTGAAGATGATGATAAAACCCCGCTCCAGAGGAAGTGGAGACGAGAGTCAACGAGAACAAGAACAAGAACAACCAAACATATCATCAAGAATTGATCTACATTTTATCTGGCTATCCCTAATCTACACTAAAGACACACCGCGTATCCAACACCTTAGTCAGAGGGGGCGTGAGATGATATAAAACCCCTCTCGAGAAAAGAGGGGGCCGGAAGGATCCTAGATAAATACAATCATCAGATTCTAGATACACACTCAATTGAACACTAAGGCCTTGATCGAATGTGCCGTACGCTATCTAACGTATGTGAACGGCCTCTAGTAGCTGGATTCCAGCTATCTAGTCCATGATGCTATTTACATCAAAGATGAAGAAGAAAGAAAGAAGTTCCTAAGTGCCCCTGAGCTGTGGAACGATTTCTCGTCCCTGCCACGCACGAGCCTAGTACGTCTTGCGGCACAGCCGCAAGGATATGGGCCCTGGCCCGTGACAGATCTATGCTAACATTCCGCTTCGAAGCAAGTGCTTCTCGCATTCAATCGCTGCTACAGTGTCCGAACTGAGCCGATTTCGTTCATCTGTAATGACCTTCTTTGTCTGTGAAAAGACACGCTCACACTCAGCGCTCATTGCTGGACAACTGAACAAGTCAAACGCCATCTTCGACAGGACAGGGTAGTCAGGTGCATGGTGAACCCACCACTCCAGAGGGTCCTCAACATCCGGTGTGCCTTATTAGTCCTAGCCATAAACTCATCCAGCTCAGACGTCAGTCTTGCCCGCTTCTTTCCCCGTGTAGCTGACCCCATAGTGACAGCAAGCCTCTGACGGCGCTTACGAGCTTGCTGGAGTGGATCGAGTGTAGCATTGTCATTTACAATATCCTTCTCCTCTCGCTCCTCTAGGTCCATCTCCTGTCGTGCTCCGTCCATTAGGTCCGCTTCCGCTGCTGCCCCGTATTGTGCAAACACCTCCTGCACGACTTTCTTTGCCCCATTGATCCATTGCTTATTGTGACTCCATTCAAGCTCAAAGTAGGTAAACTTATTGGCCAGATGCAAGGCAACTGCGCATCGATATGCAGGACTGGCGTCTGTGAGGCCGAAATACTCCTCAAGCTTGACACGAGCAGCATCAATAGCATGGGAATAGTATGTTGACACCACGTCAGGGTGATCATCTGCGAACTTCCCAGCCTCTTGGAGCTTCTTGAAGAGCACATCCAGCCACTTCCTCGCTTTTAGCATAAAAAAATAATAAAACATTGTCAGCCTTCAACGAGATCCGGGCTGGAGGTAGGCCCAATTTAATTCCTTAGGACATTTTTTGAATTTCCAGCAAATCAATTGTGCCGAGTATCGTGGTCTTGACGAGTTCTGCTGGGACGGGTTGGTCTTTCGAGCATTCGATACACAGCAGTGCCTCCCTGGAGGTACTTAGGTGGCGTGCTCGCGGAGTTCGGTCGCAGTCATGGGCGCGGTTGCGGGTCACAATCACGAGTTGCAAGCGCAGGCCGCAGTCGCAAGTCAGAGTTGCAGGTCGCACGACGTCTCCGGGCACACGGCGTCGACATATGCTGGAATAGGCCCGCGACAAAGGAGTTTTTTTTTAATTGTGGAGTCAGTGGGTACCGTTCGCCGTCCAGGGGGTATCCTGGCAACCCTGCATACCTTACGATGGTGGGGATCGTGCCAATCCCAGGGCTGGCGTCTCCTTGGGCGGCTGCTCCGCCGGTCTGCAATACGGGCTTTGCAGCTTCGTGGTGGTAGACAGATGATATACGATGACGTGGTGGAGAGGCGACGTATGTAAGTCATCCCAAGTCGTGACTCCCTTGCGCTGCTTAATAGCTGAGGGAATATATGTCCATTAGAGTGTAGGTAGTAATTAACACGCTACTAGGCACGATGTTCCTTCTTTAAATATTTGGGAGCGATGTATTACACGCCGTGTCAACAGCATCCTCCATTAGTGTTGATACTGTTCTTGGTGACCTTCTCTTGGAGAAACAATTGCGGCCCCCCTTGTTTTGGTTCATTAGGTCCCGCAATAAGCATCTTAATCACCTGGCCTTCCCTGACTTTCTTAAATGCGACTTCGGCCTGTTCGAAATCCACCACGCCAGTGATCAGTTTCCCCACATTGACGCTACCGTTGGCTACCAGCTCAATAGCAAGCTTGTAGTCACCAGGCCCATATCGGAAGCTGCCTCGCATTGTGACCTCCTTCTGGCACATGGCCATGATAGGGAACGTGATATCGGCCTTACCCATACCCCCCTGAACGTAAGTTCCTCCCACTTTGATGGCATGCAAGCTCGTCTGAATCGACGACTCTGCTCCACTAGCATCAATGACAACATCAGCACCCCCCTGAAGGTTACACTGCTCGAGCAAAGCGCTTGCGTTCTCTTCGGGTGAAATTCGCTGTGACACATATGTATGTGTAGAGGCCAGCTCCTGCGCGAACTCTAGCTTTGACTGTACAATATCAACGCTGACAATCTTCGTAGCACCAAAGGACTTGGCGACTGCTGCACATAGGAGACCGACTGGGCCGGCTCCCATGACGATAACACTATTGCCGGGTGTAATCTGGGCCTGCTTAACAATATGCACAGCAACTGCAAGCGGTTCAATCAACGCGCCTTCTTGGGTGGAAACATTGTCAGGCAGCTTGTAGCAAAAGTCAAAGGGCGCAACCCAGAAGCCTGTGAGGGTACCGTCAAAGGGTGGAGTCGCCGCAAACACCATGTCCGGGCAGAGGTTGTATCGACCAGCCAGACAGTTAATACACTGCCGGCAGGGATAACCGGGTTCGAGGGCGACTCTGTCTCCAGGTTGAAGCGACTTGACGGCACTGGCCACCTCGACAACGGTGGCGGCAGATTCGTGTCCTAAAACCATGGGATCTTTGACGACAAAGTGGCCAATTCTGCCATGTTCCCAATAGTGAACATCGGAGCCACAGATGCCAGTGTAATTGATGGCAACAAGGACTTCGTTGGGCGTGGAAAGTGTCGGGACAGGCTTTTCGGCGAACTGGACGTCGTGAGGTTTGTTTAAGAAGAAGGCGAGGTTCTGTCGAGCGGGTTGTTAGTTGTGCCGTACAGGATCACGCAAGAATAAGTATGGCTGACTGAAGTCTGTTTTGGTGGCGAACTGGACTCTGTAATATCTTGTTGAGTGACTGACTGTGTCGAGGTCGGGTCGGGAGCAACTCCGTCATGCTGGACAAGGTTGTGCCCTTGCAGGGTCGATTCTATAGCCATAGTCTGTCTGGACTGCAAGAGAGGGAGACGATGGCTTTGAAAGGTTGTTGCGCGGGCGTGATGGAATAGGCAGGCAAAAAATCAGCGAACGAGGAACGGTTCTGGACGAGAAGAACAAGCAACTTCAGAATGTTTATGGCGTAATTAAGCCAAGGGCGGGACTGAATGGGTTGAGGAAAGGCATGCGGTCTTATTGCTTGTTTCGCTATAGGACGCTCCCCACGCCGCCCAGTCGTTTCCAATGTTGTCTGCGGGGATGCGTCATTCTTTGACGTCCTTCTTTCTGACTAGGGTCCGAGCTGGTCAATGCTGAGAAGGTTCCGCAGATGCTTTGATTTTGGTCCACTTATTCAAAGTCAGTCTAGTAAAGACTTATCCGGCGGCTTAGCGTCCCGGTCCTGGTGGCGACGGAGGCGGGGTTCACGGTCACGGGTCAAACAAAGCCGGCCAACCCACAGAAACCTTCGGATGCCTTCAGCCTCCAACTATTGCTTCATCACCAGTAGGATATCGGTTATTCATCTCCTTGCCGCCGGGAACCCCACTCGCATTTCAGTGCGTTTTTTGCTTCCGGCTCGACATATTGACAGACTGACTGCTGAGTGCTGACTAGTCATGACAATGCCTCAGGCGCCTAGTGACGAGGGGGGGTCGTCAGAACTGGAATTTTCGGTTCCGGTGGCGAACCGCCGGCTGCCTACAAGAGTATCCAACGCTTGTCACCGATGCCGCCGGAACAAGAGTCGAGTAAGTCTTCTTTTCCCGCTTGGGAGCCTAGTTGGGTCGCTGACATGGTGAATTGGAATTGTGCAGTGTGATTCTTTTCGGCCCTGCTCTCTATGTTTGCGAGCCAACGTGGACTGTGAGCCGGCGGCACCGGTTGATGAGCCCCCGAAAAGCAGAGCTCGTGTCTACAGTCAGCGCCGCGGGGCACGTCTGCAAAGGTGAGTAGTCAGCCATTCGTTATGCTGGTCACGGCGGATGCCAACGGGTAGAGGTTGATTGACTGACTGACTGACTTGTCTGTTCAAGACGACGACCCGAGTCCAGAGACAGTAGTGGCGATGTCCCCTCTACACCCGCCTCTTCCTTCTCCCTGGACCGTCATGTGGTTGAGAGCGTTGGGGAAGAAGAGTCAGGCAGCACAAAGGTCCCAGACCCAACGGATCGACGGACTTCATGGGTGCCTGTAGACTATGGCGAGTCAGAATCAGCCATGGGCATTGCACGAAAGGTGAGATCCCTACTTCACCCGCTTTCCCCGTTCCCACTTGCCAACATGACGGGCAGATGTATAGACTCGGGAGCCAAAGTATCGACCATCACCCAACTTCAGCCATTCCGGATGGTGCTGGATGGGGAGCCAGAACTCCTCAACGAAGGGCCAGCGACAAGCGTCTGCCGATATCGACCATCCTAGGCAGCCGGTTCCCCGACCAGGAAATGATGTACTCGCTTCTGGAGGATTACTTTGAGTCGGTTCACTGGTTCTCGCTAGTCATCTACGAACCGAAATTCCGAAAGGGCCTGCTGTCCATCAAGGACTGCCATGCGTATCCTGCCGAGGCGCCGTTCCTCATACTATTGTCGATGGTGCTATGCATGGCAGCGTGGTATCGGTACAAACGAGCCGCCCAAGACGGTGGTGAGGAATGGCACCTCTGGAGCGATGACTTGCTCAGGATTGTCGAGTCCCGGTTGGTCCAGATCATGGATCAGAATTCAATTGCGGCGGTGCAGACGCTCATCTTACTCGGGTCGCATCATGTGTACCATGGCCGCCCGAATCTGTCCTTTGCCCTTTTGGGCGCCACCATCAAACTGTCTCACGCTATGGGTCTGCATCGGACCTTGACACGCGGAGCTGCCGGTGACATTGAAGAGCGCAAGAGAGTGTGGTGGACCATTTACACATGGGACAGGTAAACGACTTGCAAACCAGTGAGGTTGATTCCATCAAGGGCCATGTTTTGACAAGTCACAGGTTTGCTTCCATCTCCTATGGGCGGCCCCTGAGCATAAACGACGAAGACTGCAATATCGAGATGCCCACAGAGTTCACCGAGTCGCCTTATTTCCTTCAAGAGTCCATCCAACAGGGACTGCCGGGCGTCGTCTACTCGTCATACCAGACGGAACTGAGCAAACTTTACCTCATCGCATCCCCCGCCCTGAAGACCATATTTGGCTCGCTGTCGGCGCGGTCTGCCCAACAGCATTTCGAGTCCAAGTACGCCTCACTAGTCACCGAAGTGACCCAAAGGCTAGATTGCTGGCGCCGTCAGTTGCCCAGGTTCCTCTCCTTGGACCTGAACCAGGATTATCACCCTGGCACCACCGGGTGGAGCATCCGGGCACACCTCTTGCAGTCTCTCTCTCTCCAGCTGACGTTTGATAACCTGCTGATCGTGCTCCATCGGCCGTTTCTGGCCCGTCAGGTTGAGCACTTGTCGGCAAAGGCCTCGGTCTCGGAAACCACATCACCCTTGGATCAAACCCAGTCGCCAGCTCTAACCTCGCACTCTAGCAACTTACCACCGCATCATCCTGCATCACCAAGCGGGGAAACAACCGTGAGTTCAGAGTACTGGTGGAATGCGGCAGTCAGAACCGTCCGTATGACGGAGCTACCCCAGCTTGCCCAGCTTGCCACAAACAGCCATCTCGTAGCCTTTATGGCCATGAACCTGTTCCACGCCTCCATCGTACTCATCTTGGTCGCCCTGTCCGACCCCCTCTCTGATCCAGCCCA
Organism: Ilyonectria sp. MPI-CAGE-AT-0026; assembly: GCA_020744155.1. Classification (NCBI taxonomy): domain Eukaryota; kingdom Fungi; phylum Ascomycota; class Sordariomycetes; order Hypocreales; family Nectriaceae; genus Ilyonectria; species Ilyonectria sp. MPI-CAGE-AT-0026. The sequence continues at coordinate 759,975 of JAGPNQ010000026.1, read as the reverse complement.
AGGCGTCAAACGAACCATTACTCGCGTCTTTCGTTTGCAGCAGCTGCTGGGTCAGCGCTCAGCTTTGTCTAGTCAAAGCAGTGTCGTGCTCGAAAACCTCGTCCGCCTGATGCTTCGAAGAGAAGGAGAAGCCATGCTGGGTCCAGTCACGTCAAGCCAGGTAGCAGTGGACTCTTATGAGCAGCCGCCATTCCGGGCTCCAGGGGATGGTGGCTCCATGTCAGTGGAGGACACGCTCCGCCTCCCCCTCGAGACTGCTTTCAGCACGTCCTCCCAGGGGGCTAAGAGACAAGTCTGGCCGAATCATGGCATGACGCAGCGCTTCAACGAGAGCTTGGCGTCGGTACAACGAAGTAAGCATCTTGTCTGTCTTAGCTAGATCTCGATGAGTGCCCAGCGAGCGGACACTGACCTGACTCCAATTTCTCACAGTTTTGCCCCCGTTTCCAGACGAAGCGCTTCCATCTGATGTAGCAACAGATTTGGGGACTGAAGGGGCTACTCAAAACGGCTTGTCGACGCTACCACAGCAGCAGATGTGGCAAGTGCCGTACGAGCAACCCAGTGGCTACCAGGAGCCTCAACCTACACAAAATCACGAGGGTGCAGCAAATTACCGGGCGAGCGAGCTTTTCTGGCTCTGGGATTCCACTTGGAGTGGCGGGTCTACTCAGTGACTTAAGTGGCCGAGCCTCGGATAATCATGTAGAAACCGCGATAGTTACAGGGCAATCTGGCCCTATGAGGTTAGTCCTCCTGGGCGGAATAAATTTCATTTATACAGGGCAATCAATCTCCCGGTTGTTCCGGCTTTCCTTGTGCTTCCCCTCTTTTCTTATTGTGATGTCGCCTGATCCAGACAAGAAGAGAGGCATGTCTATGAACCCACGGCCACTGCTCAGCCATAAGTCGCCGAGTAAACAGATCGCCCCAGTCGGACAACCACCGGGGCCAGCGTGAAACAGGAGGGTCGACGGTTCCGAAGGCTCAGCTGCTCCGGCGGAAGACCTGTCACTTGACCGCCATCCACGACATTTTACGGTTCCGGCGGATTAGCCGGTCTGGCCAATGCGGCCGCTAACTGACTCTACCCCATACTAGGCCCGCCTTCGCGCCTCCACACTTGTTCCTCTAATCTTGGATGACCATGTCACCGAGATGCGGCGTCAACGGGCAGAACCGCAGCTGAGTGAGGAATGGAACCAGTAGACTACCTAGTGCAACCATCAAGTTAGCTTTTTCTGACGACAGGGTTCCCCTCGAGATTTCTTGAGGTCCCCTCGGGGTAACGGCATTGATGACGGCTCAGATTCGACTTTTCAATTGTATTCTTTAATCTATATAATCCGGGGCCCCAGACTTCTTTGCGGAGTAAAACACCATCACTCTCATCTTCAATCATTAGGCACATTGAGACCTTGAATCCACCGAGTCAGTCGCAATCATGGAAAAGCCACCACCACCAACCCTCATGGAGACGGCGCCGACTCCTGCCAACAGCGAGAACCCTCCCGTGGTTGAGGTCTCATGGCTCGAATCCAAGCTCAAGCCAAAGAGCATCCATGCTCGCTATTTCTTCAGGGGAAAGCCTCTCCTCTGGATGACGTGCGCATTCGGAAGCTTAGGTGACGCCTTGTTTGGTTATGACCAGGGTAATCAATCCCTTCATCATTGCTTCCCACGGCATGCATCATTCATGCGTCTACTAACGCCAACATAGGTATCGTCTCGGGTCTCCTAGTCAATCCCATATTCATCTCCAAGTTCTTCAGCGACTACGGTGGCGCCGACGGGACTAGCGAGGGCATCGACCCAAATATGACAGGCATCCTTGTGGCATGTCTGCAAGTCTCGGCGGCCGTCGGCTCCCTGTTGGCGGGTTCTCTCGGCGACATGATTGGCAGAAAGAGGTGCGTCCGCCTGGGTGGTTTCATCTACTTGACGACGGCCTTTATCCAGGCGTTTGCCCCGGACTTCAAGACCTTCGTCATCGGCCGCACCCTCCAGGGCGTCGGTGTAGGCTTCCTCTCCATGACCGTCCCAGTCATCCAGACCGAGATTGCCGCACCGCATCGTCGTGGGCTCATGGTTGGCGTTGAATACACGTTCCTGATTGGTGGTTATGCCCTCTCGACTTGGGTCGACCTCGGTTTCTACTACCTGATCCCCAAGAGCGAGTCCTGGCAGGGACCCTATTTCATCCAGATGGGTCTGGCCTTTATCCTTGTTGCCATGTCCTTCTTCCTCCCAGAGACGCCACGCTGGCTTGCCCGCAACGGCTTCGCCAACGAGTGTCTGCAGACGGTTGCCGACCTGCACACCCCTGACGGCAATACCCAAGCAGACCATGTCCAACAGGTCATGCTGGAGATTAACGAGGCTGTTCGTTACGAGGCCGCTCTCGGTCAGTCGACATGGCGGGAGATGTTCACGCGTTACCGCAAGCGCACAATAATTGGCATGACTGCACAAATGTTTGCCCAACTGAACGGAATCAACGTCATTTCCTTTTATCTGCCCACGACGCTCGCCAAGGCGGGTCTCAGCGTGGAGAAGTCCCTACTTTACACGGCTGCCAACTCAATCCCGTACGTCTCCGCTACGATTCTCACCTGGTGGCTGGCCGACAAATGGGGACGACGTCCACTCTTGATCCTTGGTGGTAAGTTTACGAGTGCTGCTTCCGAGGCTTGGACAAAACAGTGACTTGGCTTTGCGGGACTGGACTGACAAAACACAATCACTAGGCATCCTCATGGCCATAGCCCTCTGCATCGTCTGCGCATTCACCGAAGCCAACATTTCGAACACCAATGTGCGCGCCCATGGCATCTACGCTTTCGTAGTCATCTACAACGCCATATATGGCTTCACATGGGGGCCAATTCCCTGGCTGCTCCCCGCCGAGGTCTTTCCTCTGCGTGCCCGAAGCAAGGGCATGGCACTGGCGACTTGCTCCAACTGGCTTTTTAATTTTGCAATCGGAATGTCGGCCCCGGACGCGTTCGATGGCATTGGCGGCTACTACTATGTCATTATTGCTGGTTTTTGTCTGATTTCAGTTGCTTTGGCCAAATTCTACTACGTCGAGACTGCAAACCATACGCTTGAGGAGATTGCGCTGGCGTTTGGGGATAAAGCCTTCGCTGCGAATGACGAGGACATTCTGGATGCTGCACCGTTGGGACGCGATGAAGCTCCGAAAAAGCCGTCAATGGCTTAAGACAGCCACGATTAACTTTTATGTAACAACGGTTCTCGAATTACCGTTTCTGGGAGCTAGCTGCCATGAGGTCAGAGGGTCACAGTGGTTCCCGAGGTATTTATATACAATTGAATAGCAAGTTCTGGTCCCACCCCAACAAAATCTGGCTCTCTGTGAGATGTAAAATACTTCGAACACCCGTTAAGTTGCCAAGGCAAGGGACTTAACGGCTGAATATCCAGCCCGAATGGTAAATACCGTATACCTGCTATGAAACTCTCCTGGGGGAAACCCCTAGATCCCAATCGTCTAGACTAGTAGTCGAGGGATATTAGTTGGTAATACAAGCCATGCGAGTCTATCTAGACGAGGGAGGAATCTCTGTCTCTGTGGCTTGGGACTTTCACTCACGGGCTCGTCTGACTGTTCTGACCACACACGCAAGGATGGCGGCGCTGCTGACACCAGGTACAGGTCGGGAACCCAACGCAGCGGGTCTTGCGCAGCCTACACGCTTCACATGCAAGCCCTGTACGGGAGCTAGGTACAAATACTGGAGAACTGCCGTTCCCCGCCGGCAGCTGCTGAGCCGCGGCATCTGGAGCCAGAGCCAGCTCGCCATGGTCTGCGGACGAGCCGACATCCGGGCGTGTCGTGCGCTTTCTAGACCCCTCTGACGCGTTGCGGGCTGCCATGCCCAGATCATCAGGTAGGGTACGGATAGATGCCGTTGAATTGCCGCTCGGAGTAGAAACGGCCGGGGTAGAAGCGGCTGGGGTAGAAACAGCCGGTTCGGTAAAAGAACGAGCGAAACGGTAGAATGCAGGGCGGACCGGACCTTAAGCTGTGGAACTCTGGTTGTCGATGTGGACGGACCTGTGGTGGTTGAAGTGAGGTGATGCAGGACAAGCGGCCGAGGGCTGAGGGTCAAGGCGTCGGGGACCAGCCCCGAGATATAAGATTTATAGTCATATCCTTGATTGTTGCATAATGCGCACAGACCCGCCTCCTTTCCCCATACTCGACCCTTCGTTCATCCCATCCCCGGCTCCACCCCCGCATCTTAACTAGCCAAGGTATTAGCTTGCTACAGAACATGTTGATGATGATGATGATGATGATTTCATTAACGCCATGATAATTACAGAACATGTACTATGTAGACTACACTTGTGCAGGGTAGGTCGACCGGCCAAAGTCTCATGCGCCACTTACTTATATAAACCTCACACTGCCCAACCGACATCTCACTTCTCCCCTTCAACACCAAATCGCCAGACATCTCACCTCCCCCTTCGAGCAAGCAAGCAACAGCATCTTTCAGCAAGCAACAGCATCTTTCAGCAAGCAACAGCATCCATACTAGTAATCACCATGCAGCAGGACATCAAACCCGACGTCGAGATGGTGGAGAAAGGAGTCGAGAAACACTTCGACAATCCTCACGACTCCACCACCATCTCTTTCAAGCAGGCCCTGAAAGATAATCTAAAGTCCCTCATCTTCAGCTTTCTGATGGCCATGGGACCCCTGGCTTTTGGCTTCGATATCATCATTGTCGGCGTTGTCACCGCCTTCCCGGCCTTTCTGTAGGTTGCACCAATCTCCCCACCCTTACTGATCTTCGAGGCGCGCCACGACCTGCTAACGCAATCATCCAGCATGAGATTCGGCGACGTCAACGATGGAAATCTTATCCTGCCATCCATGTGGTTGTCTCTGTGGAACGCCGGCATGCAGATTGGCTTCATGGTTGGTTCGGTCATCAACGGCTGGGTCGCGGATCGCGTCGGACGCAAGCTCTCCATGATGGCCGGCGCCATCGTCACAGCAGCCGGCATCGCCGTAGTCTTTACATGCGACCTGAGCGAGTCTATGGAACACCGCCGCGGCGCCTTTCTGGCGGGCAAGATCGTCATCGGCATGGGCCTGAGCATGATGGCCACTACGTGCCTGGTCTATAACTCGGAGATCATGCCACCAAAGCTGCGAGGCGTGTCTCTGTCCCTGTTCCAGTTCCAGCTCGTGTTGGGCCAGCTGATCGCCGCCGTCGTTGCCGGAAGCCAGATCCCGGACGGCTTGCAGATGACGTCCTACCGCGTCTGCTTCGCCACTCAGTGGGCCATGGCCGGCGCTGCCTTCGTCGCGGCCTTTTTGGTCCCCGAGTCTCCGGCTTGGTTCCTCCGCCGCGGCAACGTCGAGGGGGCCCGGAAGTCCTTCAGTCGACTGGTTAGTCCCACCCACGTCGAGGCCGCCATGGTTGCCCTGCAGTCCACTCTGGAGCACGAGAAACAGGAGCAGAAGGACGCCGACGAAGTGTCCTGGGCAGAATGCTTCAGAGGCCACAATTGGCGCCGCTTGCGCATCATCATCTACGCCAGCATTGTGCAGCAATTTCACGGCCTCGCCTTTGTCGCCAACGGCACCTACTTTATGATCATTGCTGGCCTCTCCCCAACCAACGCCATCACGGTTCTCGAGCTTGCCTCCGGCCTGTCTCTGGTCGCCATCATGATCTCCTGGGTTCTGACAAACTACATCGGCCGCAGACGCTCGATCCTGGGCTGCACGGCCTTCCTCGCGCTGATCTGGATCTCCGTGGGCATCGCCGGCTTCTACACGACTCAGACCGCCTTGTGGTACATGGGCATCATGATCAACTTGGTCATGGTCTTCTTCAACCTCGGCGCCGGCCCTGTCATCCCCATCATCGTGGCCGAAACCTCGACCGTCAGGCTGCGCGCCAAGGCCAACGCCCTTGGTTTCATCTTCAACGGCCTCGCCTCGTGTGCTTTCAACTTATTCGTTCCCTACATGTTCAACTCGGACGAGGGAAATCTCGGCGGCAAGGCTGGTCTCTTCTTCGCTGGCCTCTGTATCATCGCTTGCCTGGTGCTCTTCTTTGAGCTGCCGGAGATGAAGGACCGCACCTACTTACAACTGGATGAGATGTTTGAGAACAAGGTCAAAACTCGCGCTTTCCGCAAGTACAAGAACTCAGTCTAGAGCGTCCCGGCCGAGATCTAGTCTTTTCGAGAAACTATTTTCGGCACCAAATGTTTGCAACCTGCACGTATTGATACTTATTATTGTACCTAGTCACGAGAGAATAAAGTCAGTTTGCTTCGAATCTGTTGCACCACTAAGCCTACACCAAGTGCACTTGTGGAAATTGTCGCAGCATGTGATGGATGTTGCTTATTGCATTACGGAGACCATTTCAAAAGCCTTTGCCCGCGCCTAAGCCACATTTTGCTTTTTCCTGTCAAACGTACATTAGGTACATCACACGAATATTGACGCTAAAAGAGGCCCTATACTACAGCGGACTTAGTCCACTAGTTGGAGATAAATATAGGTCTTAAACCACTAAAGCTGCGGTGGATTTAGCGGATACTCACCTGTAGCGATACGAGGCTGAATGTACTGTCAGGTACCGAGCAGGGATTTGAGGGTGTGGTGTCCTTAGCGTGGGCAAAGACTTTTGAAATGGTCCTCCGTATAATGACTGCGGATTAAATTCTCAGCGGCGCTCTTGATCACATGTCAAGGCTAGCAGGATAGCTGGTTGTCGAGTCATGCAACATGCAGCATCATATGCCTTCTGTTGGATCCGTTACGGTCAATTCGATCAAATAGATAGTGTTCAAAACAGTGGTGATGATGTTGATGATTGCTTGTGCCGGTCATCCGGACCGGCTGGAAGAGGGTTATCAGACCCCCCTTCTGACTAAGGTCAGGATATCAGTCTATCAGAGGTTTCGTAATACAGGGTCATCTTCCAACACCTTCCCATAAGAGCTAGCGATCAAATACACATGTAAATAGTGAATGACCTTCTGTGTTCGTGCCGTCCCGATCAAGTGTTCATCCTACTCAATTGGGGAGAGCAGCCGTGTCATCCAGCTATGGAACCCAAGAGGAACGGCTGAACGGGTGTCAATTTCGAAATCATTTACGTATTACAACTCTTTTCTAATGCTTAGCGAGGGTAACTAACGTCGGGAAACTCAAGGCCGCGACTGCTGCGACCGCTTCGTCTCCCAACTCAGAGAACACGGCGTCTAAAGCCTCCCACTGGGTATAGCGACGCTGCCCACCCTCATCGTCGGCTGAAGTTTCCATGTCCTCCGCACGTGTCCGTACCACCCAACCTTCTCGCGAGTCAGCCACCGCCATAGTCTCGTCGGCCAACATGTACGGTGCCCACGGGTCATCTCCGTAGGCGAAAGCCGTCCACTTCCGCGCGAAACCGATGCTGATATCGCGCTGCTTCTGGAGCGGGAAGCGCTCCATCAACGTCATGAACTGGTACGCAAGCTCGATAAAATGATGACCCAGGACGCCGGAGAAGAATGAGCCGGGAAAAGGGTTTCGCAGCGAAAGGGTGTAGCGATATATCTGCTTCCGGCTTTGCGTGGCTGCCTGTAACAGCTTGTGGCAGGGCACTGTTGGCGATTATATTAGTTTTGTTGGAGAAGTATGGTATCGTGGTGGCGAGGCGAAAGAAAAACTTACGGGAGAACATGACATCGCCACAGAAGGTGCATAGCTGTGTCCAGAACAAGTTCGGGTCCATGCCTGCGGATATATCATACAACTGCGATACTTTCTGGGCCTTCTCCGCTCCCAAGATATTCTGGACATGTTCGCGGAAGTCCTCGACTTGTACTGTTTTGAGATTGTGTGCGAAGAGGTAGCCCTATATTCCGTTAGGGATATGATGAGAGGAGGATATTTAGCGCCCTGAGTCACTGACCTCGTAGATAGCGTCGCCGGCCATGACTGCTTCTACCCATGGGCAATCTGCTACGATCTGACCGTGGTTGAAATAGTCCGGCGCGGTTGAGAAGAAGCTCTCGTAGGCCAGTAGCGATAACGCACCCTTGGTGAGTGTTGTGGCCGCCTTGACGATCTTGGTAGCTGGCACCTCCCTCAACTTCACGAGGCGTTGCGGATCGTCCTTGCCGATCCCACAGAACGCAAGGAGCGCCTGGTATTCTTCTTCCTTCTTCGAGCGTGGCGTAGGACAGATCGTGGACGCTGTGCCAGATTGGAGAATCACTCGGTTGAAGAGCGGGACCTTGGAGCTCAAGTGAAAACAAAGCGAAGCACTACCAGCGCTTTCTCCAAAGGCAGTGACTTGATCAGCATGCCCGCCGAAGCCGGAGATGTATTTTTGGGTCCAGAGGAAGGCCAGTCGTTGGTCATATAGAGCAAAGTTGCAAGGATCTTTATTGTGACTTGCTGCTTCGTCAATGAGGTCCTATGCGTTGTCAAAGGCCGCCTTGGTGATTACATGGTGCCGTTACTTACCTGGCAGGCTAGAAATCCGAGGAAGTGGAGTCGATAGCTTCTTTGGGTCAGCGGGGTTATGGAAGAGGAAGCAACGAGCGCACTGAATGCTAACGATGATTACCGGCTTGGAGTCCTCGCAGGCTAGGGTAGCCATTGGTGTCATATCTGTGTCGGTGTAAGACTTGTTCATGAAGCTGGACAGGAGGTCGGCATACCATGGGGGCCGCCATAATGAGCCCCAGCCATGAATCCTCCCCCATGGACATAAACCATCACGGGTACCTTCTCGGTACAACCGGGCTCCAGAAGCGCTGCAGGTGCTGTGACAGTGAGGTTGAGGCACGAGAACTCGTCGTAGTGACGTTGATCCTCCCCAGGGAGGGGTCCTCCAAACGGCTCCATGGACTGCTCCTCTTGAGGGCAGGCATAGGTGTATTCGGTACATGTCTTCTGCTTTGGCGGCAACTCGTCTATCAGTCTGGCCTGTCGGAACCGTGCAGGAGCGCGCCCATATGGGATGCTTCGGAACTGCACAACATGCTCGTTTCGTCTTCTGCCAACTAGTCGGCCCAGCTGAGGGTGCTCGAACTCGAAAGGATGAAGGCTGTCCATGATATGCGCCACAGATTCGTTGTCGTCTCCGGAACAGTTTCCAAATCGCTCGACATCGACCCTTATAACGCCGAGTGATGATGCAACTCCACTACGGGAGCTGCCCCCAGTTGCATCGGGGGCGCTAGGGGAGCTAGCATGGACATGGGAGCCTTGGAGGTAGGGGATGTGTCGGATAGCGTACGGCACATTCGATCCAGAGATTAATGCTCAATAGGGTGTGGATCCTGAATCTGTTGATTGTCTTCTTCTTGATTTCGGATCCCTCCGGCCCCCTCTTTTCTCGAGAGGGGTTTTATGTCATCTCACCCCCCTTTCTGACTAAGGTCAGGATATCAATCTATCAGAGGTTTCGTAATACAGGGTCACAATCCAACAGGATGCTAAACACACATTGCACCGTTTACGTCCTTATGGCATGTAGCTGAATAATATGCTACCCGTGACGAGGTTGGTAGGCGGCTTGCCCCACAATGCCAACGGGGAATTCAGCCCGAAGGGCGTTCTATGCCTTTCGGTACGAAAGGTCTTCTTAAGCTCTGGGATTTCCACCCCCAAAATGCCTTTCGGTACGAAAGGTCTTTTAAGCTCTGGGATTCTCTACCCAAAAATCGACCGCTCATCCCTGCAACATACCCCTGTAAAACTACCCGATTAGTCATCCCGGGCGCGTTTTCTGACTAAGCCCCCAAAATGGCGCCCCTATCGGCGCGTGTGAGACGCGCCATGTTGCAGTTGCCCTGCAATGACACCAATGACACTCTTTACACTCTTTACACTCTTTACACTCTTTACACTCTTTACACTCTTTACACTCTTTACACTCTTTACACTCTTTACACTCTTTACACTCTTTACACTCTTTACACTCTTTACAGGCGAAAGAAGGGCCTGGCGCTGCCGTGGACGTTGCATCGCGAGATGGACGCGACCGTCGAGGAGATCCTGGTCGAGGGTGGGGATTCGGTGGCTGCGACGCGTCGCTCGTCGAGAGCCGTGAAGCCGACCGCGAAAGCCCAGAAAAGTGTGCAAGCAACCTCAAGCAAGGCCGGAACGTCAAAGAATGCTGGCGCAGAGCAAATGGCAGCAGGTGACAACGATTATGGCAATGCGGTGGAGGGATTGCAGGCCATGGAGAGCGCGGTGAGCGGCAACGAGCCGCTAATCCAGACGATGCTCCGGACGATGCTCCAGGAAACGTCGACCCATATAATGAGCGAACAGAAGAAGATGCTGCAGAGGCTCTGGGATGCGTTGCTGGAGAACCAGGGATCGGCGACGAAGATGGTGAGTGACCAGTTGGAAATGACTCAACGACTCCAACAGGAGATACAGACGGTCAGGGCCGAGGCAGCCGAGGACCGGAAGAAGGCCGAAGAAACTAGACGTATGCATGAACGGACCGCCGAGGAACTAAGAGCGATACAAGAAACAAACGAGCACCTTAGACTGGCGCAAGAACAAACCACTGAAGAATTAAAACAACTGCGAGAGCAGTTGAACATGGTGGCCCAAGGCATTGCGGCCAATAGTACCCAGACGAGCCCTCAGCCATCGTATGCAGACGTAGCGCGTACTCCCCCGACAAGCCAACCAAGCAACCTTCGAAGCCTATCGTCTATGCGAACAACACCGTCCGCGTTCACCGATACTCTCTTCTGTACCATCGACACATCGCTCGTCAACGAGGAGGGAAAGGTCAAAGCACAAGTGGGAGGAATCCGACAGGCCATCGAGGAGGAGATGCGAAAGAAGGAGGGCCGACAGGACTGGAGGTGCGCAGCCGTGGTGAAGGACGTGAGAAACGCAGACCGCATCAAGGTGATCTGCAGAGATGAGGCAGAGATGCAGCTAGTCAGGGAGGCGGCAGAGAAGACCGTGGTCAAGGGTGCGAGGATTCTCAGGGACCAACTGTACCCGGTCAAAGTGGATGGTGCAAACCGCACCGCAGTCCTGGACACACCTGGCAACGTACTACCGGGAGCCGCAGAGGCACTGGGCAAGGAGAACGATGTAACCATTGCCAAGATCCACTGGCTCAGCAATAGGGAGAACGGCAAGACGTACGGGTCAATGGTGATCTACGTGACGAAAGGACACGACGCGAAACGACTCCTCGAGGAGGGATACTTTCACCTGGCCGGGGAGTCGGCCAGCACCAGCATCTTTGAGCGGCGCCAAGAACCAGTTCAGTGCTACAAGTGCTGGAACATTGGCCACAAAGCATTCGCGTACAAGAAGGAGCAGGTATGTGGAAGGTGTGCACAGCAAGGACACCAGCACAGGCAATGCCAGGTAGCAGAGCCGTCATGTGCTACCTGCGGAGGGCCGCACGAAGCGTTCAGCCGAAACTGCCGGGCACGAAATGAACGAGGCGATGCATACTAATCTGCAAATATTCCAACTCAACGTACGAAAGAGAGACGTGGTCCAACTAAGCATGATGAACGACCAGGACCTTCAGCAGTACGCAGTGCTGGCCGTTGCCGAACCATACGCGCGAACCATTAACGGCGTGGTGGTGACGACACCGAACAACCATAGCACCTGGACCAAGATAATACCGACGCAGACGCATAATAGGCAGTGGCCGATCCGTAGCATGCTATGGATTCGACGAGACATAGAGGCGGAACAGATCCCGATAGCGTCAGCAGACCTAACGGGGGCGGTGCTGCGACTCCCTGATAGGGATATGCTGGTGATTTCGGTGTACGTGGAGGGGGATAACGAGGAGATGCTGCTGGCCACAATGGAGATGCTGCATACCCAAGTGACGACGTTCCGCAACGCATCAGGGAGAAGAACGGACGTGATCCTAGCGGGCGACTTCAATCGTCACGACCATCTCTGGGGAGGAGATGACGTGACAGGTAGGAGACAAGGTGAGGCAGAGCCGATTGTCGGTCTCATGGGGGAGCACAGCTTACTTAGCCTTCTCCCCCGGGGGACGAAGACGTGGGAGAGCTCGGAACACTCGAGCACGATAGACTTGATACTGGCGTCAGCCGAGTTGGCTGAGGAGATGGTAGCATGCGGGATCCACCCAACGGAACATGGTTCAGATCACAGAGCAATCCGAACCGAGTTCGACCTCGGTATGCCGGAAAGGAGAACCGGCGAACGACGGCTGTTCAAGAACGCACCGTGGACAGCAATCAGAGAAAGAGTGGAGGAAAGGCTCCGATGGCTGCCATGGGACGGCAGTGTGCAGACCCAAACGGACGACCTCATGGGAGTTGTGCTCGAAGCAATTGACAAGCTCGTGCCGTTAGCAAAGCCATCTCCATACGCGAAGAGGTGGTGGACGACAGATCTGACCCGACTTCGACGAGCGTACACGTACTGGAGAAACCAGGCGAGATCACAACGCCGAAAAGGTCAACGGTCCCCGGACCTGGAAAAGAGAGCCAAGGAAGCAGGCAAAGAATACCATGACGCGATCAGGAAGCAGAAGAAGTCACACTGGGATGACTTTCTCGCGGACGGAGCCAATATTTGGCAATCGGCAAAATATCTCAAACCGGGAGGCGATACCATGAGCGACAAGATCCCGCCGCTCAAAAGGCCGGATGGAACAAAGACAAAGGACAAAGCAGAACAGGCGGAGCAGTTGCTCAGCGCATTCTTCCTACCACTGCCGGCCGTCATCGAAGAGGAAGGTACCCGTTCCCGCCGGACGGAGGTGGACATGCCGAACATAACCTTAGACGAGGTGGAGCAGAAGGTCATGGCAGCAAAGTCGTGGAAGGCACCTGGGGAAGACGGCTTACCGGCGATGGTGTGGAAACAACTTTGGCCAGTGGTCCAAGACCGGGTACTGCATCTATTCCGAACGTCGTTGATAGAGGGAGAACTGCCGGACCAGTGGAGGAGCGCTAAGATCATTCCGCTTAAGAAACCAGACAAGGGCGACTACGCAATCGCCAAGGCATGGAGGCCAATCTCACTGCTGTCGACGCTGGGCAAGATCCTCGAGGCGGTCGTGGCGGACAGGATCTCGTACGCCGCCGAGACGTTCGGACTCCTACCCACAAACCACTTTGGAGCAAGGAAACAGCGGTCGACGGAGCAGGCACTGCTGCTTCTGCAGGAGCATATCTACAAGGCGTGGAGAAACCGCAAGGTGGTTAGTCTCATCAGCTTCGATGTCAAAGGCGCATATAACGGCGTATTCAAGGACCGACTTCTGCAAAGACTGGAGGCCAGAGGCATACCACGGTGGCTGAGCAAATGGATCGATGCGTTTTGCTCAAATCGCACAGCGAGCATCGTGGTGAACGGCCATACATCAGAGCGACAGCCGCTACCCCAAGCGGGCCTTCCGCAGGGATCGCCGCTGTCGCCGGTGCTGTTCCTGTTTTTCAACGCGGATCTGGTGCAGAGTAGGATCAACTCCATGGGCGGTTCGATGGCATTTGTCGACGACTACTCGGCCTGGGTGACGGGGCCGACGGCGGAGACAAATAGGGCAGGCATCCAGGCCATCATAGACAGAGCACTGGACTGGGAAAGACGGAGCGGTGCAACGTTTGAAGGCGACAAAACGACTATCGTACACTTCACGCGCAATGCTAAGCGCACCAACGACACGCCATTCGTGATTAAGGGAAAAGAGGTTAAACCGACACAAAGCGCCAAGATCCTGGGGGTGGTGATAGATGCGAAGCTACGGTACAAGGAACACATGGCCAGAGCAGCAGCCAAAGGGCTGTCGGCGGCCATGTGCCTGAGAAGGCTCAAGATGCTATCCCCCCGGATAGCAAGGCAGCTTTTCACGGCGACGGTGGCACCAGCCATGGATTATGCCTCCACCGTATGGGCGCATGCGTGCGGGATAAGAGAACTAGGCTGGCTGAACAGAGCGCAGAAGGTAGGTGCCCAAGCGATCACAGGCGCCTTCCGAACAACAGCGACTGTGGTGGCGGAAGCAGAGGCAAGCATCCCCACGATAGGGGAGCGCCATTCTCGAGCCTGCACTAGGCTCTACATCAACCTGCACACTTTTCCAAAGACGCATCCACTCGCGGGTCTCAAGACGTCAAGCAGCCGGAGATATATGTCACCGATGAAGAAGCTCGCGCTGGCACACGAAGGAAGTACAGTTGAGCGAATGGAGACAATCCAGGCATATACACTACCACCATGGCACAGCCGCCTGCCCATCGGGTACGACCTCGACCGAGGTATGGCGATAGAAACCGCCAGCAGGATGGAGGGCATCCTGGTGGCAACCAGTGCTTCTGAAAAGGCAGGAAGGGTAGGCATGGGCGGCATCGTTCGTGATACCCTAGGCAACAGACCGGGCCAAGTAGTGGCCAGGTACTCGATCACGATCGGCTCGAGAGATGATCAGAACGTGTATACGGCAGAGCTGGAAGCTATAGCGATGGCGCTAAGATGCATGCCGGATGGACTTCAACATCGAGAGTTGACCGTTATAACGAGCAGCCGATCAGCATTGGAAGTGATTGCACAACCTCGACAGCAGTCGGGACAATGCACCGTCAGAGAGATCCACGAGCACGCCGAACGACTCCAGAAAAGCGGCAACATCATCAAGATGCTGTGGGTACCATCCAAAGACAGAGACTTCCCCATGGGCTGCGAAGCAAAGGCGGAAGCTCGAAGAGCCGCACGGGGGAAACACAGACTGAAGGAGGCAGCATACCAAGCTCGTTCTACGCGGATGAGACTGGCGATCGCACAGCAGCAACAGCAGAAGACTCTGCCCGATAGGGTCGGAAACTATTCGAAGCGAATTGATAAAGCGTTACCAGGCACACACACACGCTCCCTCTACGATGGACTGAAAAGACGCGAATCAGACATACTCTTACAGATGCGCACGGGAATGGCTAGGATCAACAGCTACCTGCACAGGATTGGAGCAGCAGAATCGGACATGTGCGACTGTGGACAAGCAGCAGAGACGATGGAACATTTTCTGTTCCGGTGTATGAAGTGGGATGCACAGCGGGAAGGCATGCGAAGGATCGGACAGGCAAAGATGGGAAACCTCTCGTTCTTTTTAGGAGGAAAGGCGGCATCGGATGGCCCAAAATGGGCACCTAACCTACAGGCGGTGCGGGCGGCAATTAAGTTCGCCATAGATACGAGGAGACTCGATGCAAACCAGACCGGATAACACACTAACCAACCAAATTAGCGGCCAAACCTGGCGATACTAACACCAAACAGCCTCAAGTTGGCAGACCAAGCTTCAGCTGCTGAGAATAGGATGCTGAACACTTGGAGAAATTGGCCTTCAAGCAGGCCTGTCACACAAGAGTCAAGCGAGGCGAGACCGATCAGCGGACGATGAAGAATGTGGGGCTTCTAGGAGACGCGAACGATAAACTTAGAACTGTAAATAGCCTAGCGCACCTGGCCCTATGAGGTTAGTCCTCCCGGGCGGAATAAATTTCATTCATTCATTCAGACCATGCTTTCGTCTTGACAACGGGATGGATGCCTTCTAGTGCGAGTTTCTTGGTCAAGAGTTAGGAAAAAATAATCTTCTTGGTATAAATCAATTAATTACGCTCTTATCTATCTTTTCATCTAGGTATTGCTGTATGCATCGGCATGTTTGGATTTTGATGAAATAAAATGTCCCCGTCGACTGCCTGCGTGAGGTAAATCGACGGGATCAAGCTTCGAGGCTGAAAACGCCAAGCGCGGCATATGGAATCACGTCGGCTAATCGTGATATTTGGTTCTACCAGCCCCTGGATCTCGAACTTGGGCTAAAATACGGGTGAAAAGCAGCATGCACGGACCGTGCGGATATGCAGGACCCAAAGGCCCGAGAGAGTGGCCTCAACGGTCAAATAGTAGTGATAGACCAAGGCGTAGGTATCTAAAAACTTGGCTCGGGCTCTCATCCTGATTTAACCCGGCTCGGGCTATAAAAGAGAGGTTGACTAAAAGAGGACTGTGGGCTGTCCTTGTAAGCTAACTTGGTGGACCAGAAAAGCTCAGCGCAATCTCATTATATACTACACTAGGCCAACCCACGTCGATCTGATATCGCTATTAACCCCAAAGAAACCAATGCCAACCACAAAACAATGTTGCGAGGCATGATCTGCACTACGCATTACCAAATATTAGATGTCCCCGATTTCGAAAGGCTTGTAGTATCGGGATCGGACATTTCAACCAACCGGACCTCGTCATTCTCCAAGGATTCCACAGTAAAGGTCACGTTGCGCATGATGGCTTGCGACTTGGACCGAACATGGGAGGGGGTGCTGCTCGATCTCTGCGGTGTTTCGAATTGTGCCCTTCTGCTAATATCCCGGTTCGGCGTGTTCTGATTGCCCTTGGATGAATCCCTTGCGCTCGTTCCTAGGAGCCTGGGGAATACTCGGAGAAGAACGAGGCGCAACGATGGCATGCAGGTGCAGATGATGCCAAAGTTGATCTCGATGGTTGACCACATCGTCAAATCGTGGTATTCCCACGTGGGGTTCTTCGACTGGGTGCCGAACTTGACTAGAGACCTGAGGCGGAGGATGCTCACGACAGTAACGCTGTCGTCAAGTTAGTCTGCGTTCAGGAATAAAAGGTGAGGCGGGGACGTACAAACTGCCAACAAGGAACATGGACCCAACGGCAACCTTTCTCTTCCAATTGAGATTCAGATGACGAATCTGGTACAATGGGATGGCTAGCATCCAAAAATCAAGAGCTATGCTGATGGCCGCATTGGACCACCCAATAGCGTTCTGGTTCAGACACCGCCCTTGATGCTCACCATCCCACATGTGCCAGAAGTAGCTGATAGGTTTGCACTGGAAAATGCCAGCGATGACGAAAGAAATGCCGTAGATGGTGGTCGTAATAATTGTCCCCCAAAGCAAGCGCCGCACACCAGACGATGGAAATATGCGTAGGTAAAAGAACAACATGGCGAGCTTGAGTACTGTGATTTGAGCGAAATAAAGGACCTCCATGATCATGACGTTCTTGGCAAAGTTGTATATCTTAGAAAAGTCCAAGGTCCAGATATCATGGCCGAGCCCGTTAGCAGAGACGCCAGCTAATGTGATGACTGTTTGCGGGATGCTAAGGATAATAGCTCCGAGCGTGAACCAGTCATCGGGGCCCAGATCGAGTTTGGTGTAGATCTTGAATGCAAATCGCTGCGCGACCAAGACGAAGGAGACGGTTACGAATCCAACGTTGACGGCAACGTAGTTGGTGGACTTGTGTCGGGCGGGTACGCCGCAGTAGCTCAGGGTTGCGTTTTTGGTCACTAGAGGCGGTCATGGGACAATTAGTTTCGATTCCAGAGCAACAGCTTTAAACGGGATCTGCGTGGGCATACAAAGCGACTGCTTTACAGTGCAACTATCCATAACGCAGACAGTCATATCTTCTTGCAGTGACTCAGTAGTGCATATGCACGTTTGGTTGGTAGCCAGACATGTCGAGTTGGCGATGGCGGTCGTGAGGCATTTAAGCTTGATAGAACGACGTCAGTCTGGATCTGGCAGTGAGGGGTCAAGATTCAAGCGCGTACAGCACAATGCGGAAGGACGTCGAGTGCAGAAGACGACACCGGCTGGCTGTGAACTCGAGTGGTTGCCGCGACGAGGGCGAACAGCCTCAAGAGGGGCCATGAACACTGCATAGCGACGAATGTATGTGTCGATACGAGGTCTGTGGTCTATGGATGCTGGATCTTTCGTCGGGATTCTGCAGACCTTGGTTCCAAGAGGGACGACTTTGATGTTGAGTTGTTGCCGACCATTATAATACACGCTACAGAATAAACAGGGGCGGCCCGGCATCTTCAGAGCCGCTCTCAGACCTTGCACTGCAAAAAGCGCAACATCCATCTCAGCCATTCTGGACTCCACGAAAGGTCTCCAGCACGCATAACCTGGCCGGTAGTAAGCACTATTCAAGCCTCTACCTATCTTCGCGTCCGGTGTGGCTGCGGGGTGAGACAGAAGCTGTCGGTAGCTGAATCATTGCGACACCACCACGAGCGCTTTCAGGCTTAGTTGGAATTGCCACCAAGCCACTCGGAAGCTCATCCGGTATCTTGAGCTTGTCATTCCTTGGGTCCCATCGTCCCAAGACAAAGTCATCGTCCTCATTTCTCTCTCCTTTGCACTAATCCCCTTCCATGAATCCATGTAAAGGCGGCTCAGACTTGAGTAATCACAATTCCCCTCGCTTGAAGCCCCTCCACACCCACAATCTCGTTGGGTAGCTCAAAGTAGTATGAATTGCACATGCAACTTCCGGGCAGAGCTGCGGTGGCGAGATTGGATTTCGACAAAGGTTGGATAATTAGTTGGAATATATCCCTTTAAATGTGGTAAGCCTCCGGTCTGGTCAGTGCAGGGGTGTCAGGCCGAATTTAAAATTAAAAAACAGCCGCTCAAAGGTGCATTGGCTCCTACCTAAGTTAGGTGGTGATAGAAGTCCTAGCAATTTCCACTGCTACAAAGAGCGACATCACACTTGTTACGACCCAGGGAGATCAACCGGGTACGAACGGGAAACGGCGGAGCTCGGAACGGAACAAACAGACCCCGGTGGAAGTGGTGTGTGGTCGAACTGGTCGAACGAGAGCGCGTACGGTTGGATGGATGGATTTTATTTCGCCCGGAGGGAAGTCCCTATAGGGCCTTGACACAATCTAGTTCACATTTCAGTACATTTGGCACCTGACACCCCAAGCCCCACGGATCGTCGTCTCATCGCTTGCTGCTCAACCTCGTCGCTGCTTGTTCCATGACAGGCCTGCTTGAAGGCCAAATTCTGCAAGTGTTCAGCATCCTATCCTTAGCAGCTGAAGCACGGTCTGCCAAAATTGAGGCTGCTTTTTGTTAGTATAGTCGCACGCTAGAGGTTAGTTTGCTGATGGCCGCTGGCCTGCATCGAGCCTGTTTGTCGCAATAGCAAATTTGATTGCCGCACGCACGGCCTGCATGTTTGGCTTCCACTTTTCGTCGTCCGACGCAGCTTTTCCTCCCAAGAAGAACGACAAATTCCCAATCTTTGTTCGTGAGCATTTAAACATGACTTCCCGTTGCATTGCCCACTTTTTGCATCGAAAGAGGAAGTGCTCAATCGTCTCTGCTGCTTGTCCACAATCGCATATGTCCGATTCCGCTGCCCCTATCCTGTGAAGATAACTGTTCAGTCGCATCATCCCGGTCCGAAGCTGGGCTATCACGTCCGATTCTTTTCTTTTCAGCGAGTCGTATAGTGCACGGGTGTGCTTGCCGGGCAGCGCCTTGTCGATGCGCTTTGAGTACTGTCCAACGCCTTCCGGAAGCCGCCCACACTGCCGTTATTGGATGAGTGCCAGTCGAAGTGTTGTGGACCTTGCTTGGTACGACGGTGTCTCTACCATGCACTCTGCTTTGGTAGCTCTCTGCGCTGCTGCCTTGGCCATCGGTCCCAATGCAAAACCTTCGGCCTTAGCCGGCACCCACATGACTCTAACAGAACAGCCTCTTTTCTGAAGCACTTGGTGCGGTCGTATATCTGACGGATAGTGCATTGACCGGATTGCTGCCGAGGCCTCCTGATCACTTCCACGGCCGAGCGGTTGCTCGTCATGACCGTTACGTCCCGAAAAGGAAGCCTGGGCGGCGTGCACTCCAGCGCCATCGCTATTGCTGCCAGTTCCGCTGTGTACGGATTCTGCTCGTCTCCGGGCCCGAGAGTGACGGAATAGTTGGCAACCACCTCGCCTGCGCTGTTGCGAGTCGCGTTGCGCGCGACGCCTCCCATTCCTACTATGCCGCCCTTCTTCGAGCTAGACGTTGCTACGATAATGCCCTCGACGTCGTTCGGTGCCTTAACCGCCTTTACTAGGTCGTCTTCGCCTACTACTGGGATGCGGCTGGTCTATGGCAGCAACGCATACTCGTGGATAACTTCTATTCGATCCGTGTGGATCCTTCCTACTGCCGAGATAATCTTCTGCATTGGTGATATAAATCGCTTGCTTGCCTTATTCTTCAAAGCTGCGAGCGGGTGTGTCTTCGGAAGGGTTCGAAGGTTGATACAGAATCTTATTGCAGCTTATCTGTATCGTTCCTCTACCGTCTGGATACTGGCTTCAGCCTCGGCCACCGCCGATACGACAGTACGGAATCGCTGGATCAGGCCATGCAGTACTCTAACTGTAGATATCAGCGCTTCTGTATTCTTCCCTTTCATATATACTAACACTATCAGAATGTCTCTCTCTGGCAGTCGAAGCACCGCTGCTGTGAGATCTGCTGATGGTGTCGGCACCTGCTCCGCCTCGATGTCGCTTCGCACCCAAAGCATGCTTCGGATCGGCCAGGGCGCATCGTGTGTGTGCGTTGGTATTATCCTCGTCCAGTTGCTGTGCCCCACAGGACTCGTTACCACCTTACTGTCGATTATTTTTGCGTACGGTTTAGAGACCGCCAGTACTCCGTAGTCCTTGAGGTCTGCGTCGTTCATCAAACTTTGTTGTACCGGTTCTCGCTTTCGTATATTGAGCTGTAGGATACGGAAGGTCTTATACATTGCTGCGTGCGTTCTGCACACGGCAGTTCCGACTGAATGATTCGTGTGGTCCGCCGCACAGTATGTACTTCGGTTCTACCGCCTGGCACTTCCTGTGATGATACCCCGGTCCCGCGTATCTTCCGCAAATCTGAGGGTTCTTGCACCGGAATAACTTATGGCCAATCTCTTAGCAGTTATAGTACTGTACTGGTCTCTTGCGTGGTTCAAAGACGTTTGTGCACGCTGATTCCCCGGCTAGGTTAAAGTAGTGTCCGTCCACGAGCCGCATCGCGTCGTTCCCCTTCGTAACATACACCACCATCAACCCGTACGCTTTCCCCTATTCCTTATTGCTTAGCTATGAGATTTTGGCAATATTGACATTATTCTCGGCGCCGAGCGCTTCAGCCGCCCCAGGCAGGACGTTCGCTTCAGCCGCCCCAGGTAGGACATTCCCTTCTGCATCTAGCACTGCGGTTCGGTTGGCGTTGTCCACCTTCACCGGGTAGAGCTGGTCTCTCATCACCCTCACTCCCAAGACTGCCGTCTTCTGCGCAGCTTCCTTGACCTGCTTCAATTCGTTTTCATCTCTGCAGATGACCTTGACTCGCTCTACGTTCCGGGCATCTCTTACAACTGCCGCGCATCTCCAGGCCGCCTGGCCATCCTTCGCCTTCATCTCGCTTTCGATGGCTTTCCGGATTGGTCCCACCTATGCACGGTCTCTATTCCCTTCTTCGACCCGCGATATATCAATCGTGCAATAGAGCTCATTTGCCAAAGACGATACCAAGGTGTTGTTGGAGACGTTCGTCCTCACATTGCTAGGCTCGGATAAGGGCGATGAACGCGTGACGTTAGCGAAAGAGACCGGCGGGGTAGCCGGGGCGCGCGCTGCGATAGCTTCAAGCAGCTCGTTTGCTCGCTTCAGGTCATAGCCCATCTGCTGCTTGGTGTCCTCGAATCGTTGGCTCAAATCTCGTATACAGTTCAGCTGCCCCTCGGCTACTTCCTTCAACTCTCGGATGGTCTCTTGCTGGTTGCGGATGGTTTCGCTTTGCTCCTTGATCGCCTCCTTCATCCCTTGGAACTCAGCGCGGTACTGGCCCAATAATTCCAACGCATCCTGGAGCGTCGCTCCTCCCTCGTCGGTGCTGTCGCTGCTGTTTCCATTTCTCATGTCGGTCGCACATTCCACTTCAATTTTTCTCGCGTTCGTCGTCGTTCTTGTTGCATATCGGCTGCTTTTGTTCGATTCCTTCCCTTGGTCGTCAATTATGCGTTTCATGACTCGGCGCCCTGTTGGCGTCGATATGCGACCCCGCGGCCCCACCACAGTCCCCGCACTCGCCAGGGTACTCATGATGCAGGGTGGTCCACCACAGCACAACTCTTTGAAGTGAGGAGATATAGAGATTTCAAGACAAATCAGTTCGTCCTCCGAAGGTTCGTACAGTCGGCCGTTGCGTACGGAGGACGATTCCAAACAGGCTATAGGAGTGACTGTTGCAAAACTCCGAAATCCACCACGCTACTGTCGAAATGGGCTAGCGGCATAGACATCCCGCCCCGCAGTACATTGCTCCATATATACTGCTGGCCTCTGTTAAAACATTGCTGCTGCAGGCGGAGGCGTACTGTCACGGGCCAGGGCCCATATCTTTGTGGCTGTGCCGCAAGACGTACGAGGCTCGTGCGCGCCAGGGACGGGAAATCGTTCCACAGCTCAGGGGTATTTGGGAACTTCTTTCTTTCTTCTTCATCTTTGATGTAAATAGCATCCTGGACTAGATAGCTGGAATCCAGCTACTAGAGGCCGTTCACAGAACGGGGCCCGTTCCTGACTTTAATCATAGAGTAGAAAGAGAAGGAAAGGGGTCAAAAGCAGCGTTAGAGGTAGCAGCCTAATTAGGCCTAGCCGGCTAGGCGCGGTACGTGATGTTGGATTCAAACTTATTGCGCCCCACTGTAACTTTGGGTCCTTCCTCCGTAGATGGCTGGTTTTTGACCCTGGCTCGATTCCTGGCGAGCCAATGCTATCGCCGAGCTTGCCGCTGGGGCGGGGAGCGCATTTTCAACTGTGACCAACATGCATAACAGTTGTCGCACTAGTCAAAGTATCAGTAATTACAGGAGGTCATTTGCTTCACCAGGCTCGGCTGGCTTTTCTTCTGCAACTTCTTCTCTCCCTTCTGGTTTATCTCGACAACGAATCTCCCTAGATCTTCCAGCTGCTGGTTGGCCGTTCTATTGTATTGAAACCACGCTCGCACAAGACGCAACAATCGCACTTAGTCACCATGGCGAGCGCACAAGAAGCAGAGCAGATTGTTCGCCGCCTCGCCGGAAAGTGGGGAATCCTCGATGAAGACATGATGGACGACATCGAGGGGTTCAATTCTGAGTACCGTCGGAGAATTGACGAAAACTGGCTGGCTATGGAAAGCGCGGCATCGCACTCTATCAAAATGTGAGTAGCCGAGCTTAAACCTTTGGCCACACGTCTGCTAATTGTTTGTCAGATTAGCCAAGCATATCTATGGCAGCGGCGCCAGATTTGTCTTTGAACTTCTTCAAAATGCCGAGGACAACGTCTTTGAGAAGGCTACTGCAGCAGGTGCACTGCATTTCATCTCCTTCAAAATGCATCCCAATCACATCATTGTCGATTGCAATGAGGATGGATTCAATGAGAAAGATTTGGAGGCTATCTGCGCTGTTGGACAAAGCACCAAGTCTGCTTCCCACGGATACAT
The DNA here is from genome assembly GCA_020744155.1 of Ilyonectria sp. MPI-CAGE-AT-0026. NCBI lineage: Eukaryota > Fungi > Ascomycota > Sordariomycetes > Hypocreales > Nectriaceae > Ilyonectria > Ilyonectria sp. MPI-CAGE-AT-0026. The sequence continues at coordinate 736,587 of JAGPNQ010000026.1, read as the reverse complement.
CGGTGCTAAGGGCATTGGATTCAAGTCTGTTTTCATTGCCGCGTCTAGAATTCACATCCAGTCCGGGAATTTCTCGTTCGAGTTCCGACACAAAAAAACGGACCCGGGTATTGGCATGGTCAGACCAATCTGGGTCAATCCTGTTGAGACCATACCCAAGCCTTTGACTCGTATGACACTATACATCCACGACCAAGGAGATCAAGGCGACATTCAACATTTGAAGAGGATCATCTCCATGCAATTAGACGAACTCCAGGAAACATGCTTACTCTTCCTCCGAAAACTTGAGCAAATCAGCGTCGAATTTTACGACGAAAATGGCGAACTTGAGCGATCGAAACAGTTCCGCAAGCAAAAGATTGACGAACACCGCGTGTCTTTGGAGACTACCTCTCTTAGTCAAGGGGAAGAAACCACCCAAAGCCAGATATACCATATCACAAAGCTGACAGCGACTGGCTTGGCGCGGAGCGACAACCGTGAGCTTCCCGATACCGATGATGCTCGAAGAATTTCCTCGATGGCTGAAGTTGTTTTGGCTTTTCCGCTCAAAAGCGATTCTAAGCCACTTGTGACACGAAAGAAACAAGACCTCTTCGCATTTTTGCCTCTCAGAAAATCCGACTACAAGGCTAGCTTGACTACTCCTGCGCAATGCAAGCATATGCTGACTTCTTCACATAGTTTCTCATTCACTCGGATTTCGACACAAATGCCAACCGGCAGGATGTTGTCACCACATCACGAAGAAATTTGGACCTCCGTGGTTGGATTGCCACCGCGTTCTTGCAGGCGGTTTTACAATTCTGCGAGCATCCTACTCTCTGCTACGACTGGCCAACGTTTCTTCCATCCTTGGATGAGAGTTCCGATGCATTTTGGTCGGGCCTAGATCACGAGATCAAGGACCTGATGAAGAAAAGACCTGTTTTGAGGTCGCGCAATCGAACTGATTTGCGCCTCATTGGCGACGTACGGATCCTCGGCAATGATGCGAAGGACGGAGACGGACGACCTGTATTTGACGACCCAGCTAAGGATCTGTTCCTTTCACCAAAGTATTGTTTATCGGCGGTGAATATTCTCAAAGACTATGGGCTGCGAGTGGTGACTGCCGATATTTTGCTCAATTTGCTGAAGACCGATCTTAGCAGCGCCAACTCAAATATGCAAGGGAAATACACGACTGATGAGTGGCACTCGGTTGTGACACGAATGCTTTCACGGTGGTTTGAGATGAAGTTTACGGATGCGGCACGCCTTAAAACGCTTCCTTTGCTTCCTTTGAGAGACGAAGAATGGACATCGACTACCTCGGGGCCAGTTTATTTTTCAACGACAGGTGACATCGACATTCCTCATTCCCTGGATCTCAGGGTAATTAGTCTTTCGGCATCTAAAAACTCTGATCGAACCACCCTATTTCGGCATTTAGGAGTATCCGATGCTACGATTGATCAAGTGAGAACCTCAATTTTCAGGTTTCTCGACTCAAACCCAACGACAAAAATTTGGATTCTCAACAGCTATCTTGATTATCTTTTCCTGACACATCAGCCTGACATACACAAACAAGAAGCGTACACAAGAGTCCAGGTTGTCACTGCTGGCTTGTGGCTCCGATCCCCATGTGTGAGAGACATTTACCTTCCTGGCACGCGTCATGCATACAGCCCAGAGAGCCTTTTGGCCGCCCAAGGCACTGCACCAGGACTATCTGTGGACTTTCTGCATTCAGGAAACATGGATCACATACCATCTCAACCGTCCTCGTCTCACCCGACTTGGGAGACGTGGCTTTGCGATTTCGTTGGCATACGTAAGCGACTAAGACTTCTGTCACGCAATGGAGATGCTTTGTCGGATGCTTTCTTGTACGTCTTTGAGCATCGTCCAGACAAATTCTTGGGTTTATTTGAGTATCTCTGGCCATACGAGATGTTAAATCTGCTGAGAAAACGGACTGTTCAAACTAAGATTGAAGATCTTTCCGCTAAGCACCTCTGCGGAGTGAATTTTTCACTCAAGCTGAAAGAAACCTGGCTTCCCTTCAAGAATCTGCGAGAATCCGTCGACCGCCACATGGAACATCCCGAACAATTCCCTTTTCTGAAAATCGAGGAATCAGACATGACTCAACAAGTTGGAACAAGCTGGGATTTTCTGAACAAGTATTTTTCCGTCGGGAAAGATGACAGCATGGAGTTCCTTCTCGAAATACTCCGCTGCGTCCAGCGGTCGTGTCCTGAGCCTTCCATTAGTCAGTCTAAAAAGGTGTTCGGCTTATATGTTGCTATCTGCACAAAACTTGTCGTGGCCAATGACGCACCAGAAGCACGACGCAAGATGAGGTGAGTATACGGTAGTTTATACCTAGACACATTACTGTTCACTGACTTGTGAATAGGGTATTTTTTAAGGAACAAGACGTCCTCGGGCAAGATGAAGAGGCACCCATGTGGACATCATCATCTCGTTGTTTGTGGGTCGCACCCCCGGATATGACAACGGTACATTCCCTCAAGATTTTCTATTCAAGAGTGGCAAACGAATCGCAAATGGGATATATCGAGACCCTCTTTCACAGAACGCTCGAAGTACCCGATGCTTCGTTCAAGCATTTGGTGACTGAGCTAGAGGCACTTCGGGAGGCGGGTTGTGAGGACAAAGGTCGTATATGGGCGTTGTACGAATTCTTGGACGAGAACATAATGCCCACATTCGATCCGAGGTACGTTTTAATCAATCTTAGCTATCAGGATTGCCTGTTACAATATATTGACACAAGAACAGAGCTGCATTTGAGGCATCTCGCCTCATCTATCACGAGACGCGACAAGGCGAGTCGGGTTGGTACAAGACCTCTGATTGCGTGTGGTCCAGCGAGACAGCAATACGCGGTAAAGCCATCCTTGATGGGTGTTGGGAGGGTAGAAAAAGCTTTTTTGTCGGCAAACTGGGGGTGAAGTTGCTCACCCTGCAGATGATCTACGATGAGCTGCGGCAGTCGCCTGAGAGAAGCGTGGACGATATGAAAGCGGCTATCTTGTTGCTAAATGGCTTCTTGGACACCGAGCCAACCCGATTGGACCCACAACCCATCAGAAAAGCCAAGATCTTTCCCGTTAGGTATCCGAGCGGGACTGTCGTGTTGACCTCTGTGGACGTGGACTTTGCGATTGGAGATCGAGACAAGCGGAAAGCGATGTTTCAGGACCAGATTAGTCTTTTGGACTTTGGCTTGGATGACGTTCATCTTCTCAAGCCACTCCTGGAGTGGTTGAGCCTCCAAGATCAGTACTTATCCAATGCTGTCACAGAAACCACCTCAATCTCCAGCGATTCGGGACCTGGGCGGCCGATCTCATCACGCAATCGAGACCTGAAACGCAAAGCTTATTATATCATTCGGTACGTACTGAAAGAGATGAGATTGTTCGAATGGTGCTAATTATGCCCTACCAACCAGAGTAGCATCTACCTTTCACAGCCCTCGATTTCAATACGATCAAGAGGGGCTCTATGAGCAGCTGCGCACAATGAGGGTCATGGAGACTGACGGAATATCCTCTGTATTGGAAATATCCCAAAACAGGCGGCCATTCCAAGTTGAGGAGCCAACCGCCAACGTGCATATTGACGACGAGACTTCAGAGGGACTCACTATTTACGTCCCGAAGAAACGCAAACCGCAAGAAATGTGCTTTTGCTCAGTTCTACCCAGGAGGCTCGCAGCATGGCTTATGCAACACCCGACGACTTTTGAAGAAGGTACTGTTGAAGTTGATGCAGTCAACGCTCTAACTTCAATTTTTGCCTCTGACCAATCCGTCCTTGACGACATTCTCGATGACCAGGGGATTGTACAAGTGGCATTCGAGAATGAGGATGAAGGTCATGATGACGAAGACGAGGACGATGATGAAGATAAAGACGGAGGGGAGGAGCAGGAGCAAGAACAGCAACAACCTGACAATCCCCTTGAAACTGACGACGCCTCTTCAGAACAGCAAATGACTCCAACTCATTCCTTGGTGAATGATAGCCCGTCACCACGTGTTGGGCTATCGGATGCTGAGCCCGAAGGAGGCCTCACGGAAACAGTTGTTGAGACCATTTCTCGGCAAAGCCAACTGTCACATCTGTCTCGCTCTGCAAGCGGAGATGTCCCCTCGCGACCAACTGTACTTCACCATTCATCACAGTCACCAAGCGATTCGAGCCCTCCGGCTCCTCAGTACTTATCACCAACGCCTGAGATTCGACCTTCTGAAGACGCGCAATATCTCGCGATTCTGAATAGGGTTGTTGAAAAATCCCGAAGAGCAACATTTCCATCAAGGGGGTCATTCGATATGAGTGATTTGCGTGGTGCTCTGTCCGGGGGTGCAGGAAATGCAGGTGAACATGAAAGTTTTGACGGATTGGATGTCACGACCAGGTTTCGGTCCACTAACCAACTAGAGCGTGACAAGAAGATTGGGGCTGCGGGCGAGCTATACGTGAGTAATGCTGCATGCACAACACAAATGTTCAAGGCTGACTGAAGTTCTCGCCTAGGTCTTCGAGCTCTTATCCCAACTCGAGATGCCAGGTTGGGATCGTGCAAACTGGCAAAGCACAATTAGAACATACGTGACGATCCACCCAGACTACACGCACATGAGGGAATGGAACAGAAAAGAGACCGCAGATTTGGTATATGCCGATACTACAGGACACTTCACAGACACCCTCATCGGCTGTGGCTATCTCGATCATGATCAGTGGCATGGAGCGCGGCCCAAGTATTACATAGAAGTCAAGACGACGACTGGGCCGTGTGACACCCCCTTCTACATGAGCGGCAACCAATACAAACTTGTAAGTATGTCAGGGAAGGCTACTACTAGCATAAGCTAACTTGACGCAGATGGGACGCATTCACCACAAAGAATATCGCTCAGAAGTCTACATGATCTTCCGCGTGTTTTGGTTGAACAGCGAGAGGATCGGTCTCTGTGTTTATTTCGACCCGGAGCAACTTAGGCAAGACGGGCGGCTTGTGTTTACAGGACAGACGTGGTCTATTACTCCAGGGGCCGGAGCGGAGGCAAATGCTTAAGGGCAAGCGCAAAGATATTGAAAGCTGAACTAGTGCAATGTCTTGATCGACCCCTTTATAGAATACAAATAGTGTGAAGCCCGTCTTTGTACTCAACGCATGGATACGTTCCTTCATCAGCTGGATCAAACGTAAACATATGCCCAACCTCCCCTTCCAGTGCGTTTGCCAATCCTATCCGCTGAAAGGTACCCTTTGTCGCATCCAGCAACTTGAACAGCAACACATCGTATTGTGTACCCAGATTTTTCAGCACCGTTTCATTCTTCGCCGGCATGCAGTATAAGATGCCGTTCTTACTTTCCTCTTCATAGTCCTTCAGCACGTCGTCAAGAAACACACTCCACGGATTTTCTGACCGCTTTGACTTGGCCTCAAGCCCACTGACAACCAGAGTCCAGCTGCGAAACTCAAGCTCATCATTGCTCCAGCGAAGTAGCTTCATTCGCTTGAGTGACCGTATCAGCCGTAGCCAGCCTCCGCTGATGGCCCCCATTCGGTCGTCGGTGACGTACTGTAGCTCGTAATCTTCTACTCGAATCAACGAGCTCCAATTGTTGGTACTCGAGTTGATCCTTCCCTTGACCGACATCCAAGACCAGCTGGGCGCAATGTACGTGTCGTAACATGTCGGTTTGCTCCTGTTAGACTCGCTCCAGATCAACTGGCCACCTAGGAACCGGCGCCACATGCCCGCTACATATTGGTCGTTAAAAACGGCTGCTACTTGTTTCGCAATGGCTGAGAATGCGATCAATTTTTCACTGGGGAAGCTGAGTGCGCAACTCGTATAACCGTCGACGAGGTAGACCCAGGGAAAATACCCGTTCAAGGCCAAAACATCGTCTCTTGGGCGATCTCGCGAGTCCACGTAGTTGGACTTGAAGATCCCAGACGTCGCGTGCAGACCAAGCCCGTCTGGGTTCATCTCTGCAGCGTTTTTCTCGCGGCATTCCCAGAAGAGCTGCTCAGCACCAAAGTGAAGAGCTCGCGGCGACATGAAGCGTTCCTGCTTCACCCACCCTCTCTGGTTGATTCGCGATTCTTCGACTTGACGCCAGAACAGCACATTGCTGATGTCGTACCTGGCTGTGAGTTTGCTGTTCCCCTGACGCGAGCTAGGAAGTGTAACCTCGGCTATTGGAGGAAGCATCGTGCTGGGGTCACGCGAGTTGAAGACGGAGTGATGGCTGTTTGGGGTTTCGGCAGCTACTATGTTGCACCGTGAGTTTGAATAAACCCTGTGCATCAAAGATACCTCGCTGCCCCAGTCCCAAATGTCGCCTGCATCTTGAAATATGCACATGGCGTCGATCCAAAGATACCGAACGCCCAGTTGGTGCGAAACATGTAATGCATCTTGGAAAGTTTGTGGAAGAGACGACAGAGGCACTCCACCTAATAGCTCCTGATATGTCTCACGGTTCAGAGTCAAGGAATGGCCATTACCCCAACAATGGCTAAGTGTCGTGTATGGTCCGCTGGGAGGTGTTATTTTTGTCTCTACTAGCTGGACGGTCGTGGATTCCTCGAGCGTAGGCTGGTCAAGATCAAGCAACCGCGTTGGATACCAAGTGCCCTCACTTGGAGTGTTGCATTTGGAATGGTTCTTTAGACAGTCTGCGACCCAAGTTCTCGCAAGTGAAAAAGTTTCTGGTGATTTCGTACTTCCCGAGAGGTGCAAGGACTCAAGACGCTGATATTTTGATATCGTTTCTTGCTCTTCCTCAATTTCCATTTCTTCTGGATTCCCGTTAATTACGCTTCTGCTTCAACTCTAGGGCTGGGATACCACCTACTCCATGGGTTCAATTAGAACCAGTGACCATAGACGATCACCCCTATTATGGCACCTTCGACGGTCGGGGTTAATCTGAGGTGGAGATTGAGGTTATCCACAGTCGACGGCGTGGAGGACATCATCGTCATTGCAATGCGTCTTGCCATTGAGTTCTTGCTCCTTAGATAATTCTCATCAATTGACTGGTGCCATCAATGATCCCTGTGGAGCCAATTGTCTGACTAAGATATCCAACTGGATTTTGACGCTATCGGAGGGCCAAATGCAACGCGACCAAAACGCGACGGAGTCGTACGGCATGTGCTTGGGTATAACTCAGCACCAGCATAGCGAGTCACGTACTATACGCTCCCGGTTCTCTGGCAGTGACTTCGCCTTCTCGGCAACCCTGCTATCGACTAACCGTAATGCAGTGTATCTTCCGCCGGGGCAGAGGCACCTTTCTGTACCAGCCACGCAATTTACCGCTGCTTAACGCTTTATCTGCTAGCACTACTTTATGAATCCAACGTACATTATTCTTGCCAGCGGGCATTAGCTTTCATATGAATTGTCTTACATGCCAGGTGGGCACACCTTGAATTGAAACCATGGAGCAGACGGGTACACTTGTACCCGGTGCTTTCCATACTTTCGCTACCATGATCATCTGTCCCAATCCCAAAAGGGTGCTCGCAGCAGGAAATCCCGTTTCCAGGATGACCTAGCCGCCTGCCCAACTCCCCTCTCAATCCCAGCAATGGGTGGTAGGGTCGAACCGGGATCGATAATGGTACTGCACAAGTAGTACTTAGGTTGGCTAGTCCTTTGCAGCAGAGGTTCCTTAGCTACATGTCACCCGCGGAGGGGAACGGGCGGCTGAGAAACACCGCCTCGCTGTACCTAAGGCATCTCTTATGGGATAACCCGGAGAAGGGGCATTGGATCTCTCAGGAACACGATCCCCATACCGAGAGAACCCCCCCCCGGGTGGGCTGCAGCTGTGAGTTACGGAGCCCGCGAGCTCAGTCGTGGACACTGACGATGGAAGAGGTCGGCATATGCTCCTCGAAACTGTAATGGAAACCATACAAGGATTAAGGGTCGCCCCTGCCACAATGTATTAACCCAAGCCGAGCTATGATATAAAAAACGGGAAGTAGGCAAGTGGGGGAATCAATAAATGGCACATGGCAGGGAGATAACATAATACTAACACAGTTTTGGTGGAGTATGCACGGCTAGGTACCCGTAGGGTCTTACTAAGTGGCGGAGCCACTTAGTAGGGCCGAAAAATCTGGAACAGCCAGAAAAAGTTGGAACAGTGTGACCCCCCTAAAACCACAGCCAAAAATGGCCGCCGATGCTGCAATTGATTCTGACAGTCGTTCAAGCAATTTATTACTGAGAAAATAGATATCCTAGGAGCTGAAGGTCTCGCGAAAATGACTATGTCATCAAATGCCGTGAAAAATGTGCCCTTGCGCCGGAATCGCAGCCCGTGTGCAGACATGTAACCAACTTAGCTAGGTCTTTGAGGCCGCCCTGCCACCGCAATTTATATGGTATCGTGTCTGTGAGAGCCGTCACGATTCCTGAGGCTGTAGCGGAATGTCTCTAGGTCCTTCATTATATGCTTGTACGTAGGCTGGCGATGTTGTGTGCGGCGTTTTGGGCATGGTGTTTCTGGCCCCTCATTCACTTCTTCCGACCAACTGAGCGGCGGCGAGGATCGTTCCCACGGCTGCAAATCTTGTGATGCTATGATAATTTCGATGTCATCGTTATCACCTGACTCGCCTCTATCGTATATATTATTTTCGGGCTCGAGGAAGTTCTCGTTAGTGTCGTCTTCGTCATTGAAGTCGCCGAAGTTGGTGGGGCTGAAGGAAGCATCACATTCCAAGTCACGGCGTAACGCAGTCAGCTCTGTAGCCTCAGAAAGAGGTTTGGCTGCATAGTGAAGCTTACGGATAGCTGCTTGAATATGAGGATCAGGCTTGGTATCGATGATAAAGCCGTCATTATGTTGCCTAAGGAGGTCGAGATACTTTTAGCTGGAGTTTTCCATATCTAGAAAGTGATCCTTCCGGCCAGTTAGCTCTAGCCACTTCTTAAATATAGGGACCTTCTTCATAACGCCGTCAACTTCAACTTCTTTATTAGAAGATCGCCATTCTTCCCTCAGCTTATCCATCTCTTTCTTCAAGGTTGCCCGGTGGCCTCGTAGCTCGCGGCGATGACTCTTTTCAGCCTCAACTCGGAGGGTCTCTTCCTGTTGCTGCCGGATCTCAGCTAAGCTCGAACTCGTGATAAAGCGGCTTTGGGGCTTAACTGACTTGCCGCGGCGACGGACTCGTGATAAGCGGTCGATGCGTTCTGCGCAGTTATGACAGAAGGCAGCAACTTTAGCGTTGAGAACAGCAGCTTCGTGAATAACTGAGCAGACCTGCCGAAGGGCAGCACGTGACGGCGAGCTCAGCAACTGACTGTATTTAGCATCAAGATGCTATAAGGTATCTGAGGCTCCTTGGAATCGTATTTCTGGTGGGAGAAGTAACTCGTAGGCAGGGTCAACAGCCTCACGCTGCTTTCTCTATACTAACACCAACTTCATAATTACCGGTATGCTATTTGGCGGGAAGAGACCGGTTTTCTCGGACCCTAATATAATATTATATATACTAAAGCCAGCATCAAAGATCTTTTGGAAGGTAGAGACGAAATCGATGCAGTTAAAGGCAAGGTTACCTTCCTGAAGAGACTTGCAGATAGCTGCTTGATGTGCATTCTTTAACGGCTGAAAGACACCAATATCTATCGGCTGTATGATGTGGGTTGAATGCGGTGGCAGCATCACAATCAGGATGTTAAATTGAATGCAATATTCGATAAACTGAAAGGATAAGTGCCCTGTGAAGCCATCGATGACTAGAAGGCGCCAGATCTTCTCCTCTTCAGGATGGTAGTTAGGCGGCTCATTGACTGTAACTTCAGCAACGCCGTCAACACACTTCCACTCATTACAACCAAACCAGTCATTAAGTGTGACCCCAAGTCTCGAGGCTTGTGCTGACTTCATCCAGGAAACCCAGTTGAACTCGTAAAGCCAGTCAAATATGACTTCGGCGTTGCTGAATGCTATATCTATCCGTACGAACTGCATATTATTATCAGCTTCAACAGCGGCGAAGTTTTCCGTGGGAAATAACTTGAAGATAAGCCAGAGAGGAATAGAGTCTCCTACTGCATTTCCTGCGCCGATAAGGGTGCAAGACTCACGATTAGCTGGATCCAGAACTTCAGGGCGAGAGGCATACATTGTGCGCACAATGAGGACCTATACGGTCTCTCGAAGGCAGCCGATTCGAAGGCCAGCTTCATCTTCATTCCAGATCTCTGAGGCGCCAATTCTCTTGGTTTTAATGAGTTCCTCAAGATCCTTAAAGAACGTAGTCATATCAGCAATATCTGTCGATTCGAATGACTTCCGCGACTTCTCAACAGCCTTCAGGAACGAGCCACAAAGCTTTGGGTGGTCTTTGCGAAACTGGGGATACTAGGCCTTTGAGACTGGAGTCGATTCCGGGTCTCTTTAAAGCCGGAAGCTATTCGCAGCCGCCTCAACTAGCGGCTTGGAGGCAGGAAACCCGGCGCGTTCCATCCACCAAACGTATGCCGCGATGGCATCGCCTTCAGCAGGCGTCAACAACGTCGGGCGGCCTCGAGGCCGGGATATATCGAAAGAGTTGCTTTCCAGCTTCTTCAGCTGCCTATGGACTTCACTTGTGCTGACTTCATAGATGCGTGCGGCGGTACAAAGAGAGAGAGGGTTTTTCCTGACCCGAAGGCGGGCGTTGATGGCTCTCTGGCGCAGGATCTCGCGGGCGGCCTTTTGGCCTTGGATTTGCTTGATGGTATCGGCAGAAATCATCATGAACAAATTTGGTATGGATTACACCTCGTGGTGTCGATGAAATGATTGATTTTACGTAGTGAAGCGTTGATATTTACGACAGCTTGCGGTGGTGGGGTGTTCCAACTTTTTCTGACTGTTCCAGATTTTTCGGCCCTACTAAGTGGCGGAGCCACTTAGTAAGACCCTACGGGTAATCGCTTTTTTCCCCACCGCACGGCAGGTAATGCTGTGGACCTTGGCGGGAGCAGGGGTTAGGGTCGCCGGGGAGGACAGATGAGGCGGCAAGTGGGTCACAAACAATTGGCACACTTTATGGGGACTGTAGGCATAAAGCAAAATCATGGTCGAATTTGTAACTGTGGCTTGGGAGATGTCGATCATACCCGAGTGTGTCCAGAGCTGAGCTCTCCTTTCCAACAGTGATGAGCAGGCATCGAATGTCGGCAGCCAAAGTAACCCTTTTGGACTATGCTTGCATCGGAGTTCACCCTAGTGGAGTTCACCCTAGTCGAACGACGGGCAGCGCACATGGACCTGGCAAGGTGGGGTGCATCAATTCCCAGAACAGCAGGGGGCTGCAGGAGCGGGACGAAAGTCCCTTTCCCCGCCCACTCGTGCAAGGATGCTGCATCTTAGGGCGTACGCGTCGGACCGCGTTTCTTGGCGAGTCTCATCCTGACCGACGTGTGGTGGTCCTCATGCCATCGTGAAATTTACGATCGCACTACGAATAGGGTACATGGCCCCTGCACTCCCCACAAACGCGTCCTGTCCGCTAGCTCTATCGTCTCATCTTAAATTGCGGGCTGCGGAAACTAGTTCAGGGTCACTTTCATCAGATGTCAACACGACTTCGCGGCATGAGTTCCCCTACGACGGGTGCTCCTTCAAGTTCCCGAACATACGCAGACGAATTGTACCTGTGAAGTTTCTTCCAAAACATAAAAAGTTTTCCTTGTACCTCCAGGTCCCATCTAATGGTGCCCTCACATTTTCGTAAACCTGTATTGACGATCAATAGGCCAGCACGCCCCGCACTGCTAACCCTGGCAATATCCACCACCAGAAGTCTGCCACGCCCATCTCGTTGCAGCCATGACAAATATTTTGGGATCATGGGATCTATCAGCCACCGCGGTTATCGGTGAAAGGCGGCAAAATTAAATTAAAATTTGATGATTGGGCAACAGATTGTCCTGTCTCGACGTCTTAGGTTGTCGGTCTGGATCCAAGGGATAAACCGGTCGTGGGGTTTATGTTGGCAGTAGGATCAGGAGCGTCGTCGAGCGATGGTCGTGGGGTCACTGGGGTGTTGCGTCTGATAATGGTCAATCGGACTGATACGTAGTAGTCAGGTAAATTGAGGTAATCAAGTTGTATTGATAGCTAAGGAGCTTCATAGTTCTATCTAATGTGCCGATGATCGGGGCTATATACTCGGGGCGCGTATTGCCTATCAATGAGGCAATCGCGGGTCTCAGTGCTGAGAGTGTTGCCCTCAGTGGTGAGAGTCGTGAGTGGGCTCATGGAGATCAGGTTGTCATGCAGGAAAAAAGTGGCCCCCCCACAGGTGGGTCCCTCTTACCGCCACGCCTGACCGCCCTGGCCGGTTCCTAGGCCGTAACAATTTCCTATACTTTCACCTGGACCAGTGGCCCTTGAGCATACCTGCTCCTACCGCTCCTCCTACAGTTCCGTCAACGGCTTCAGCCACGACCCCTCCAGCCCACCGACACGGCGTGGAGCGATGAGCATCGATTAGTTTCACTCGGAACCACTCAACGAGAACAAGACCTCGTTGGAGGTGATGAAAATCAATTTTCTATGCTCCCCGATCCTACTATCTCCTATAAGCCAAGGTGAATTTCCTACTTCCCTACTTCATCATGGTCTTTCGAGCCGACCTCTCCCGCATCAGTCTACCGACGCGAAGGAGACAGACAAGTCAGGACGTGGCAAACCGAAAACGGCATCAAGATATCATCGAAAGAAATCGCCGAGTTGATGCATGACTTTACTAAAGAAGAGATAAAAGTGATATGCAGAGTGAGTCAATCACCTTTCGGTTCTGCTCCTTCGAATAACAAATCCCCTCTTAGATTAACTCAATGGCGAGATGTTCCCAATGCAAAGCCGACCTGATTCGGATGCGTGGGTCGAGGGCCGACCATTGGCTTGCTGGGCCTTGTGCGCACAACTTCTTCTTCTGTCTGGACCTTTCTAGGCCGCCCTCGGCGTCTCGGCTGTTGTTTATCGGGCATGCTTGTTCGGGAAAGGCAAAAGTGATGAAAGTGAAAAGGACAGCTTATCAGATACAGATAAATGCAATAGTATTGATGTAATGAACGAACGTTCTGTCGATTGACTTGGTTGTAAACAAGTAAATCAAGTTTTAGGGCAGTATTGTTGGGAATAACTGAATACAAATAGAGACCATCGCATCTGCGCGAGAAGATGAACGAAAATTACACCTTATATAGAGGAAATTACCGGTCACCATGCTATTACCTTTCAGTCCCAACACAAGTCTCGAGATGAACTTGATATCCCTGCTTTCAGTCAAAGCTTACTTTACCGCTTCCTTGGCGTTTTCCTCCACTTCCTGCCTCAACTTCCTCTCCCTCTCCTTCAAATCCTCGGGCATATTAATGTCCCCAAAGTCTTCCATCTCTGCGAGTCTCCGCATCGTCACCTCACCGTCCTTGAACGGAATTTTCTTCGCCCAACTCAAAGCCTCCTCCGCGTCCTTCGTCTTCAGAATCCACCATCCGCTCACATGCGACTCTCCCTCAACGTCGAAGGGACCCTTGGTCACCTCTGCAGGCGATGCAGAGGAGTATTTGATGCGGTAGCCGTCAACAGTTGGGCGTAGACCCTCTCCACCAAGGAAGACGCCAGCAGCGTTCATTTCCTCATTGAACTTGGCGATGTCCTTAAACGTCTCGGGAGAGGCGACGTTGGATTCAGTCTGTTGAGAAGCTTTGATAAGGAGGATAAAGCGAGGCATGGCGATAGACTGGTTCTTAGAATGGTGCCCGTTGCGAGTAGTCGCAAAGATTTGTCAGGAATAGAATGTCGTTTGAGATGAACGAATTGCGGAATTCTCGGAGACGTTGCTGTCTTAATGTCCTTGGTAGGTCAATATAACTCCCTTCGGAGTCAGCTATGACTTTAAAACCCGAAACATCGACCATAGGCGAGTACTCGAACTCCACATCACAATCACTTTCAAGGGCGCCAGGCTGATCGTGTTCTTCGCTTCGGTGTGCTGCCTAGCCCACTGTAAGCCACTTAGGCAGAAAGTCCACAGTAGCGAAGCGCCAAGCACATTCATTGGTGTCCCTTCTGTATGGCGTTGGCCATGAGTCACTGTGGGTCTTGATCACGGATGCGTGAAAATAATTACCTCTTTACCACCTTATAAAGCATGGTGGTATTTATCAAGCCCAACGCCGTTCACGGTAGTATAGATATGTAACTGCGTCGTAATTGGATACAGTTATCTATCCCTTTAGCTAATACTACACAATCATTCAATGCAGTTTAGATTTGCGCGAGAAAAAACTTTTTTGGAAGAGTGCAGGAGGGTGGACATAAGTTCACTGGATAAGAATGTTTAAAGACGGAGGTGGCAGCGAACGGTGGCATCGGCAGGACAGGAAGGGTTAACTATGATGCTTTCTTCGAAGCGGTAGGATTGGGAGCAGGCCTGCACGAGGCCAGCGGAGGATCACGGTACACACGGACATCAGGACACTTCAGGTGGCTCCACCAAAGGTCGGATCGAGAAGAAACATCAAAACGAGCTTGAGAAAGAGCGTCCCGTCGTTGGCCCGGAGGGGAGGTGCAGTTGCGTGGCGGGATGCTGTGAGCCGGCAAACCAGAGGTGTTTCCGCATCGTGCCTAGGTCTCCAAGGGACAGTTTGGCCCTCAGGGTTAATATAAATTATGTAGTGGAAATGCAAAAGGCCCTGGTCTATGTCCAGACTATGAACTTGTATTCTGATTCTATGCTGAGTGAGTATTGCTGTACTCCACAGAGTGGCTTTGGCTGAAGTGCTTTGTTCTAGACGACATCGAGCTTCATGGATTCCGCGAGAGTCCGCTGCCCCGGAGGCTTTCTGCCCTTAGAATTCGCCCTCTTTTCAGCAGTTCCTTTGGTCATTCCAGGAGGAGCGCGAATCCCGTGGTCGTTGAACAGATGATTGTACGCGTTGTGAATGCCATCAGCTTCGAAATGATGTGGATGTGGGTTATTCTTGCGAATGCACGCTCGGCATATCCATCTGCGGTCGTCTTCCTTTTGGATGTCATATCCAAATTGCCAGGCCCAGCAACGCGTCTCCCTGGCTCGCTCAGAGAATGCCCAGCCTAGGAAATGCCTCCAGAGCGTACGTTCGTACTGTTCATCGCTTGCGGAAGAGGTCGTCAGAGTCGAGACAGGGGTCGAGGTTGAACGGGTAGGATACGGCGTCGGGCAGGACGTTGATTCGGCAGCGGACCCGAAGCCGCTGTAGGAAATGTCGAAGCAGGAATCAGGCGAGGTCATGGTAAATAATCTCTTTATCATGTCAAAATCGCAAAATATGGTGCAGTAATGGGTCAACAGCAGGTCATCAGGTGAGCGCGAATGACGCGTCCAACGCGGCCAGTTGGCACGATATGCCCTTATCCTGCAGATGTTTCAGATACCTCCTTTCAAGCTAATTTGTTGTGGACAAGCACGTAGCGAGTGTCATATTGGGGTCGGGTAGGAGATAAATCCCTAACAGCCTTCAAATCACGAGATCGCGCAGTATTGAGATATTGAAGGATCTGGACGCGTTTTTAGAATCAACTTGTGTCACATTGACGGCTACGGCAAAAGTGGAATGAACACTCCGCTAATGCGTAGTGCAATGATGGCTTATACTGGATGTGACAACTTGCCGGAAGTTATTTAATGGTATAAGTGTTGTATTATAAATCCAAAATTTGGACAGTCGAACCTGATATGTGCTGGAAATGTAGTTGCGCAACAGGAAAATATATAACTGCTGACGGCCCTCATGACGATCCGGTACTCACGGAGCAAACCTTAAGTATACCTATCGAGACTTATGTCACCCCAATGAGAAATCCCAGGACATTCGAATGGTACTTCCTGTATTGTATGCATTCTAAAATTGCGCTGTCAGAAGTTTCTTGGTGTTTTGACATAGGGTAGCAACATTGCAGAAATTGAGGGGCACAGCAGTCTCTGTTAGAGGCAATCTGCCAAAATATATGGGCGCCCTTAACTATCCCACTTCTAATCCACCCAATCCACCCACGACATCGTCGAGTGGATTCGGTGGATTAGCCAATCCACTGAGATTTTGCCAGTGGAGTGGACAGTGGAATCATTGAGTGGAGTGGCTTTCAACCCTGCCGTTACCACTAAGAGAGAGATACTGTTGGCTCGCTAACATATTCAATTTGATTCATCACTAAGACATTATTCCTAACACCCTACTGGAGCTTCTTTACAATTGCAACATGAATATTAACCCGGCTCCTGCAGCAGCTATGATGGACATAGCCATCTTCCCAGCGCCGCCGGTAGCGGAGTCGGTGGACGACGACGCACCACTCGTGGAAGTAGATTCAGAAGCCTTAGTTGTGGCTGGCTTTGTAGCCTCGACCTGAATGCCTGAGACTATGGCCGTGGCCGAGGCCACGTACGAAGTGGATGTGAAAGAGCATTGCGACATGATCTTATCGACATCTATTACTTGACTGTTAGCTATCTACATGTAGCCGTACTCGAACGTGCTATTTAGGAGTCCATACCTTCTGTCGACTGGCTATTTTGGGACATGCAGCTCGCGCAGAGCGCCAACACGGCAGCAACGTCGAAGCTGGTATTCGTACAAATACAGTTTGCCTCGATAGCCTCTTCATCAGACTCGTTGCTTTCGCGGAGGCGCAATTTCCTTCTTTTGTCATTATCGTTGTCGGTCTCATTGGGGTCGATATCGCATGTATTGGTAAGATCGACAATGGGCTGGCAGATAGTCGTGCATGCTGATGGTACATCGTCTGCACGGAGCTCTTCTGCTAAGGCAGCAGGAATGACTGCAGCCAGGCCAGCGAGAAAAAATGTGGGATGCATTGGGAAAAGAATATGGTGGAGTGTTGATAAGACTCGGACTGTTGATTGATCTGAGTTGATTGTGATATCGAGGGTACCAACTCGAGAGAAACTCCATCCTTTTATACTCAACCCAACATGTATGAAAGTTAACAACCCTTGGGACATGCCACCGTTCGAAAATCCCAACTAGCCAATAGTAACCAGCCTAAATCATATTACTAGTTGACAAGGGCCTCGGCCTTGTCAGTAATGTTTGAGCTATTTCAAGGCTTGAAACGATACGTCTAAAAATACCCAAAGTCAACTGTAGTCGCACAGAGGATAGATAGGAGGAGCTACCAATTGTCGTCGAGGCATGAGCCAGCCACTACACCATTCTGTTCCGTCATCCCCTGACGTTTGAGATAGTGTATCATGAGCCTCCTCGCTGAAAGAGTGCTTGAGCGTCGGAGCCCCTGATCTTTTTTTCTTTCACTTTTTTAGCTGCACTAGCACAAGCCATTCACTTCGTTGACTAATTCTAAAACGTATCTCTTGAGCTAGTCAAGTGCCGAAACGATGGCGCTCAGACTACCCAACAGCTTAGTCAAGCTAACAAAGGGGTAGTACTCGTCGCATCGTCGTTTGACCCCGCGAAACATCCAGGACATCAAACAACTAATCCTAACCGAGGTAGCATTGCCGCCAACAGAGCGACTAATCGCTCAGGACATCTCGAATACGGTGCTCTACTACATAGTCGCCGTAGAGGAAAGGTTGGAACTTCTTAATGAGGCAACAATCGAAGAACTATAATCTCGGAACTGGCCAGGAGGCAACAAAAACGGCCAAGGGTCCTGGTAGAAGCTTCAGGCGACTGCAACATGTTGTTGTTGTTGTTGTTGTTGTTGTTGTTGTTGTATTATTACCGTCATGAAGATATCTACTAGAGATGTCTACAGAATCCCCGAGGGGCAAGATGACGTGCTAGGCTGGTGTCAACAGCAGAAGAGACCTAAGTACAATAACCCGGGGCCGGAGCTGTAGGCACTACTGGCCTATAGCTCGGGCCTACAGTCCTAGACTGCAACCCTTCTTCCTCTTCCATCTAGCAATTAGGCGGCCCTACTTGACCTATTATT
The DNA here is from genome assembly GCA_020744155.1 of Ilyonectria sp. MPI-CAGE-AT-0026. NCBI lineage: Eukaryota > Fungi > Ascomycota > Sordariomycetes > Hypocreales > Nectriaceae > Ilyonectria > Ilyonectria sp. MPI-CAGE-AT-0026. The sequence goes on along the minus strand of JAGPNQ010000026.1, from coordinate 718,545 downwards.
TCGAGCCCGATATCCGTCAGCGGATTGTCAGGGCGGGTGTCGGCATACCCATGTTTATTAACCAGCTTGGAATTCTCCAGTATTCCTATTCCTGCCTGCCGGCATTCAAAACCTCCAGAAATCGAGATCCGTATGATAGGAATAACTGCAGATGGGAAAACCTCGCGGGAACTCATAGAGGGAAAAACCACTGCAGCTAGCATCCATTGATCAGGGCCATCAAGCCAGAACCCTGATGCCTACAAGTAGCCCGATTCTGTGACCTCTTGTAGACCTGGATTCACAGCCAGGATCCGTAGATCGAGGCATCTAAGACCCAGAGGTCATAGTAGCCTAGGCCCGGAGGCCAAGGCAGGTGCTAAGACGCGGTGGCCTTATGCACCTACGTGCCGAGACATAGAGGTCAGGGCAGCTTAGGCCCAGAGGTCTAAGCAGGCAGGGTAGTAAGACGCAGTGGCCTTACACACCTAGGTGCCGAGGCCCGGAGGCCAAGGCAGCTCAGGCCCGGAGGCCCAAGCAGGTACTAAGACTAAGATATAGCCTTATATACCTAAGTGCCGAGTCGTAGAGATCAGGGCAGAGGTCGACGCCCACCTAGATTGAAGCTGGTGTCGTGATTGCTGTTGGCTGCGATAGCTATACCTGCTGCGAGGTCTAAACCAGCATTACAGCATGTATAAGAGCCACAGCGGTGTCGTTTGGCCCCCGCAAGCCGTGCTGTGAGTCTGCTGCTATCTTAGCTGCCCAGCTGGTCTGGGCAGCAGGCTTCGATCATAGCCGGAGCCCTTGGACTGTGGCTGCAGCTGCTGCGTAAAGGAAGTCAACCCTCTCAATCCTTCCTTTACTGCGTTGTTAGTGCCCGATGGGCACCAGCTGCTGCAGCAGCCAAATTTGGTGGGCCTGAAAATTTTTCCACGCTAGTGCTAACAGCCGCTAGTCAGGAAGAATTTTTACAGGAGAGAGTTGAGGCGACTGCAACATGAGGCTATCGCAGCATTGACTAGCCTTATCCATGCTGGAGTGAACTTCAAAGCCGTAAGGACATTCCGCTGTGCCAGCTCTAACGCCTCAAGCACCTCTGCTAGATTCGGCTAACCACTTTTAGTGGATGTACTCTAATTTTTCTGCCTCCAAAGTTGCACTGCGGCTGAGGCTGTTACAGTAGACGAACTCGCAAGGCTTGAGTTACTGGAAGCACCTCCCAGATACAAGTCCTTCGACGCTGGGGTAACAAGTTGCTAGATGAGGCAGGAACTACGGTATGCTTAGCTAAGGATGATCTAGATCGATACAAGGCCGTTCCATGAATGTGCTTGGATCCTGCCAGAATGACGCAGCGCCACGCGGCCCACGCTGCGCCGCGATATCCTCGCTTCTTCACTGCTGTTGAGTAATAACAAGCTTGAGAATCCGTTCCGTCCGCGTTGTTCTCGTTCTCAACTCGCTCCTACCGGTAGCATGTTCTTTTTCCCTCGTAGTATCTCCCTGGACTTGTAATACCCCTCTCGTGCCGCTCAGTTATCCGTCCAGATCTATCGGACCCGCGGCCACAGAACCGCCCCCCGGGTCTCTCATGCAGTAGTCGAAATTTCCATCCGCATTGTTGCCCCAGTACTTGGGAAACTTGATTTCTGGACCAACGCCACCCAAAGCGGTGTACGTGAGGAGAAATACAAGAATCTGCGTGCCACCATCGAGCGCGGCTGCCAAGACATAGTTGTACTTTATGAACCAGTCTGGCTTCCATCGACGGAGCCAGAATTGGCTCGCGAAGCCGATGGCAAAGTACGAAAGCATGGAGGACGAGATCCCAACGCTGAGAATTCCCGCGTAGGCGAGGATAATGGGCGTGTTAATCTTGGAGAAGCCGATTCTCGGATATGCCCGATGAAGTGTATGGAAGATGAGCGGCGGGAGGAAGCCGAGGAGCAGACCGATGGGTACGAGTCCATAGCGAGAGCCTGGGGAGAACATTTCCTTGGCTAGAGCTCCCCATGCGATTGCCTAAGCGATTAGTTTCAGTCCATGATAAGCAGCAGGGGTGGGTGACGTACTTGGGAATTGAACTGCTGAATGTTTTGACCGGACCAGATATTAGTACCCTGGATGGACAAGAGAATGTCTCTCTGGTTGGTGGTGATTTCGACCATCATGATATAATTAACAACAGCGCCAACCAGAGTACCAACCACCTGGGCGCAGAACGTCGCTTTCGGCGGGAGCTTTGCGTACTGCCCAAACTTCAAGTCCTGCACCATACTGATGCCCTGAATGACCGAGTTATACCCAAAGAGGGTAAAGTACATGTTTGCAAGCGGCTGGCCGGGATGGAGGTAACCCCCAATCATCTGCACGATCGGCTGCACGTTCCCCTGGTATCCCGTAAGTGCGACCTGCGCGCCGAAAAAGAGGATAAAGGTTCCAGCCACACCGAGGCTGGTGAAGAACCCGTACCAGGGAAGAGTCGACTTTGCTGCGTATATGGCAATGACACCCATGATGACGGATAGAGTGAGAATACAGGCGTACCACCAGCTAGGACATTCAGGATATGCCAGCATTAGTTGGTAATGGGGATCTTTTTCCTCATCGATATCTCGGCTGCTGTTGTCTCGAGATTGCCAGAATCTCAGGTTCCATGACCGTGGCGAGAGCAGCTGCCGAAGGCTGCTGGGTGAGAGGAACGAGTACCCAGTCTTGAGATCATCCCAGTTCCAGAGCAAGAGATGACTAACGGTTGCAGTGACAGCAAGGTTGGTCGTAAAGAGGAACATGGCATAAGTCCCCGCAAAGAAAGGAATGCCCTCGGTTTCCAGTGCAGACGGCAGCAGCACATTTTCGTCATTGAGGATTTCCGTCTGGTTATACACGACGTAGTTGGAACTCGTCGAGTTTTGAGAGAACAGAAGCTGGGAGAGGAATGGAAAGTCTCGAGCTTGCCATACATTCCCGTAGTAGACGCCGAGGAACAGGAAGATGCAGATGATATACCCAGCCAGGCTGTTTGTCAAGGTCACGAGCGGCGTCCACAACGGCTTGCTGGAGATAAACTGCCAATCCAACCCTAGCGACAGCACTCCAAGTCCTTCGTTGCCGTTAGATCCGCCAAAGATGTTGGTGAAGACCATACTATCCTGCTTCGCCAAGCAAAAGACGCTGACACCGGTCAGAATCGGCATGACGTACTCGGGTAGGACCTCCCAGACGAAGGCGGCAATGAGGATCCACCAAAAAAAGCGGAGGCGGTTCCTTGTCTCCCTGCGGTCGCGATGGAGTGTCTCCAGCAAGGTGTTCATCGGCAGGAGGCTGGGCCATACCATCTTGGTGGGATACACTAAGACTCGGCGCAGTAGTCCGGCAAAGCCATACCCGACACACTGCGAGGAGACAACGAGCAAGATGGAGATGAGGACGTTTGGCGCTCTGTCGTAGAACAGCCTCTGGACGGCAATGACCTCGACGGCTAGGGCAGTCTGGGCCCCCGACGAGGCGATTACGACCATGGCTGCGTGTTCCTTCATATTGAACGGGTGAGGATTGAACCACCGGCCGATGAAACCTGTTTTCGGAATAACCCACTCCAGGAAGGTGCCGAAAATGTAGCTCAAGAGGGCGAGGAAGATGTTGGACACGTCCAGTGTGACAGGGCGAAAGAAGTAGATCGTCTCCATAATGGCACCGAAGATGCCCAGGCCAATACCTACGAAAATGAATATCAGTAACGCCGCCGACGAATTTGGGAGTGGACCCACCGATGAACCACATCCGGAAGGTCCATGGATTGAGCAAAGGGTCGTCGTCGGCATGGATCACCTTTGTCACCAAGTCTTTCTCGTCTTCGATCCTGTCTGGCCCGTTGGACCACATGGACCCATCATCCGAGAGGCTTTCGGCCTCAATAGAAGCCTGGACTTTCTCAGAGGAGTCGTGAGAAATGCCTAGTCGAGTCAAGGTGGTTCGAAAGATGCCGGGTTTGGCTGGAGGCATCCGGAGAGAGGCCATCTGCTCGACTTGGACTGCGTTTTGGGGGAAAATTTATAAAATAAACAGCGCCGGCGCTGAAGTGAAGAGATACGGGAAGAAAAGGACAATATAGATTGACTGCTTGCAGCGAGTCAGGGTATTAGTTGTTCAACAACCGCATCAGTAACATATATATCCGGGGTCCTGCGTCTTAAAGGAGGCCCAAGCAGACTGCTCCAGGTCATCATTCTCTCTATAATGATAAACCCAACGTGAGAGTTCATAGCGATATCTATTAATAGAAGGTGTACGTCTTCAGTCTGAATCTGCTGCACGCAAACAGAGAAAGCCGTCCCCGAAGTGCATCAGGTTTGTTTCCACACAAATACCCCGCGATAGATATGGTTAACGGCAACTCAACTGTTGAAACGGCCCGGCGTTTTACCAAACGCAACCCAACCCCCCCTAGTCCCCCCAAGTCCAGCGCCGCTAGCTAACCCCACCCGTCCTGTCTCACCAACACGTCATCCACGACGGCCAAGACTCGCGCTCTGCTCGAAGAAACATTTAACAGCGGTTCCCAGTTTGACATTCGACACACTTCACCTCAAACCGCCTTCTTAGCCATCTTCATTCATCGTTATCCTGATACCCATTCCCATCCTCTACCATGGCGGACGCTGACGTGATTGTTTTCAACGTTGCCACATTCCTGGCGGCCCTGTTCCTCCTCGAGTTTGGGGCCGATAAATTCATCGATCACACGGCTGTAGTTGCGCGTCGTACGGGGCTTCCTGAGACCGTCGTTGGGCTTCTCACAGCCGGCGGGGAGTGGGAAGAGGTAAGCGTTCGGCGTACTTTATTGCGGATTGCCGCTAATGCAACGTAGCTGGCGGTTGTTGTCGCGTCCCTGGCGCGGGGCCGCTCATCCCTAGCCATGGGCAACGTGATCGGCGCCGCCATCTCCAATATCTTGGGCGCCTTCTCGCTCGGCCTGCTATCCTTTGAGACGGGGAGGGCGGCCCAATTTGACAGGAGCGCGCGGATATACTCGCTCGTGCTACTCGTTCTGACGACCTTTGTCATACCAATTCTCTATTTTCCAACGCATGTCATCTGGGAGGTGTGCGGTCCTGTTCTCATCGCCATGTTTGGAATCTATCTTCTGCTCGTAGGCCTGGCCATTGGCCGAGGGGTCCTTACGGCACCCGAAGATTCCGACAGTGATAGCGACAGCGACAGCGACAGCGACGCAGAGAGTGACGCTGACGTTGACAATGATCGCCACAGCAGTTCTGATGCAAGAATTGCCGTGAGCAGAGCGGAGGCTACAGAGACAGATCCGCTCATCAACCCTCGCGTGCCAAAGGTGAGAGCCGCTAGCCCAGGCCACCACCCAGAAGCCACACCTCAAACTGTTCCGTCGCGGCGCCGCAGACGCCACACTCTCGGGTATCATGGCCTCTACCTACTATTCGGATTCATCGCCATCTGTCTCGCCGGCTACATCCTCTCCCAAGCAGCGGCAAATATCACGGACCAGTTTGGCATCTCGGACGTTCTATTCGGCGTTGTCATCCTCGCCATCGCCACCACGCTGCCTGAGAAATTCATCGCTGTCATGAGCGGCTACCGCGGCCACCCCGGCATTCTCGTCGCGAATTGCGTCGGCAGCAACATCTTCCTTCTGTCGCTGTGTGTTGGCATTGTCATGGTTGACACTACGGGTGCTCTGGATGGAGGCAACGTGACGATGCCAGAACTGGTGGCTCTTTGGGGGTCGACGCTAGGTTTGACCCTGACAGTCTGGTTTGGAGCCAGGTTTTGCCGCTGGATTGGCGTGGCTATGTTGGTTAGCTATGTTGTTTTCATTGTGCTCGAGGTCACAGTTATCCACCGTGTGGCGAATTAGATGAGGTGTTGCTTTCGCATAGGACGCGGCCGTGACTTCAACATCCCCTGCCCAAGACACTGCGCTCCTTTCAGGGGACTCAAGCTGGCAGCCACTCCGAGCCCCTCCATAGTGATGAGGCATTCGAAAGGAGTGATTTTGCTTCAGTGTAATGTGGAAGTTCGCTATCTTTACCCGCACCATGGCAGATGAGGGGTTAGCCAACGAGGCTGCCAGCTGCCGGTTGCCTGCATTTCTCGGCTCTCATTGGGCCAGAACATCTGCCACCTCATAGCTTTGGAAGCTGTCTATATCACCTAAAAACCTTGTGGTTAGAAATGAAACAAATTACCTGCATCTGAGACAGTCAGTCCCTATCGCAGCTAACTGCTCTGGTGGATTCTATTGACCACCTCTGCTAATGTTTATGGGGTTTGAACCTGGCCCTGGGTGTACAGTACTTGTCTATTTCCCACCGCCGTTGGGACGAAAAGATCTACCATTGGCTCTTGTTATGGGGCCCTACTTCAGGGACAGTCCCAGGGGACCTAAGTTTGGGTCGCGACAACAACGTTCCAAACTTCCAGCCCTCATAGTTGCCATGGTCCTTGTTTCGGGCCTTGAATGAATGAAATTTATTCCGCCCGGGAGGACTAACCTCATAGGGCCAGGTGCGCTAGGCTATTTACAGTTCTAAGTTTATCGTTCGCGTCTCCCAGAAGCCCCACATTCTTCATCATCCGCTGATCGGTCTCGCCTCGCTTGACTCTTGTGTGACAGGCCTGCTTGAAGGCCAATTTCTCCAAGTGTTCAGCATCCTATTCTCAGCAGCTGAAGCTTGGTCTGCCAACTTGAGGCTGTTTGGTGTTAGTATCGCCAGGTTTGGCCGCTAATTTGGTTGGTTAGTGTGTTATCCGGTCTGGTTTGCATCGAGTCTCCTCGTATCTATGGCGAACTTAATTGCCGCCCGCACCGCCTGTAGGTTAGGTGCCCATTTTGGGCCATCCGATGCCGCCTTTCCTCCTAAAAAGAACGAGAGGTTTCCCATCTTTGCCTGTCCGATCCTTCGCATGCCTTCCCGCTGTGCATCCCACTTCATACACCGGAACAGAAAATGTTCCATCGTCTCTGCTGCTTGTCCACAGTCGCACATGTCCGATTCTGCTGCTCCAATCCTGTGCAGGTAGCTGTTGATCCTAGCCATTCCCGTGCGCATCTGTGAGAGCATGTCTGCTTCGCGTCTTTTCAGTCCATCGTAAAGGGAGCGTGTGTGTGTGCCTGGTAACGCTTTATCAATTCGCTTCGAATAGTTTCCGACCCTATCGGGCAGAGTCTTCTGCTGTTGCTGCTGTGCGATCGCCAGTCTCATCCGCGTAGAACGAGCTTGGTATGCTGCCTCCTTCAGTCTGTGTTTCCCCCGTGCGGCTCTTCGAGCTTCCGCCTTTGCTTCGCAGCCCATGGGGAAGTCTCTGTCTTTGGATGGTACCCACAGCATCTTGATGATGTTGCCGCTTTTCTGGAGTCGTTCGGCGTGCTCGTGGATCTCTCTGACGGTGCATTGTCCCGACTGCTGTCGAGGTTGTGCAATCACTTCCAATGCTGATCGGCTGCTCGTTATAACGGTCAACTCTCGATGTTGAAGTCCATCCGGCATGCATCTTAGCGCCATCGCTATAGCTTCCAGCTCTGCCGTATACACGTTCTGATCATCTCTCGAGCCGATCGTGATCGAGTACCTGGCCACTACTTGGCCCGGTCTGTTGCCTAGGGTATCACGAACGATGCCGCCCATGCCTACCCTTCCTGCCTTTTCAGAAGCACTGGTTGCCACCAGGATGCCCTCCATCCTGCTGGCGGTTTCTATCGCCATACCTCGGTCGAGGTCGTACCCGATGGGCAGGCGGCTGTGCCATGGTGGTAGTGTATATGCCTGGATTGTCTCCATTCGCTCAACTGTACTTCCTTCGTGTGCCAGCGCGAGCTTCTTCATCGGTGACATATATCTCCGGCTGCTTGACGTCTTGAGACCCGCGAGTGGATGCGTCTTTGGAAAAGTGTGCAGGTTGATGTAGAGCCTAGTGCAGGCTCGAGAATGGCGCTCCCCTATCGTGGGGATGCTTGCCTCTGCTTCCGCCACCACAGTCGCTGTTGTTCGGAAGGCGCCTGTGATCGCTTGGGCACCTACCTTCTGCGCTCTGTTCAGCCAGCCTAGTTCTCTTATCCCGCACGCATGCGCCCATACGGTGGAGGCATAATCCATGGCTGGTGCCACCGTCGCCGTGAAAAGCTGCCTTGCTATCCGGGGGGATAGCATCTTGAGCCTTCTCAGGCACATGGCCGCCGACAGCCCTTTGGCTGCTGCTCTGGCCATGTGTTCCTTGTACCGTAGCTTCGCATCTATCACCACCCCCAGGATCTTGGCGCTTTGTGTCGGTTTAACCTCTTTTCCCTTAATCACGAATGGCGTGTCGTTGGTGCGCTTAGCATTGCGCGTGAAGTGTACGATAGTCGTTTTGTCGCCTTCAAACGTTGCACCGCTCCGTCTTTCCCAGTCCAGTGCTCTGTCTATGATGGCCTGGATGCCTGCCCTATTTGTCTCCGCCGTCGGCCCCGTCACCCAGGCCGAGTAGTCGTCGACAAATGCCATCGAACCGCCCATGGAGTTGATCCTACTCTGCACCAGATCCGCGTTGAAAAACAGGAACAACACCGGCGACAGCGGCGATCCCTGCGGAAGGCCCGCTTGGGGTAGCGGCTGTCGCTCTGATGTATGGCCGTTCACCACGATGCTCGCTGTGCGATTTGAGCAAAACGCATCGATCCATTTGCTCAGCCACCGTGGTATGCCTCTGGCCTCCAGTCTTTGCAGAAGTCGGTCCTTGAATACGCCGTTATATGCGCCTTTGACATCGAAGCTGATGAGACTAACCACCTTGCGGTTTCTCCACGCCTTGTAGATATGCTCCTGCAGAAGCAGCAGTGCCTGCTCCGTCGACCGCTGTTTCCTTGCTCCAAAGTGGTTTGTGGGTAGGAGTCCGAACGTCTCGGCGGCGTACGAGATCCTGTCCGCCACGACCGCCTCGAGGATCTTGCCCAGCGTCGACAGCAGTGAGATTGGCCTCCATGCCTTGGCGATTGCGTAGTCGCCCTTGTCTGGTTTCTTAAGCGGAATGATCTTAGCGCTCCTCCACTGGTCCGGCAGTTCTCCCTCTATCAACGACGTTCGGAATAGATGCAGTACCCGGTCTTGGACCACTGGCCAAAGTTGTTTCCACACCATCGCCGGTAAGCCGTCTTCCCCAGGTGCCTTCCACGACTTTGCTGCCATGACCTTCTGCTCCACCTCGTCTAAGGTTATGTTCGGCATGTCCACCTCCGTCCGGCGGGAACGGGTACCTTCCTCTTCGATGACGGCCGGCAGTGGTAGGAAGAATGCGCTGAGCAACTGCTCCGCCTGTTCTGCTTTGTCCTTTGTCTTTGTTCCATCCGGCCTTTTGAGCGGCGGGATCTTGTCGCTCATGGTATCGCCTCCCGGTTTGAGATATTTTGCCGATTGCCAAATATTGGCTCCGTCCGCGAGAAAGTCATCCCAGTGTGACTTCTTCTGCTTCCTGATCGCGTCATGGTATTCTTTGCCTGCTTCCTTGGCTCTCTTTTCCAGGTCCGGGGACCGTTGACCTTTTCGGCGTTGTGATCTCGCCTGGTTTCTCCAGTACGTGTACGCTCGTCGAAGTCGGGTCAGATCTGTCGTCCACCACCTCTTCGCGTATGGAGATGGCTTTGCTAACGGCACGAGCTTGTCAATTGCTTCGAGCACAACTCCCATGAGGTCGTCCGTTTGGGTCTGCACACTGCCGTCCCATGGCAGCCATCGGAGCCTTTCCTCCACTCTTTCTCTGATTGCTGTCCACGGTGCGTTCTTGAACAGCCGTCGTTCGCCGGTTCTCCTTTCCGGCATACCGAGGTCGAACTCGGTTCGGATTGCTCTGTGATCTGAACCATGTTCCGTTGGGTGGATCCCGCATGCTACCATCTCCTCAGCCAACTCGGCTGACGCCAGTATCAAGTCTATCGTGCTCGAGTGTTCCGAGCTCTCCCACGTCTTCGTCCCCCGGGGGAGAAGGCTAAGTAAGCTGTGCTCCCCCATGAGACCGACAATCGGCTCTGCCTCACCTTGTCTCCTACCTGTCACGTCATCTCCTCCCCAGAGATGGTCGTGACGATTGAAGTCGCCCGCTAGGATCACGTCCGTTCTTCTCCCTGATGCGTTGCGGAACGTCGTCACTTGGGTATGCAGCATCTCCATTGTGGCCAGCAGCATCTCCTCGTTATCCCCCTCCACGTACACCGAAATCACCAGCATATCCCTATCAGGGAGTCGCAGCACCGCCCCCGTTAGGTCTGCTGACGCTATCGGGATCTGTTCCGCCTCTATGTCTCGTCGAATCCATAGCATGCTACGGATCGGCCACTGCCTATTATGCGTCTGCGTCGGTATTATCTTGGTCCAGGTGCTATGGTTGTTCGGTGTCGTCACCACCACGCCGTTAATGGTTCGCGCGTATGGTTCGGCAACGGCCAGCACTGCGTACTGCTGAAGGTCCTGGTCGTTCATCATGCTTAGTTGGACCACGTCTCTCTTTCGTACGTTGAGTTGGAATATTTGCAGATTAGTATGCATCGCCTCGTTCATTTCGTGCCCGGCAGTTTCGGCTGAACGCTTCGTGCGGCCCTCCGCAGGTAGCACATGACGGCTCTGCTACCTGGCATTGCCTGTGCTGGTGTCCTTGCTGTGCACACCTTCCACATACCTGCTCCTTCTTGTACGCGAATGCTTTGTGGCCAATGTTCCAGCACTTGTAGCACTGAACTGGTTCTTGGCGCCGCTCAAAGATGCTGGTGCTGGCCGACTCCCCGGCCAGGTGAAAGTATCCCTCCTCGAGGAGTCGTTTCGCGTCGTGTCCTTTCGTCACGTAGATCACCATTGACCCGTACGTCTTGCCGTTCTCCCTATTGCTGAGCCAGTGGATCTTGGCAATGGTTACATCGTTCTCCTTGCCCAGTGCCTCTGCGGCTCCCGGTAGTACGTTGCCAGGTGTGTCCAGGACTGCGGTGCGGTTTGCACCATCCACTTTGACCGGGTACAGTTGGTCCCTGAGAATCCTCGCACCCTTGACCACGGTCTTCTCTGCCGCCTCCCTGACTAGCTGCATCTCTGCCTCATCTCTGCAGATCACCTTGATGCGGTCTGCGTTTCTCACGTCCTTCACCACGGCTGCGCACCTCCAGTCCTGTCGGCCCTCCTTCTTTCGCATCTCCTCCTCGATGGCCTGTCGGATTCCTCCCACTTGTGCTTTGACCTTTCCCTCCTCGTTGACGAGCGATGTGTCGATGGTACAGAAGAGAGTATCGGTGAACGCGGACGGTGTTGTTCGCATAGACGATAGGCTTCGAAGGTTGCTTGGTTGGCTTGTCGGGGGAGTACGCGCTACGTCTGCATACGATGGCTGAGGGCTCGTCTGGGTACTATTGGCCGCAATGCCTTGGGCCACCATGTTCAACTGCTCTCGCAGTTGTTTTAATTCTTCAGTGGTTTGTTCTTGCGCCAGTCTAAGGTGCTCGTTTGTTTCTTGTATCGCTCTTAGTTCCTCGGCGGTCCGTTCATGCATACGTCTAGTTTCTTCGGCCTTCTTCCGGTCCTCGGCTGCCTCGGCCCTGACCGTCTGTATCTCCTGTTGGAGTCGTTGAGTCATTTCCAACTGGTCACTCACCATCTTCGTCGCCGATCCCTGGTTCTCCAGCAACGCATCCCAGAGCCTCTGCAGCATCTTCTTCTGTTCGCTCATTATATGGGTCGACGTTTCCTGGAGCATCGTCCGGAGCATCGTCTGGATTAGCGGCTCGTTGCCGCTCACCGCGCTCTCCATGGCCTGCAATCCCTCCACCGCATTGCCATAATCGTTGTCACCTGCTGCCATTTGCTCTGCGCCAGCATTCTTTGACGTTCCGGCCTTGCTTGAGGTTGCTTGCACACTTTTCTGGGCTTTCGCGGTCGGCTTCACGGCTCTCGACGAGCGACGCGTCGCAGCCACCGAATCCCCACCCTCGACCAGGATCTCCTCGACGGTCGCGTCCATCTCGCGATGCAACGTTCACGGCAGCGCCAGGCCCTTCTTTCGCCTGTAAAGAGTGTAAAGAGTGTAAAGAGTGTCTCGGTGCGTACCGTTTCGGGCCTTGTTGGGATTCAGGTGTCGGACCCGCGTTCCGGTGGCGTCCCAATTACCGCCTTATTTGTAAGCGCTAACCAGCGGAAGCTATTGACAAGCTAATACTGCAATCCGAACAGACTCAAGACGAGGATAATCCGACAATCCATTACGGCGTTATTGCCTCGGGAAACCAGCTGATAAAGGATGCTTCGGTCAGGGATAAGCTTGCCGCGGAAGAAGACATTCTATGCTTTAAAATAGAAGCGGCGGGGCTGATGAACCACTTTCCTTGCCTAGTTATCCGCGGTATATGCGACTACTCGGATTCACATAAGAATAAGGAGTGGCAGGGCTATGCAGCATGGCTTTAATGGTCGCGGAGAGTATAGAGAATTTGCATGCATAGCTTGAATCAATGCACCCAGTAGAACAGATCGACACCCAGAATTGCAACCTACCTTCTCATCGAGCAATTGATCTCTTAGCCTGAATAAGCCATTGACTAGCTTTTCCATAGTGTCTTGTCTTCTAAGATCGACTTGATCTATTCTAGTTAGCCATTTTCCTCATAGATATGTTGGAAACGTACCGACGATTTTCGGGCGTATGGGAAGCAGTGATGTAATTAATCAGGGCGATTAATTACCGATTCAATGAATCTGAATCCTTGGTTGGGATTATTTATCTGAATCAAGGCTGGCCAAGATTAATTAAGTTTCAATGATTACTTAATTAAAGTGGAGTCGATGTGCCAGATCGAGGATGGGTGTTCCTGCCTGCTGCAGTGCTGCTGCCTAGCACAGGAACAAGTGGCTGACAGATGCCCGCTGTTGCCTAAACTGGCTGTGCATATGGTATTTGGTGGTTACTATCCAAAAATAATTGCTGGACAGGTCAACTGTCAATGAATCATCTTATCGAACAGAGCGTAAATTTGCGAGGTGAGCTGTCAGCTGGTAAGCTCTCTGTCTGATAATATTGATCGTTATTAGATTCTGTCGGAGAGTTGTCTCTTGATTAGCCACGTTTAATAACGTCGACGCTATTAAACATCATGGTCTCTACAAATCCATTTTCTGTTTCTGTTAACGACTACGACTCTCTTGCCTTGACAGAGAAGCCCGCTGAAGACTTAGATGCCGCTGGAGACTCTCCTCAAGCCTCAGAATCCTCCTCTGCTACGGTGCCTAGAAAACGCTTCCGCACCCCTACAATAGTCGATATCTGGTCAGAAAGTCGTCAGCCAAGCAGCCATGAACCTGAGCGCAATAGGCACGGCCAGAAGATATGGTACTGCAGACGCTGTACCTACTCTCAGACCGCTCACAACAGAGTTCGAGGCCGTCTTCGGGATAAGCATTACATCCAGATTTCCGAGCAACCTACGGCAAAGAAGCTTAGCCAGGAAAACGCAATCGACAGACTATTTAGACAACAAGCTGCGAGACAGGAAGGGCATAATCTTGAGCAGGAGAAACACCTTCTTGCTGCTGTGGATGAAGATTCGTATAATCAAGCCCTGGTCAACCTCCTTACCGCGCATAGCCTTCCACATAGCCTCGTTGAGTGGCCGGAATGGTACGCCCTACTTCACACAGTCAATTATATGGCTCCGAGAGTCGTCACACAAAGCCGTGGGCAAGTCCCAAAAAGGCTGGAAGCGAGTTTTACGACGCATCGTGAAAATCTGATATCAAGGCTGAAGTCTTCACTCACGCAAGTACACTTTAGTATTGATATCTGGTCTTCCCCCAACCATCGCAGCCTTCTTGCGATTGTGGCGCACTTCATTGATCTAGACAGCCGGTAGTTACACAAAGCCTTGTTTGCTCTTCAAGAGCTCGAAGGTTCGCATAGCGGTGAAGCTATTGCAGAGATTTTCCTCCAGGTTATTGATTCCTACGGAATACACGATAAGATCGGGTACTTTACACTTGATAACGCCTACAACAACGACACAATGCTGCAAGCTATTGCAGTGGCTTGCGATTTCAATGCCGCCCATCGTCGACTCTGCTGTAACGGTCACATTATCAATCTAGCTGTACAGGCGTTCCTGTTTGGCAAGAATAAGGACGCTTCTGATGAGGCACTTCGTCAGGTGTCACAGCTATCCCATAACGAACAGGAGGGTGCTGTCGAAAGAGCAGACACAGCAACTGCCTGGCGGCAATATGCCGCACTTGGGATGCTTCATAATCTTGTGGTATGGATACGTTCATCAATCCAACGCTATCAAGCGTTCTTGAAAGTTGCTGGCCGCATGATCCCCCAGGATAACTCAACCAGATGGAACTCCTGGTATCTTATGATTCATGTTGCTATTAAACTCCGCAAAGAAGTGAACAGCTTTATCGACGATCACTATACAGAGGGAGATATCAGGCTTGATTATCTTCATCCTGAGCACTGGCAGGAGCTTCAGGAGATCCACGACTTTCTCCAGCGATTCTATGAGATTACCAAGGATACCCAGTGGGACAAATCATCATTGGATGAGGTGATTTGCTCTATGGATTTCCTTATCACGCACTATAAAGCTGCCACGCAGCAGTTTCAACATAATCTTACGATGGTCGATCGCATTATGACCAGCTGGTACAAATTCGACGACTACTATAGGCGTACTGATGATTCCCCTATCTACGCTGCTGCAATCCTGCTCCATCCTAGCCTCCGACGAGCACATCTTAATGAGGCGTGGAAAGATCAATCCCACTATATTGCCCCGGCAATTGAGGCTGTACGCAAGCTATGGGAAGATTTCAAGCCTCTACAAGTGCCAGCAATTGAGGAGGATCTTTCGGCTTACGAGGCATATAAGAAGCGGATCTATCAACCACCATCTTCCCATGACGAATTCAATCGGTTTATCGATGGCCCGACCTTGCCTATTGGCTCTTCTTCTGCCCTTTCCTGGTGGCTTGAGCCAACCCAACAAACCTCTTATCCTAACCTCCACCGCCTTGCAGTCAATATTTTCTCGATACAAGCGATGTCTGCTGAGGCTGAACGAGTATTTAGTGGAGCGCGCCGCACAATTACCTGGGATAGAAGTCGCTTATCGGTGAAGACTATAGAGTATACGGAGTGCTTAAAGCACTGGGTTAAGAATGGACTGCTGGACCAGGCTTTCAAGACACCTGAAGCAATTGGCGTTCACTGGGAAAAGGGAGATCTAAGCGCACTTGGAAATTCATAGGAAAGCAGCAAATATCAACGTCAACTGTTGAATGAGCTTACCAACCACTGGTAACTAATTAATCACTGAATCAATAATTAATCCTTGAATCCTAGGCCGGATTCAGTAATTAATCTGAATCGCTGGCCGGATTCAGATTAATTGATTAATTACATCACTGCAACTAGCCATCGATTTCGATCGGCGCCACCAGGCTACGTTCAGCTCGGTCTTCTGGCTCGACGGCAGATTGGAGGACCGCCTCAGACGGAGCATTGCCGGCTGCGTTAATCGGATTCCCAAAGGACAAATTTCCCGCTTGGGCCAGAACCAGGCCGAGGCTCACAGTAAGGACGACCTCGATGCTGCCGTGGCGAGCATGGTGGAGTGCGCGGCCCGACAACGGCGACTGGCGAAGTGGGCATCTTGGATTAATATTCGGGGCGCGTCGGCTGTTGACCGTGCTGTCCGTAATAGGCAGTGATGCACAAAATCAAGCCATGCTACCTTTTAAGCTGCATTAGGCGACCCAATAGATTGGCCTGGACCCATTGATCGGCAAGGTGATACAGAACCCGATCCAATGATCGGCTAGAACTACAAGATAAAGAAAGAACCATTAAGTTTGCGTGGGGTAGTCAAAAGGTGGTGGCGCAACTGGGGTACCACTTTGTACCACCTCTTCTCGGATAGTGGACATGCCATATCTCTCGTGTGGGTGATATCGAGAAAGACACATTCAGATACATCATCGTGCGAATCGTCGTGCGACATTTTTAACGCTATTGATTTCAGCGCAGCCCGAGCTGAGTTTGAGGCGTTCAGGGCGTTCTCGTACGACTATGGACTCAAGTGCCCCAGCCACTCCTTTCAACGTCAAGATATCTCCCCTCCCTTTTCATCGATGCCAACTTCCTCGGGACCTCCGAGATACCGAGACCTGGATAGACTGACGCCATTGTCACTCTCCTCCAGCATGGTAATCAAGCCAGAGTCTCCTCCCGCACCGGCACGCAACTCCGGCCGCCACAAACCATCGGAAGCCCCGCCCACGCGCACAATCGAGAAGCGCTACTACACGCAGTTACATGCTGCATTTATCGAACTACGGGATAGTATCCCTAGTATGAGAGTTGCAATGGCAAAGGAAGGAGAGAAGAATGCAACGAAGGATCCGCAAGAAGGAACGCCTAAAACAATAGTGGATAAGGTTAGTTGGCACCCAACTCATGATACAGTGATTCTTACCAAGAATAAAGGAGGCCATTTTATGTAGGGCGACGGAGTATATTTCGCTGCTCGAGGAGAGAAATAGATCTCTCCTAGAAGAGCGCATAGTACTGCAGTCGACAATCGCTGCGTTTGAGATGTTATTTCCACGTTACTGATCTTCCTATACATGTTTTGCCGCGGACCGGGCTTGATGAGGCATCGATATGGTCGGTTTTCACGTGGATGTCGCGGCGGGTATTGAGGGACCTCCAGGGCCGCCAGGCTATTGGGGACCGCCTGGGCAAGAGGGAGGGTCAAAGAGAACTCTATCAAAAGTGTCATATTTCGTCTACGTATTGTTATAAAGTCTTGCGGCCTGAACGATGACAGACCAAGCTTACCTCTTTGCCCAAAAAACGTGACAGGACGAATGGGAATTTTGCTGGAGCGACCCAGCGCCTAATGCGTAGATGTGACCAGTTGAGCAACCGTTATGATGCCGACGTCTACATTGTAGTGCGGCGAAATCATCGGCATTACGACTACAACTCCACTACTAATCCTCTATTCCCAACTCCGATTACCGAGCTGGTAAGGACACCGACTTTTGGTACTATTGCCCGCTAATCTTGTTGCAGGAGAGAACTTATCCATTAGCTATTAGAAGAACGCCAGCGAGCTTCCAACAGCGACAAGATGTCGCATCTCCAGGAAGCACTCATGGCTCATCGACTGACAGGTCGTAGTTAGAGGAAGACGAAGATACCCTAGAGTAGTCTGGTGATGACGCAGAGGTTACTAACCGCGGATGGTTGCGAACAGTGTTTGTATGGTGACTAGGTGAATGAGTTCTTTCCTGTGTTTTCTCAGTATAAGTCTAGTGAAGTGGTATCCTGTGACGAGGTGCATGCGTGTGTCCCAGGCACTGTGTGTGTTTATCAAGACCTACACGCCCATTCAAATGAAGTCCTGGGGCAACCAGGGTGTCTGACGTGGGATAACACCACCACTATGCTCCATATCAGCCGATGGCCATCAACTTAGCCAAATTGTCCAGCGGCTGCGGAGCAGTCTCACGAGGCCACCCACGAGCTGACCAGCACAACAATGACACCCGACCCCAGTAGGACTGGTACGCGGGGGGGTATGGTTTTAGCCTTTGTCAGACAGACTCTGCCTCTGCGTCCGTGCCTGCAGCTACAAAAATGCAGTCCTGGAAGTCGTCCTCGAGCTCTAAGAGCTTTTTCACGTCAGCCATCTCCCAGGATTGGCCGCTAGGCATTCTCCAAGGTGTCTCTTGGGCCGGCTCAAGTCTTCTTAACACCCGACTATTCATATATATGAATGTCAATTTATTGGTGCTAGTGACAGTAAGACGATTGCGAATCTTGTTGTGGAGGAAATTGATCGAGGAAAAAGATCTCTCAGAAGGTACAGAATTAGCCAAAGCGCCCAGGACTCGTTTGGCCAATGCAGCGAGTGATACATTCATAGAATGAAGATACCGCCAACTGTCAAGGTCGTGTTGGTGGTGTGGAGTGCCCTCGGAGACTGCTCTGTATATGCGACTTCCTGGGCCAAAGAGGTTGCCCTCCCGAGCCCTAAATTGACAAAACTCCCGGAAGATATTACCGTATTCCTCGACGTTTGTAACGGGCTAGGCCCTGCTGGACAAGGCACTGCCTTGTCCTCTCGCTGGTCTGAGCACTGTTGCTCTGGTGACGGCTTGGTGTATTTTGTCGAAGGATTCTCTGTCCTTTTATCTTTCTTTCTTCCTTCCTTCCTCAGCTCGAATATAAAACGCATGAGGACTAAATAGCTGTAATTTACACTATTAGAACCCTTCACAGCGTTGGTGTTGTCCTCAAGAAAGTTGTGTGCTCTTCTGATAATGTCTGTGGTCAACAAATGGTGCTTCGGGTCGGTAGTGGCAGGGTCCAAAGCAAAGGCCATGTAGTGTATGTCGTCCGTTTGCACGTCAAACCGTTGCTTTCGTAACGCTTTCCGTTCTTGGTAGTTTATTAGTGGGTCTTGACCAGCCTCTTCCAATGCGTCCCATGAAGCCTGAATGGATAGCCAACGTGGAATGACCTCGCCAAGACCCGCGCGGTCGCGTTCTGAGTTGGTTTGGGCATGGCCAATCGGCTGAAGAACTTTGAATAACATTTCCAGATTGGCCCAAAATTCGAGATCATTGATATATGATATCACCTGAGTTAGACTTGACTGTGTCACTTGTTCCTCCTCTTTGACAATTACCTGCTTCATTCCGTTGAGAATAGCTGGATCGCGTGCGAAAGCTCGAAGGGCGTCTTTGTTGTCAAACACAGATTTAACAGCTGCAAGTTGTGTTCTCCAGCGTGTGATTTGCAGCAGTAATGAACGCCTTGCGCCGTCCGTAGCATTCCTGCTGACGAATGCGAAGCCTTGACAACTGCAATTTGGCTTTCTTAAAGAAGGCAATGAGAAAAGTAACGCATCCACCGTTTTGACTCCACAATGTCTTTGATAAGCAATTGAAGTCCGTGAGAATCGCATAAGATATAAAGGCAGTGGCTGAACTCTGGCAGCGCCTTCATTTCTCGATGAAGCTTTCTCATCGTGCTACATGTATCTGTACAGATAGCATTCAGCCGCGAGAAATCGTGTCCGAATATGTCAAGAAGAGATGGCTTGATAAGGCTCAAGGTCGTCAATGCCGTGTGATCATGATCTTTGGTATCGATTGTCGTCCAGTAAAATGCAACTGAACTAGGAATCTCAATAGATATATTGATAATTCGGTTGCTTGAGATATCATCGGAGGCATCGAATATGACGTTGAGATGCGGGCCCTCGTCCAGAAGAGCCTTGACACGTTGCTGATAGTCCAGGTAGACAGGGTCGAGGAATGAGGCAATTCGGTTGCGATCTGGAGGTTTATATGCCGAATTTAGCATTCGGAATAGTTTCAGTGTCTCAGGCTCTTCATAGAGGGAATAGGGTTTGCCAGAGGTAAAGACTGCAACAGCAGCTTGACGGTCCAATGCATCCTTAGATGCTTTCCTAACACTATCCAACTTAGTGTTGATGAGCGGTTGTCGGCTGGGAATGACTTCATGAAGCTGTCGATATGCGGTGCATTGCGTGTGAAGGTGTCGATGTTGTTTGGAGGTGTGCTTCGCCATCGTCTTTGAGCAGAGCTCGCAGACTACACGGTTCAGCGTAAAGCCGTCTTCTTGTTAAGGGCTGACCCTTTGAGGATCTTCCGTGCAAAGAGTGCTGTGAATTGTCTATCTAAATCTAAGGAAGAGAAGAGGATTTTCTTCTGCAGGAATCTTCATACAGTCTTATAGTAGTTCCAGGGAAGTCTTCGGGAAGTCTTCCAGCCGGTTGCCAGGGAACTTCCCGTGTCCTCCGTAGACCCTGTCGGTTTAACACTAGTAGTTGTTAGCGTCTTGACTCCGGCTTCGGCACAGCCGCAGCCGTATCCCCAGGCTCCAGCTTGTAACACTTCTGAAGCCGGTCGGAAATATTCGTCAATGCCATGAAGTTTAGGACGGCCCCCCCGATTGGTCATATTGACTCAGTAATGACCATAAATAGTTGTTGTCGGTGAAGAAATCTCAACAGCAAAGCATCGGGGGTGAAGAAGTTTCCTCAGGGGTCGCAACTCATGGTCGTCCCCTGCTCCAACCCCTTTTGGGATACTCACTAAACCCAGTTAGGAAGGAGGTTTATGACTGTAAATTACCCGTCAGTTGGGGTTTATGACGTCAATTGGTAACTTGGGGTTTATGACGTCAAAAAGGTATCCCTACTCTAGGGTCTTTAGGCCTCTTCTTCGTGGTTCTGTACCTACAGTCTCCTTGCCTTTAAATTGATTTCCTGCTGCGGCCTTCACTAACTCCTCTGTAACGGTGATCTGGTCTCCGCACCGGTCAAAAGCAGCCTCATCGCCTTATCGTAATTCCCGAAATTTCCTGCTGCAGTCTTCACTACCTCCTCTGTGACACTCTAAGTAATACCTGAGGAACGAAGTGACGAGGGACATAAACACAGATCTTCGACCTTAATATCTTAAGCTCTTAAAAAATATCAGCAGGATGGATTGATTGAGACAGCTTGGTGACGATGGAAGAGCTTGATTTCTCACTAACTGACGGCCTGAAGGGCCGTATTTTATAGAGGAATTGGAATACAATAGATGTCTTAGGGCAGGGATCGTGATCAGCCCACTGATAGCAGGATCAGCTGTTGGGCCTATTAGTCTGTCCGGGAAAATAACAGTCCGTAGAAAACATACGAAAAATCGTATGCTGTTGACGCCGAAGTCGGCGATGTGATATCTCTGTTCCGTCTGACAAAAAACAACGCTATTCTCAACTCTAATAACATGCACAGGGGAGGTATTTAAATACTCTTCGACAGTGCCACTTTCGGATCATGATGCTACTATGTCCGCGTCGGAGAGACATCCTTGGTTTTATTCTGCGCAGTGAAACCAGCTCTTGAATTGCAAATAATCGGGACGATATGAGGATCCCTGGCAGCATTCGCAATGTCCTGGAACGGCTTGTCTGGGAACGTCCCATCGCGTAAGAAAGACATCATGCCAAGCACGACCGCCGTAATGGCAATTAAGTTGGCCAAAACATAGGGGATGAAAAGAGAAGTGGCAATATACCCGTAGCGGTTGACATCATTCCAGCGCGTGACGTTTCGGGTAGTGTTGTACCTGCATTCACTGCTTAGCAATACCCGAGGAGAGGCGAAAGGTCTAAAGTAAGAAGAGAAGGGATGTACTGACGTCAGAAGCTTATTATGTAATAAGCTCACTGTCATGTTGAAACTCAACTCCTCAATTAGTACCGCGAGCGTCCTGTTCCTTGCGAGTGATTTATCCTGCAACCGCTGCTTAGACATGTCCGTCTCGTTGTCAAATGCATAGAGGCCATAGATCCTGTTGAAGTCGAAGAAGACGTCCAAGTCAACGCTCCCTAAAACGCTGGTTTGTCGTATGGGCGACTCTATAACCCCGAACTGTGCTGCGCCGCCAGGGCTTGAGTTGGTATCTGACATGTTCTTTTGCCTGAACCACGCAAATGAGCCGACTAGCTGGTCTGTTAGGGCCCACATGAATCCCGCGTACGCATGGCTCGCCATGTTCGACACCTTGTTTAGGCCGTCGCCCGGGAAGCCGACCTCATCCTGCACCGTGTACGAGCCGGTCACACTCTGGACGCCATGATCCCACTCGAGTCGCAGGTCGTATGTCGCGTTGTACAACCGGCAAACCTGCCAGGCCCGGCTGCGGACGCGATGCCCTGTCTCGTTGAAAGCGTACCGCTGAAAGGTCATCCAAAGCTCGTTGGTACCGTTGGACAGCTCCTGGTAGCGCGGCTGAGAGAGGGCGGCCAGGTCGTCCGTGCTGTTCACGGCGGGGACGAAGCCGAAGTACGCACTATCGTATTGGAGGGTAGTGCCTTTGGGCGCAGCCATATATTCCCTGAGGAGGCGATTGATGAGGGGAATGGTCGTACTGTTTGCGGCTTGGCATTGCACGATAGGTCCGTAGAAGTCGATGGAGTAAACCGAATGGTTGGACGGCGCCTCGATGGGCAGGATCTCACCCCTGGAAGCGGCTGCGGTGGAGAGCAGCGTTAGAATTGTTCTTGGCCCTGTGAAGATCCTGCTCGTGTCATCTTTGAACTTGGTGGTGCTGCTATTCCGGGGCGGCGAGTATGCAAACTCGTTTCCAGCTGTACTGTTCGCGATAGCCAGGTAAGGCACCTGCTCCTCGGCTGTGACCACTTCAGTGCTTGGATAGATGAACAAGGCGGCTGGAGTGAAGAATGGTGGAAGGATCAGACACCTTGGTCAGACATTATCAGCTGGCCGGTTCTCAGTTACTGCAATCTTTTAACACTGACCACGCAAGGAAAGCCATAACAACTCCCAGCTTAAAGTTTCTGACCATGTCTCGGCTCAGAAGTGAGGACGGTGCGGTATCGACGCTGAAGGCCTTGTTTAGGCCACGGACTGACCATGCGTTATTGTACACAGCTCGCCAGAGCCACTGGATGTACGATTTCCAGACGCTTGATGTGAGAGCTAGCTGGGCCAGGAATGAGAAAGCCGTGCCGACACTAATATTTCTAGTAATGAGCATCTCATTGCTCGGACGACGACTGAGGCGGTGCACTTACCGAAGCTTTTCCTCTTGCCTGGACGAGTTACCAACAAGCTGCCTGTTGAGGCTCGGGTAAAAGACGCAATGACCGACACTCAACCCAACCCCGATGAGGAGAAAAATGATCATCAATATGGGCGACTTCCAGCTTTGATGATTCTGCCAGCCCCGGGATGGAGTTGCAACGGGCGGGGAACATCGAGAAAGTGCAGCGCCACGATTTGAGGGCATCTCGCTGGACGGACTCAAGGGCGGGTGGGGAGAAGGCGCTAAAATTGGGGACTCTGGTCTTGCCTGCTCGCTGACGAACGTTGGGCTGACTTGACCAGGGCCTGACCGGGGAGCAACCTGAGAAGAGGTGTCTGGGCCATCTTCGATCTCTGCATGGATGTTCACTGGGGCTTGTTCACCGCGTTCGGTATCAACTTGAAAGCCGGGAGGACCTTTCGCATTGGTGTCTACAATATTTGAGGTAGTATCGAAGGGACCGGGATGAGCAGCGCAGGTGTTCGTAAGCATCTCGAGTCGGCGGGCTGAATGCCACTGTCCTTGAATGGGGGAAGGTGTGCGATGGTGGAAAATTATGGGATGAACCTTGACATGTTTATTTCATCGATGCACCAACCCTCCGTTTTATACTGCTACGACCCATCGATAGGACTCGGTGAACTAATACGCAAACCGGGCGCGGGTAAGACGGGCTTTTGGGGTGGTAATGGAACTGAGCTGGTGGTCGCCCAGTCTGAGGCTTGTAATCTGTACATAGATAATAAGGTTTGGCATCGACCGCACAGCCACATTTGGTGGCACTAGGCCTTTCATCCCTCTGGACCGCCAGGCATCCCCTCTATCATCAGCTGCGCCGCCGGATGAATGGGAGAAGGATGCCGATACCCTTCTCGCGTGGGGAACCGGCGTACACCATGCCTTTTCTTGAGATAGCGTCTCCTTATCAGCAAATTCCTCGCCCAGGTGGCTCAGCACGCTGCGTAGGCTGATAGTCTTGGCGTCCTCGCAGCGATCCAGGGACAGCGATGGTCATGGGACACCTTCGGTCCTGGGCAGGCTGGCGAATCTATCTACCGATGTAGACGAAATGTAGATATAGATAGATGTAGATCTATATCTATCTATCTACCAGGGGGCCCTGTGGGTCATCTATCTATCTACCTCCAGGTCCGGTAGATAGACGAAATGTAGATAGACGCCAAGACTACTGGTGAAAATTGGGTGAGGGAGTTGTACTTCCACCGCACTAATAGCATCCTCCTTCATCGAAGTATCGGTACCTCTAACAACCCCTCCCCCGACCATCCCTTTCATTTCCCAAATTGGGATCAAGGAACTCCCCCCCCCCCCCCCTTTTTTTTTTCGCCTGGATCGAAGATGCTTGCTTGCATTTGCTTTGGCATTTTCTCATTGCCCTCAATGCCACAATCCTACTTGTCACAAAAACATTGCCAAATGGCATCTCAAAGTGATTTGTTCAGTTACTCAAACGATGCTAAAATATCGGAAATATCCTGTCCCACAGACCCAACCTTGCCGATGGACGATTCCTCATCTCGCAGCAGCCATTCAATCAACAAAGACTCGGATGCAGTGTCGCAAGCTGTCCGCAGCCATTGGGTCCTCTCAACTTGAACTGGACTAGCTACCGGCTGGTTTTGGGCTCACGGCTATGACGTTCAAGCTAGGTCCAAACGCAGTCAGGCTGGCCCCCATACGTGGCTCCGTTGTCACTGTGTCCAGCAGGGCGCTCCCCGGCCAAATGCTATGTCTCGTCCAATACTCGGAACATTGAAGGTCATCTCAGCAAGGCCCACAATATTTTCCACCCAGATCCATCAAAAGCAACGCGATATATGCAGGAGCGGCCCCCGAATCAACTGAGCCTGCATGATTTTGCAGCCAAGAAACGGAAGAAAGACGATTTTCACGACGAGTTGGTTACTCGTTTTGACAAGACCACGTTCCAGCGCCACCTTGTCTAGTGGATCACCGATGCAAACCTGTCATTTCGCGTCCCGGAGCATAAGGGCCTCCAAAAGGTCTTTCAGTACCTTAACCCCTTGGTTCACGAGACTTCCGCCAATCTGACCCACGAAACGGTCCGGGCTGGGATCATCGACGAGTTCAATACATACAAATCGCGCGTCATCCACACACTGTCACGAAGCCCAAGCCAGGTCCATATTGCATTTGATGGCTGGACGTCCCAGAACAGACATTCGTTCTTCTCCATAAATGCCTTCTTTCTCGCTGAAGATACATTTCAGCCACGGAAGATCGTCCTTGGTCTTCCAAACATCACCATAGCGCACACCGGAGAGAATATCTCAGCCGCTGTTATGGAGGTGTTGGATGAGTTCGAGTTGATTGCAAACAACAAGGTGGGGTGCATTATTCTCGATAACGCCGCAAGCAATGAAGGAGCAGTCGAAGCGATAGGTCACAAGCTCCAGTGGCAGAATCCGGCCAGCAGAAGGATCCGGTGTTTCAGGCATATTCTTCATCTTGTTGCCAAGGCGCTACTCTTCATCAAAGACAGCAATACACTCGAGGATGTTGATGCGGATGACTTCACCGAGTGGACAAAGAGAGGTCCAGTTGGTAACTCCACAACCTTGTGGTCTGGGTCAATCGATCAAATAAGGCGACAGCAGTTCTGCGGAAATTACAAAATGAGGACTCTGACAAGGCCTATCCAGGCACTCTTGATGTCGTCCTTGACAACAGCACACGTTGGCTGTCTCAATATTATATGATCGAGTGAGCTATTAAGCTCCGACGCTATCTTGAAGAGCTCATTGACATCACGATACAATCAAGCAGGAAATTTCAACGACCCCATTCTACTCATACCCAGCCGCCTAGCCAAATTCCCCCATATCTTGAGGAAGCAAACCTGCTGAGCGACTCAGACTGGGATGCTCTCAGTTGGTTCAAAGATATTCTTAGAATGTTCGATTCCTGTCTTTTGCGGCTTGAAGGGGACTGTCAACTCCGACTTCGTAAGGGAGGCGTTGAAGCTCAATATGGAATTATTTGGCAGGTCGCCGTCGCATACGAATTCCTCCTTTCCACGCTGGAGAAAGCAAAGACTGAGGCAGCAGATCGGATGGAGCCCAGCTACTCTTCCTCGTGCGTTAATTCAGCCTAAGTCAAGCTCAACAAGTACTATACCAAGCTTGATGAGACGCCAGTATACTATGCAGCCACGGTTCTCCATCCCGGTATACAATGGTCGTTCTTGACAAAAGCCTACGGTGAAAAGGAGGAATGGCTCCTCGCGGCACGCCAACTCATCCAAAAGCTATGGGAAGAGGAGTATCGCGACCTTCCCGCTCAGTAGGAAATTTCGGGTAGTAACCTTCCTGTCGCGGTGAGGGTGCGCGAGTACAATCCATTTGATTCCTTCCAAGACGAATTGATGTCACGGGCCAGATGAGATCAACTCAAGAGGTAATGCCACTGTATTGCAAGAATACTACTATGGAGAGGAAAGAGAGAAAGCGGGCAGGCGCGTAGACGCGCAGACGCGTATGATAGTCCCTGTGGCCTGCTCCGTGCGGCCTAGTTACGTATCGACCCCACCCCGGGTCCAGCACTCCGGACGTTCCCGCACAGCAGCAAGGATATGGGCCCTGGCCCGTTACACCGGTGACTGGAAACAGTGGATAGGAATTATCCACAAGCTGGCTGCTGCCTCAGGCGAGTGGCATTTAATTGATCCTTCCAAGGAAGACAAAGAGGTCCTTACGGAGCCAGCAGCACCAGCTATTCAGGATGTTAAGCCAGGGGCTACAGATGTGACCAGGGTTGAAAGCCACTCCACTCAATCCACTGGCTGCTCGAGTGGAGTGGGTAGATCATAATCCACTGAATATCTCAGTATAGTGGATCCACTGGAAGCCATCGTGGATTAGGGTGGATTAGGGTGGATTGGGTGGATTGGCAAGTGCCTCCATTCGCGATGGTGAAGCTACTCTCGAAGTCTTTGCCCACGTAAGCTCCCAGTTTCAATTTCCAGAAGCTCCAAGTGAGCCTATCTCCAACTGGTTTCCATCTCGTCTTGAGCGCTCGCCACCTGAGTTAGCCACTGTGTTGCCCACCCTTCAAGCTGCTCATCTGGCATCTGAGCCAATTCGACATTGACTTTTTCTTCGTCTATCGAGATAAAGAAAGGATCTAGATCGTGAATAATACCCGCCCTCAGCCATGAGCGCAATACCTGGCATATCCCGATAATTTGGGCTTGAAGTTGGTGGCGCAGAGGGTTCACCATCCGACCGGCTGCTGAGAAAAGACGCTCACACTCCGCCCAGCCTGGCTTTTTAACCATACGCATATGGTTTAGTTAAACCATATATTACCCATATATTGCCCATACACCTATACCATACGGCCTAAGGCGTATGACCATATATGATCATGGGAATTGATATACGGGCATGGCAAAGGCGGTAAGCTAGCTCTTTTAACAGGCTCTTACTTCCAGCACCCAACTAACCAGGTCAATCCAGCCCTCTAGAATAGATCTGTGCTGGACATCAAAAAAAGATCCAGTTTTGAATACAGCAAAGGTCAGTTCCATTGCCCCCTAGAGGGCGGCTATCTACATGTCTATTCTCTAACTACTATAGAAGGAAGAAGCTCTTTGTGGCTGTTGTCACGGGCCAGGGCCCATATCTTTGCGGCTGTGCCGCAAGACGTACTAGGCTCGTGCGCGCCAGGGACGAGAAATCGTTCCACAGCTCAGGGGCACTTGGGAACTTCTTTCTTCTTCTTCATCTTTGATGTAAATAGCATCCTGGACTAGATAGCTGGAATTCAGCTACTAGAGGCCGTTCACACCTTTAGCCAGCTTCCAAAGCTCAGGGACCATGGACCTTGATGGGATGATCTATGTTATCTCCTCTCCGGGGAAAGAGAAAACTTTGTCGATCTATTGCCGTTTTTTGCCTGATGGAAACCCCTGTCGAAGACCCATACACGGCTTGTTTAACCGGCTGCTGTTAGATTGGATCATGTACAGAGCATCGGATCGGATGGTCACGTGGTGACTGCCGGGGGTCGTCGACCATTTGCCGGGCATAGCCCGAATAGGAAGGCGGTCAGGGAAGCCTATTACCCCTGACCAATGCCGAGATAGCCCAGAGGAGGACATACACAATACAGAGTGATCAACGATCAAGTCATCTAAGTGCCACGCTAGCTTTCCGACAGCTGCAGCCACAATAGGCCCGTCGTAGGGGTCGAGTCTTACGGGCGGGGCGAATATGGGCACACGCCAGATAGGTGCCTAATTGCAGGTAACCGACAGTGTCGTGGCGGGGACCCATGGGTATCAGACCTTCGGTGGCGCTTAGCAAACAGACAAATGTAGGGATGAGCAGCCCGACAGCCAAGGCGTTTATTCAGCCTGGCGGGTTACTTACCAGTGCGAGAGAGGTAAGGCACAAGTGCCTTGAACGAAGATGCATGAGAAATTGGGGTGGGGCAGTGAGGGGAGCAACTGTCGACTCAGCAGCAAGTGCGACCGGATTGGGAAGCATTGGCCGTGTTATCTCGCCTCAGTTTGTCCTAAGGCGGGGTCTATTCGACGCCCTCGAAGCTCACCCGCTTACAAACCCACCACTTACGAGGGCGTCGACCGATCACCGTACCTCCTCCGCGGAAACAGACGCCGACCTGGTAGAGCTGATCAAGTCGAAAAGGAAACGTTAAGAAAGGATCCATCGGAATCGTCTGATGACGAGTCGGCGCCTAATCTGCCGGATACTCCCAGCCCGGCGGAACGGCGAGCACATGGCGAAGGGCTGGGAACTCGACGCAGTCAGCGGATTCTGGCCCAACGGCCACGCGGAGGCGGCGAACAAGACCGGAAGTACTGCACACAGAAATGCCTTCTGGGGCTCGTCAGGGGAGGTTTTCTTAATCTAGAATGCCCCAACGTAGTGCTTCACCGCAGACAGGACGGCTGCGACGATTAGAAGATAACATGTTCGTCTAATCGGCCACACGGGTCCAAAATGGGCGAACCCGTAAACCGTTTGAGGCTATGCTCTTACAAAGAGAGATCAAAACCACTTCCATTAAATATGAACGTAACACAACGCTGTTTTTCAAACCCCGCCATCAGGTACCTGCCGGACCGTGCAGCATCTTAATGCTTCAGGTGCGTCGCAACATTGCTTAATTTCCCGTCCACGTCCGACATATGAGTCGCTTCTATGTCCAAAGTCTCCGACAGCCTGACGCCTCGCCCGTAGCGCTCCTTAAAGTCTCCGTTGGGCCCGTCTTGTACCACCAGATCGTCGGCAGCGGAGAATGCACCATCTTGCGAAGATGCGCCCTCTTTTCTGGTCACCTGGAGGCTGATCCTCGAGATATCCCGTGACATCTGCTGGACTGAGGCATCGCTGAGGTAACCACCAACCTGTCTCGTCATAGAGCCATAACCCCTGTTCTTGCCATGGATCGTCTTCCCGTTGGTTGACACCAAGAACTGCACGGTGTCATCCCCAGTCGCGTAGTTGTCGATGATGCTGATGTTTTCCTTCACATGACTCGCTGCACTAGAGCAGATATCGAGACACTGACGGGCGGTGGTCCACTCTTCTCGCAATATGGCAAGCTGCGCCACTTCATGCTCTGAGTTCATCTTCGCCGCCGACTTTTCGATAAGTCGGTCCATTAACTGTTGCATGTGTTTTTCCAAACTTGCAACCGTTTGGGCAAGACGTTCCTTGCATGCTTGTAGGCCTTCGTTGGTGACTCGATCGGGATAGGCCTCAGCATCCACGGAGGTGGGAGTGCTAGGCCCCGGGGATGGCCGGTGTTGAATCCGATTGATGTGATCGGCCAACTGTGCGCAAATTTCGAGACATTTTTGGGTACTCGCCCGCTCTGCCCTTATTCGTTGTAATTCCCTTGCGTCCGAGTCGGTCTCGTTGACAGTACGCTCAAAGACAGCTGCGAGCTTTGCATCAATACTGTCAAGACGGGCTTCGAGATCGTCAGTCGTTGTTTTGATCATGGTTTGGTACTTTTCGAGCCCCTCAGCGGTGGTTGCGGATCGGCGACTGTCCCAGCCAAATGATTAGAAGTGTTTTGCATGAGAGGAACATAAAACTCACAGGTGTGCATCGGCGAGGGCAATGTTTATAGTAGACTTATATCCAGCGAGGAGCTGCGTGAAGTCGTCGATGCCATCACCCAGATACTGTAACTTTGCCCAGTCCCGGAAGCTAGTGCGATCGCCACCGGACCGTGACGAACATCGCAAAAGTTCCTGTCCAAACTCCTTGCAGGCGTCATCGCATCGTCGCAAAGGAAGTTCAAGGGCAGAGAGGTCCACATCAGGGGTAGCGTTGATTGTTTCGGTCAGCAAGCGCAGCACTTCGCTCAAGGCCTTGAGCTCCGCCAAAAGGTCGCGTACGCGTTTGGGGTGGGCGCGAAAGCCCTGGAACGTGTTGTAAAGAGCGACGCTAGACTTGAAGGCGAACGAAGCAAAGGTTAGCACCCCCGAGGCCAAACCTACGGCTTCTGCCATTGCGTCAATAACTTCGCGATGTATGTGGCGGGGACGGGTGGACCGTCCGTCAGAAATTGCGGGATTGGCTCGACTTTGTACTTCCTGGCGGAGTCTCGCGGGCCGTGCGGGGTCCGGTCAGGCGGTGGGTGGGGGCGCTTGCTGGCAGAGTGGAGAGCTGGATCCCATTCTGCCCGCTTAGCCAATCGAGGTCGACAATGTTCCGCCCACTGTAAAGTGCGCACCCCGTTAGTGCAAGGGGCCCCAGCAAGTTGCAAAACTTGCCAAGGCCCGCATCGAAATGCGCAATGCGCACGCGTTAGTAGCTACGGAAAAGAGCAACATCCGACTAGAACCAACATTGTCACATCTTGCATTTCAAGCCTGCGGCTTTCGCATTCGTCTACAATCCAATGGCAAACCAACAGAAAACACTTCCAAACCCCTGTGCTGGCGCATGCGTGCTGACGTCTCAGCGGAGAATACAGGAGAACAAGTATTGGCCACTGGTAGTGGGGCGACTCCACCACAGTGCGGGCTCCCGCCAATCACAAATCCTCCAGACGCAGAGGACCAGGCTGCCGCCAGTATTTTAACTGGTGCCCGTCGCATGAAATTCACATTTGGTGGCTGACGTTCTCCCCAATCTTACAATTCGGCCACGGAAATTGGTGCAGATTCTCAACATGGCGGATCCTTTAAGCATCACTGCATCTGTACTCGCCGTTGTTACCGCAGCCATTCAGTCAACAAGGTCGCTCGCCGAGGCCGTCGATCGCTTCAAGGGTCGCGATAAAACTCTAGGTCGACTACAACATGAACTCGAAGACCTGGGCAGTGTCCTGAATACGCTACGGGACCTTATCGACTTGGAAACGTCAGTGATGACTCTTCTGGAGGGTCCTGTCACTCGATGCAGCCAACTATGCAGTGACTTCGAGAATTCTATGAAAGAGTTTGGTGGAAAGTCAAAAGTAGGCTTTCGAGACTGGACCAAAATGGAGTTCATGAGGGGCAACATCAACGATTTCATGGACACTTTGGCAGGATACAAAGCAACAATCTCGGTAGGCCTAGGAACGATCACAATGTCAGTTACCTATCTTGCCACTTGAATCATTGCTAACCTTGGCTCGAAACCAATATTACAGGCATACCTCTAAAGTCACTCAGAAAGTCCTCGAAGACTACAGTGAGATGATCATGGACACCACATACAATCTGAACATCCACTTGCAGCGCATTGACGAAAAAATGGCGTTGTTCACTACGAAAGGCACGGAGAGTACTGGTACCCATGGCACGACGATAGACCTCACGGATGAGAGAGCAGTAACGGAGCAATGTCTGCGCATTTGTGAGGATGCGAGATCCTACCTCGAATCATTAACAGACCAAGGAGGATCCCTAAAGCAGCCATCACTCTCGATGGCTGCTGCGGACTATCAGGACCAGTTCGAAGCACAGGTGCTTATACGCAAAACTCTGGATGAGAACCGAGATAGCTTCTCGGAAACCATTGGTCGTCTGCAGGAACGTTTAGAGTCTCTGGCACGGGACGGAAAGCCTCGAAACGAACGCGAGAGATCGCGATTGCAGGAGGACCTCAAAACTTCAAGACAGTGTCTAGAGGTTTGCAAGATGGCCTCTAACGAAGTCGCTCGACAAAAGATTTACAGGATTGGGGAGTTGGTAGCAGATGTCGACAGCGATCAAGTGGTGATTACAACCCTGGCGGACCTCTTCGATGTGAAGAAAGCGTCATCCACGAACAGATCAGCCCAGTGGATCGGCTCATTTTCGGATGAAACAGCGCGACAGGTGTCCGCGGATCGTTATCACAGCCGGTTCGGAGGTTTGACGGGCGGCGAGACCGATGTTTCCCCTCAACCTTCAACATCCGGTTCTCGAACGGTCAACAGTTACATTGCACATCGTGCGGAGGTGGATAGAGCGTCGCCGGCGGAAGAAACAGAGTGGAGAAGGCCAACACCGAACGAGATCCGGAAACGTGCCTCGGAAGCCGGTAATGGGAAGGGAAGAAAGCCGGCCAACAGTGAAGCCTGAAGCCGCTCGATGTCAGTTTTGCTAGCCGAGGCGCAAGGCGTGGGATGGCATGGAGGGCAGCGCAGCGCGCGAGCGAGACTATAACGAGCAGGCGGATATCGCAGGGGCTTTTGGGTGCGTGATCGGCGGATGACCCCACAGATAACGGCCCAGCCCGTAATATCCCGGATTTCCTGGTGATATCAGCAACGCGACGCCGGCGCTCGACGGCTGCGCGTCGCGGCACGATAGAAATTGTACGTACGTGAAGCCCTGCTACTGGCGATTCATTTGATCTATCTTACGTGTCGGTAGCCTGCGTGGTTGTGAAGTTGTGTCCGGAAACGTGAATTGGGTCGGATTTTTGGGCGGTCTCCAGCGTATCGTTCAGCGCACTGCCGCCACTTCTCCACTAAAACTCCACTAAAACAGTCGACTATTTCCAATTCTTCTAGTTACTATAACAGCCTCTGGGAACGCATCAATACAGACTGTGGGCTTAATATTTTACATTACGGACACAACGATACCATCATTTTACTTGCCAGAACGAGGCGAACAGGATGGCATCAGTTTAGTCACAATTAGATGGCTAAATCTGACTTAGATTGCTCAGGGGTAACCTAGGCCCAGGGTTCAAAGCCACTCCACGAAAACCCACATATGGACTCACATATGGATCCATATCAAATACACTCCATTCCATCAGACCCAGTTGTGGATTTACTACCACTCCACGGGAGCCGGGCCACATGTGGAAATTGTGGAATGCAGTGGATATTTCCTTAATCTTAGCGGAGGTTTACAAATACCACAGAACCCCTAGTTAATAGGTTGAGTTTAAAGTATTTGCTAACTAATATGCCAGGTTTAAGACAACGCATACCTGTTCCCCACCGGTATCAAGCTACCTGGAATGGCCGTTCAGCTGTTCCTATGATGCTGCTCGCGACCGCAGCTGCCTGGCTGGCAGAATAAAGAGCTGCACGATCCCGTGCATTTCCTCATGGAGGACGCGTTCCTCAGATAATTCTCATCAATTGGCTGATGCTATTAGACCTTCGACTACGTGGGTTTTAACTGTCTGACAATGCCAATGCGCCCGACTACCGGTACCTTGGCTTATTTCTGACTGGCGACAAATCTTCAGCTGCACATATCGTATCACAATGGCCGACTATCAGCCCGATTCTCGACCACCTACTCTCGAGCCCTCTGCGCAAGGGAAATCGACGGCGGCGATCCCCGAACGAACAGAAGAAGACGAACAACGACTATTTCGCTTGTTCAGAGGCTGGACTTTGTCCGAAAGAGATGGCCAAACGCGTCAATGGGTCTACCGGTTTGGGTACGACATTCAGAATACAGCAACGAAGGAACGCCGCTGGGTCTGTTGTATGTGTATCAAACGGAAGGATCCGAGGCCGAAGAATTACAACTATAAGGGCCTGCAGAACGCTGAGAGCCACTTGTTCAAGGATCACAACGGCATAGTCGATCCTTCAGGTAAAAGGCAGGCCCTGAAATCTACAGTTGCAACACCCGCCCGCTCAATTGCTACATTACTTCGATTGAATCCAGAGGTCCCCCGCGATCAGGAAATAACGAATCTATTGATCAAGCGGTTTAATAAAGCCGCGTTTCAACAGATGATCGTCAACTGGATCGTCAACACGAATCGATCGTTCACCACCGCGAAAGATCCTGACCTGCGAGCGATCTTCGAATATCTCAACCCTTCTGTTTCCATTATAGAAGCTCATATATCCGATGTAACGGTGCGCGCGATCGCCGAAAGAGAATTCAATGCGAATAAATTGGCTGTACGAGAGACGCTTCGGAAGAGCCCAGGCCAGATCCATATCCAGTTTGATGGATGGCGATCCGGGAACAGGCATGCTCTTTACGGCGTTACTTGTATATTCAGGAACCTGGAGAACAGGCCCCGGAAGTGCGTTCTCGGCCTTCCGGAGCTACTAGGCCGGCACACAGGCGAGAACATCGCTGAGCAGATACTCGACATCGTCCGGGAGTTCGAGATTGGGGATAAGCTGGGCTATTTTACGCTGGATAACGCCTCGAATAATAAAACAACGATGGAAGAGCTGGGCCGTGAGCTAGGATTCGACTGGAAGAAGCGCTGGGTTCGCTGCATTGGCCATGTTGTTAATATAGTGGTGAAACACATGCTATTTGGCCAAGATCCAAACGCATTCGAGCAACAGATCTACGATGGCCAATTGACGGCGGCGAGGGAACATGAGCAGTGGCGCAAAAGGGGTCCAGTGGGTAAATGGCATAACTTCGCTGTGGTAAGCCGATTTTGTTCTTATTTTTACTACATTTTATTTCCTAACTTTCCTGTTTTCCGGCTTATTTTAACTGCATTTGCAGGAGGTTAACAGGTCCGATATCTGGACCGACGTCCTTAAAAAAGTCCAGCAGGTCGAATCCCAACTATCCGACGATCCAGCGATCCAAAGCCATGATCCTGTTAGCGTTGTATTAGATAACGCTACCCGTTGGCTTTCCCAGCTAGCCATGATCGACCGGGCTCTCGTTCTGCAGCCGTTTTACGACCCTTTTATCCAGCGAGCGTTGAGTGAGTGGAACAAAGCAAATCTTACGAAAAGTGGCTCCGTTAGGAAGGGGGCCAGGATGCCGTTCTTTTTGAAGGAAGAGAACCGGATTTCAAGCAGCGACTGGCGTGTGCTCCAGGCGCTCCGCGATATCCTACTAGACTTTCAGCTAGTAGTCAAAGCCTTAGAGGGCGATGGACAGGGGAAACACCAAAAGCAAGCTCAAGAAGATGAGATTGAGCTTCCATTATCCGGTAAGTCCTGGCTGGATGGAGCCAGTCTGTAATTGGTATGGCTAACCGAGTCACGACTCGAAGGTACAAGCTGGGATCTTCTTCACGCGTACGAATATCTTCTCGAGTCCCTCGAATCCGCCAAAAAGATAGCCGTTGGCCTCCCTGACTCCGGGCATCTCGCCGTTAATATTAACCTAGGCTGGATAAAGCTCGATGAGTATTATCAATACCTCAACGACAGTCCTGTGATCTACGGCGCGGCGGCTCTCCATCCTGCTTACCGCTGGGCATTATTCGACGATCTGTGGGGTGATGATGCTAAGCGGCGGATGTGGATTATCAAAGCCAAAGCGATTATTCAGGATCTGTGGGAATGCGAATACAAGGACTTATTTTCTGAAGATCAAGACTCTGATTTACCTGCAAGTAAACGTCTTAAATCCTCAAGGAACAAGTTTACAGCCTGGCGTAGCAGCAAACGAGGGCTAACTCTTCAGAATCAGGCTGTTGACGAGTCTGCCGGGGCATCTCCTTCGTCATTGTACAGAGGGTTGGATCTCGATGAGTACGATCAGTGGCAACGCAATATCGACGATTCTGACGCCCTCGTTACTGACCCATACGAATACTGGCACACCAGGCGGCTCAAGTACCCCAAATTGAGTAGGATGGCCCTGGATTTATTGACTGTGGCCCCTATGTCAGCAGAGTGTGAGAGGTTATTTTCAGTGGCCGGGCAGATGGTTACGAGGCTTAGGAATCGGCTAGATGCTTCAACTATCGGCCTGTGCCAGACTTTACGCAGTTGGCTACGTGCAGGATTGATCGGGCAGTTGGATCAGATACTGACAGAACCTTCGAGGGAATGATGGCGATATGCCAGGGGTTGAGTTATGCAAGGGAGTAAATCCCTTGCTCGTCATGTGGAAATCCTTTCCACATTGTGGATTCACATCCATAATGTATCCATATCCATCCATTCCACCGCCGTGATCTTAGTCATCATCCATATCAATTCCATATCCTCGAATGTGTAGTGGAGTGTAGTGGCTTTGAACCCTGCCTAGGCCATAGAGACTCGGGTGATCTGATCCAGGAGCTATTTATTTTGGCCTGTAAGCTCTTTAAGTGGCTTAAAAAGCCAATCTAATGAGCGTTGCCCTCTCTCCTCGACCAGCTGTCTCGCCGACTCATCTTCTGACCAGCCATTTGCCTGTGACCGAGAGACCACCTCATCGACGATCCGTTTGCGAGTAGAAAAGAGTTGCCTCTCATTACGTAGCCGCCACTGTGAGCCCCATCGCTTCTCTAACGCGTCAACCGAGTCCATATAGCCTGCTAGACCATGTCTCCAGAGCCTCACGAGATCTCTGACTGTACGAATAGCACGTGGGAATCCGATCTGTGGAGGTAACTCTATTGTTGTCGTGATGGCCGTTGGGGCTCTGGTAGCTGCCGGGGCTTTGGTCTCTGGGGATGAAGACTGCCTTCGTTGTGAGGACGTTGGAATACCTTCCTGTTGTTCGTATCGAACAGTTTCTCCTGGCGAAGTCTATCTTGCGTCCTGGAAGAAATCAAAGGAGTGGTCAGCCGTCCCCTCCTCCCCATGTTAAATCTCGACGACGTTGGCGTCTCAGAAACTTTTGAGCATCTAGGCTTAGCGGAGAATGTGCCAGCGTGTTATGACTACGACACCCAGTCCGACAATCTTGAGTGGCGACAAGGATACAAAGACGGGGAATATCTTGTCGCAAAGCGCGAATTCCCCATGTACTTTGATGAGCAGGATTTTCCAGCGAAGAGCGCAGTTGGTTGGGTAGTTGCCGAAGACCTACGGGAACGATTCGCTTCAGAAGCTGGAGGAAAACGCTATTTTACGCCTCAAAAATTAGCTGAAATCGAAGACAATTGACTCTAGAGCTGTTTCAAACTCAAATTTCTCGGATGCGACATTTCGAGGATATTTTATTCACGTCCTCGAACTCGTCGCGATAACAGCACCATGTACGGAGAGGCTGACTCTGGGAGTGTTGGATCCTCCGCAAGCCGTGTTTTCCGATAGTTTGAATCCAGCGAGACATGGTGGTGATCGCCATCCAAGCTGAAGGCGCCCTCGAATAAGTGCGGTTGGATTTGGGGTCGAATGATAATTCGTGCCCATCCAGCTTTCCGCCATGTACGGCCCCATCGTCGGAGAAAATCGCATCTCCTTTGTAAAGAAGTGTAGAGCTCTCTAGAGGTTTGTCAGGAGAACCACTTATCTCTCCAGACCTGAGATACCGAAATTCTGTGATGGGAGAAACAATGTTGCGACGCGGTTGCAAGTTGAACCGGATTCTCCTTTCCTCGTTAGACAGCTTGAATTCTAGTTGGAAATTTGAAAACACATCCAGTTGCTTCGCATCCACTGAGAAATGCAAGTTTTCAACTGCTGAGACTTGGCGAATGTTTGCCGTTCTTACAGAAAGCGCTGAAGGGCCGTGACTATGTTAGCCGTCGGTGCACTTGACATAGATCTGAATTGGACGTCCTAGGGTCCCGTAGACTTACCTAGACTCTCTAGCTGGGTGAGAGGGAGTAGAACAAAGCCAATGAATAGACGCAAGAGGCTCATGATAACGGTGATTTTTCCGCTAAACAACAAACGCTTCCAATACGATCTCGACTGGAGATGTTGTGTACTGTGAATTCAAGATGATTTCGCTTCTTTAAAACGATCTGCTTCGAGCAATAACATATGACAACATAACTAAGACAAATATCTTTTTTCCTGGTTCAGCGTAAACGGAGATCAA
Organism: Ilyonectria sp. MPI-CAGE-AT-0026; assembly: GCA_020744155.1. Taxonomy (NCBI): domain Eukaryota; kingdom Fungi; phylum Ascomycota; class Sordariomycetes; order Hypocreales; family Nectriaceae; genus Ilyonectria; species Ilyonectria sp. MPI-CAGE-AT-0026. The sequence goes on along the minus strand of JAGPNQ010000026.1, from coordinate 680,724 downwards.
TGACCAATCCATAGCTTGCGTCACCTCCAAGCCCGCGTGGGGACTCTCTGAGAAGCTTGGCACCACTTGCTTGGGATGAAAGTCGCTAAGCCACCTCAACTTCGTCACGAAAGATAGCTTCCACTGCGGAAAAAAAGGGCCATCTTACGCGTCCCTTGGCGATTTTTCTCTCTAGCTCTCTTGGCTACGTTTGCCAAGTCCCGAGTCGGCCGGATTCCTCGGCCGGAGTTAAGAACTGCGAGATGAAGCCATTCATGACGAATGCCCCACTGTCAGCAGTCTGCATTAGCGCATTTTCGCTCCAGATCGGTGTCAGCCGGTTGCATTACGGCAGATAAGACGGTTTGCAACATATCTTAGCATGGCACCCCGTCAGGGTCCAAACAGCGACGCTCTTCTTTGACCTAACGATGGTAGAATTTTTTTTTTTTTTGACATCTTCTACAAATGGAACCAGCTTTGAAGGATGAACAGATCAAAATATTATATTGGTCGTGTTATGCCTTGTCAGATACGTGTAAATTACCATTTTGAGTTTTGCGGGTCATCACACTACCCTGTTTTAACATCGCCGTCAATAGGCTAACTTAGCCTACTTGTGTTTCGCCGCTATAAGACTAGCTTATTTGGGATTTTGTGGTTAACACTCGTTCCAGGGTAATACACAATCCGAATCTTGCCTTGAGTTGTTTTCTTCTTTGCGCATGACCTTGAACTATGCTGCTTTAACCTGAGCCGAGGGGGGACGTGGTGTGTGGGACTCCCCGGCTAATGAGCCTATTTAGACGTTGCATGCCCCCCCTCCCCTACGATTCCACCCACCCTTAATGAGGCTCAGTCGAAATTAGAGGCCTCCCTTCTTGAGACCGTGTTGCGATCTTAGTGCGATACCGTGGTCAGAGCGCCAATCTACTAACGTACATGATAAGCGAGTGTCGCAGACAAGTGAGTGTCGCAAAAATCTCAACCTTCAAGACAAGATTCAAGATAAAAACACAACAAGTGGATGTAACAGGTCGGATTGCGTGGCGGGTTTTCGGAAAACCCCGCTAAAAACCGCCAAGCCCTTGACATCACCAAAAGGACTGGAATTTTTACGGATCTCGGTATTCATCGACGACCAAGGCCTGCACGGGCATAAAAATAGGATAAATAGGCTCGTCTAATTGAGCTGAACAAAATGACACCTGCCTCGAGCCGTGCATCCGTCTCGTTGTTGATTGGCGCGCGTTTCTGGTCATCGCCTTTATTTTCAAGTGATGACCGTCTATGGGGTGGTTTACAAGCCCTAAAAAGGCCGCCAAGTTACGGCCAAAACAGGCCAATTTTACTGCGATTTTAGGGGGGTCTAGGCTCAACACTATATATTGAAATGAGCATGTTGTGTTGATTGGAGAAGAAGAAAACTAGCGCTAACCAGCGGAAGCTACTGATAAGAAGACATCCACCAATGGATCGGAATAGCCGTTGATCCGTTAAAACACGGATCTCAACACTATAAGCAAAAAAGTCGTGATAGTCGGCTCAATTCAGGGGTAACTAGCAAAACAGTCGCAAAAAGACTGCCAAAAACACCACGTTTCACGGCTTTGCCAGCCATCTCCGGTCCAGATCTCCGTTCTTTATAGTCTTCCGCACCTTATCAAGAGACCAGTTGGCGCACAGCTCCTCAATTCGCATGACAACGAGTGAGTGTACGCCGACGTCGCGCTCGCCCCCCCGCTCTCGCGCCTTCTGCGCGATGAAGTCGATTATCGCCTTCCTGCTGCAGAAGACGGACTTCTGGTGTTTGGGGCGTCAAGCAGAGCCATAGCCGGCCTCCAGGGACTCGATAGAAGGCATGCCGACCCTCCCGTTCTTCCACAAGGTCCACAGATCGCGAACGTTTCTGAGGTCTAAAGGAAACTCAAAGTGTGGTATTTGCGGCTCATCTGCCGCCGCTGCCGTCGCTCCCGCCGGCGGCGCCAGATGGGAGGCTAGGCCAACGGCTCCCTGCTCTTCCACAAGCGTAGGATTGGCGGGGAGAGGAGCGGCGGCCCGCAACGAGGGAGCCGACGTCGTCAAACGTGCCGGCGCGGCGCGGCGCCCTCGTTTCGGCATTTCCAACCGCTGTGAGACCGTGCTAAGCCCAGGGCTGATCGTGAGTAGGTCTGACTTCGCTAGGACGCAAGGGTCGGCCGCGACTCCCATCTCGGCCTAAGCCTTTTCCCCGTTGACTCTTCGGGTGTTCTGTCGGCGGCTTCCAATGCACGCTCCCGGATTCTAGAACATTTCTCCTCTACACTGCGGCGCTTGCGTTTGGAGCCCATGCAGGCGGTGTGTGGTGGACTTCAGGAGGCAGGAACCTGACTTATCCCCTGCATTATGCTTCCCGTCATGCTTCCCGTCATGGTTGCATTGTCTTGTCGGTATTCGATGGGCCAATCGGCTAGGCTGGAGACGTTCGTTCTAGAGTTTTCCATGGATGCTCCGAAGATTCCAAAACATCGGTACGAACCAACTCGTGATGGAGTTTACGGATGGCATCAGTTCAAACCACAACCACGTGCGATTTCGAAGGCACATGCATCACAGACCTACAGTAGTGGAGACTATAATTTGTCCAGAGCTCTCGGTTCCATTAAACTTTGTCCAACAACGTAAAACGTGATAAGAACTGTCTCATTCGGACACTTGCACAGCGACCAAAACATCAGCGCGAACAAGACCAAACAGGCAATTAGCTCGTAGCAAAGGCCCCTAACAATTTACCTTTGCGCCTCTGAAATCACAGTGGGTCAGGAGAATGTGACGCCAAGACGCCCCGCACGGGGGCCTCCAGAGCGACAACCGTCCGCCATTGAACTCCACACGCAACACACGCAAGACTACGACTGCTGCGCACGGGAGGTCAGACCCTTGAGATCGCTCCGCCTCATTTCCCCTGCTGGTTCGATGCGAAGCGTAGTACGTAGCAGTAGAGCGCTGGGTCGGGTTTAGCTGCATGTGAGCGTTACATTCTGGCCTGAGAGACTTTTGCTAGCAACAAGGGTTAGGCCAATGGCTTGAACAAGGAACTCGTATGATACGCTATGACCCTTAGTGGCACCGAGCAAGGCAGATAACGCAAGCCCTATGAGACGAGGCTGGTGCCATCCCACAACTTCCCGGGACCGGGGTTGAACCCGCGGATAGGATTCTGGGATCTACTAGCGGACCCATGGCGGATTCGTCCCAGTCACATAGTATGACCGCGTAGCGCCCAATCACAATGCTCAGCGGCGCTCAATGTCGTTGCTAACATAAGCCCGCAGACGGGCCAGCTTATGGCTTGGAATCCATCCGGCCGGAAGTAGTACGGCGAACGCCACGGCACTCGGAACTTATGATCGAGGATCGAGTATCCTGCAGCGCCTCCTTCCTGGTAAGGCCAAGTGCTTAGGGGTGTTGCAGCAATGAGGACGGTACGCTTAGTAGAACCTTACTCCGGGATCTAGGCAACGAATGAGGAGACCCAGCAGTGACGAGGGGTGGGCCCAGCACTAGCATCGAGGTCCCGATCCTTCTGCCTGCTACGCCTCCCTCCCTCCGTGGGGATATGAATCGCTTAGTGGACTGCAGAATACACGTGCCAGAAGCCGTGGAGCGTGCGAGTATGGTCGAGCAAGTCTACATATCCAGGTGCTCGAGACTAGCGAGGCATACCCCTGAAGAGCTCCCATCAGGGTTTACGTGCCGAACCTACTACGTATTCCAGCAGACATATATCAAGAGTAACACGGGAGCATGCATAAGTGCGTCACCGTGTAATACCTCTTGGCCAACGATACCCGTTCGATTTACGATACCCGCCTGCATTTACGATAGCATTCTGCGAGACAATAGGTCCTGGGGTGCACACTTCACATTTTAATACTCCCTTGTTTTTTTCTTGAACCTCCGGGAAGATGGATGCGGTGCTACGGTACTCGATATCCAACGGCAGCGACGCTGGTGTCGACCCCAGCTGGGCCGACATAAACGATCCTAAAGAAAAGAAAAAGGTCCAGAACAGGATCGCACAAAGAAGCTATCGTGCGTCGCGTTTCCATCTGCAATTGGCTCGGACAGCTGCATCTAACCATGACTAGGCCAGCGCATGAAGGCACGGCTCGAGAAACTCCATGCCAAAGTCAACTACCACGAGCAGATGAATCTCGACAACACCCCCAGAGACGACGACGTGCAAATTGGACAAGCGCAACGGCAAGAACAACAACCACAACCACATCAGCTCCAGGGCAATCCAGAACCATACCACCCAGTCACATTAGAGTCGTTGACGCCAGAGTCACCGGGCAAGCAGTCGATGCAACCGCAGGTGCTGCAATCCACATTTTACGACCATGCGACAGAAAAAGGCAACAAACCCATATACATGCAGCCCCAGCTCATGGACGACACACAGCAATTACCCCCGAACCGTTCCACGAGCGACCCAAACGCCAAGGCGTGCGACAAGCTCCCGATAGATTGCATGCGGCTACCGAAGCAGCAGATGGCGGACAAGCACCCGGCGACGACGCTCGCCGACCACAGTCCGCAGGATGACAGCGCGAGAATGAGTACGTAACTGCAGATGGCCTCACATTCTCACATTCAACATTTCGAGAGCCACAGACTGATGGGCGCAGACGGAGCAGTTGACCGCCACCAACTCTACACGCCAGAGCTGAATGACGTCATGGCCTTCAACCACCCGTTCGACATGTGGTCATTTGAGATGCTCCCACAGACGCGGCGCCAGCCCCAACAGCCGGCGCTAGGAGGCGAGCTACCACCGCACGTCGGCGGCGGCGGCGGCAGCAGCAACGGACTAGCAATGGACTCGTCCATGACGGACCTGTCGTCGGTGTCGCCAGCGCCCTCGGCCAAGCAGGGCCTGGACGAGCGACTAGAGTACGTGCTGAGCTGCACGCGTGCGGCGGGCTTCGAGAGCTTCGACGCACTGGTGACGGCCTACTACAACGGCAACTTCGAGGACTCGTCGCCGCTGGCCATCGAGCAGCGGTTGAGCCGCAACCGGGGCCTGCCTAGCGTCGTCGCCGATGTGTTTCGCGACGCGCGCCGCTGGAGCGACTGGGAGCGCCGCGGCTTCGACGAGGAGCTGCTCAAGACGACCGAGAGCATGCTCGTGTCCGAGGGCGAGGACAGCCGGAGTTCCCTGGAGAGCCTCCTGAGCATGCTGTCGGCACCACCGAACGGCGGCGACGGCTCCGGCACGTCGGCGAGCCAGGCGCAGGCCACCCTGGCGATGAAGAAAGTGATGCAGAACGAAGTAATAAGTCCCCTTCCCCACCAGTGCCGCGCGCGCAACCGCCAAAATACAGGGCGGTGAGTGGACGGGCCATAAAAGCCAAGACCAGAAGACCAGAACGCTGACCAGGGGCTCCCCTTTTTTCCCAAACAGTTACCAAACCTCTGGGCGCTGATGATGGCATTCTCGGCAGAGCACAAGGATGTGTGGCAGCGGAACCGATCCAACACGGTGCTCGCCGCGATCCTGCTGCTGCGATATCCGGGCCGCATCCCCAACGACCAGCTCCTCAAGCTAGTGAGCGGGTGCCTTTGAAGTGGATGGAGATGGAGGGGTTCGTTGTACATACAATACGGGGTGGGAGGGGCTTTGAACCAGGGGTCTTTTGAACCCGAGACTAGGGGCCCTTGGAACGGGTCACGACTCCAGTTGGTCAGTGACAGTTAAGTTAGTTTGTCACTGACAAGTTTGCCGTGGAGCGGCGTGGGCAGTTTGCCAGCGTGCCAGCGGGCAACTTGCCGCGGCAACTCTGCTAGTCTCACTCGCAACTCGCTAGTGGCGGTTGTGCAGTCTGAAACAATCTACTTGCCGGGGGTTTTTGGGTTTGGAGATGGGCTCGTTATCGCAGTCTAATTGGCCTCATTCCGACTTCCCCACCGCCATGTTACGGGGATCCGTCGTTCCCGGGCAGGCACCGAAATACCAATATATTTAACTTATCAGCCCTATCCACGTCTGGGTTCATCCCCTGCGAGCTACAGTGCCGGTACGAATATTCATGCAGGCTTTCGGGTGGACGAAAAAGCCATGCACGTGTCGGCACCTCGGGCGGATGAGACCCTTGCCTTGCTTGCGTCGTACTGACACCGCCGACTCCGTGGTCTCACCAGGCGATTAGATAGGACGACGCACATAGACAGACAGCCTATTTTGGTGGACTAAGCTGAGAAGTAGTAGATTTATTACGCCTGGGAGAACGGATCTCATAGGGCCATGGAATACGCTATGCTATTTACATTTCTGCCACCTTCAATCCTGACCACAAAGTAAAGCCCCACTTTCTCTCCCTGCATCGCTTTCTTTTGGCCTCGCTCGACTCTTTCTGACAGGCCTGCTTGAAGGCCATTTTCTCCAAGTGTTCAGCATCCTATCCTCAGCAGCTGAAGCGTGGTCTGTCAAAATGAGGCTGTGTTGTGTTAGTATTTTCTAGTTCTGGTTGTTAGTATGTTCAATTCTCCTCCCTTGGCCCTAGTCTTCCTGTCTCCATCGCGAATTTGATTGTTGCTCGCACCGCCTGTAGGTTAGGTGACCATCTCGGTCCGTCCAACGCCGACTTTCCTCCCAGAGAGAATGAGAGGTTTCCCATCTCGCTTTGTCCGATTCGCCGCATGCCTTCGCGTTGTGCATCCCACTTGCTGCAGCGAAAGAGAAAATGTTCCATTGTCTCGACTGCCCGTCCGCAATCACACAACTCTGATTCCACCGCGCCGATCCTCGACAGGTAGCTGTTGATCCTCGCCATTCCCGTGCGTAACTGTGAAAGCGTGTCTGCTTCGCGCCTCTTCAGTCCGTCGTATAGCACCTTTGTGTGTTTTCCTGGCAGCGCTTTGTCAACCCTCTTGGAGAAGCCGCCCACTCAGTCCGGTAGCGCCTGGTGCTGTTGTAGCTGTGCTCTCGCCAGTCTTGTCCGCGTCGATCGAGCTTGGTATGGCGGCGTCTCTGCCGTACGTCCTGCTTCGGTTGCTCTCTGCGCCTGTCTCTTCGCCTTGGGTCCCAAGGGGAAGGCGTCGTCCCGGGACGGTACCCAGATCATTTTAAGGCATCCGTACCCCAAGTGTAACCCGTAGGAACAACTGTAGGTGATGGCGTCCAACGTAAGAGATCGGTCAAACACGGTGAAGGTTCGCCGAGGAGCGCACCTTGGTCCAGATTCGAGATGAGGGGCAGCTGGTGCCTTTGTTAGTGACTGGACACTGCGTGAACGAGGAGCGTGGGAGTGGTAGGACGAGGACAAGCGGTGCTGGGGTCCTAGTGATGGAGAGAGGGGCATGGGGGAGGAGAACGAGGTGAATTTACCTGGAGCTGGCACGGAGCTAGAGCGTCTTACCTGAAGCTGATCTTCTTGGCCCCAATACAGGAACCCAAGGTCGGCAGGGTAGTCGAGGTCGTTCATTGTCTGGCCTGTGCAAGTGCAGCTGGCCGAAAAGTTGAGCTGATGAAGAGGAATTAGAGTACGACGGGGTTGTCTTTGGATTGTGAACAGAAGCATGTTGCAAATGCAATGAAGCCTAATGAGGCTCTTGTGATATTAATACTGCTTGTTTCATCACCACCATTGTTCAGCCGGGCACTTCCGTCGCTTCGGGAGGGAAGGCAGAGTGATTCCCATAGGCCGATTCGCCAGAGTCTACGGATAGAACATAGGGTCGCGGCTCGCCAGGCCCCGATCCCCCCTTGGTGCGTCTAATTACTGACCTCAACCCCAGTCAGGTGCCCGTCAAGGGTTCAACTTCAAGAACGATCTAGTCCTGGTGTAAACCCAGCACGTCGGTGGATACCGTGCGAACTATCCACGGCGTGGCGTGACCTTCTTCCCAAGGTCCAGACCTTCAGGTGCTTAAGTTTCGTTCAGGGGGTGGGATGTTTTCAAGTTGCGTTATTGGGCCTTGAGTCACATTGTTGTGATCACTAATCCCTACAAGCCACATGCTGGCAAAGGACGAGCTACTGCAGATAAGGAAACGGAGAACCAACCCGAGTAGTAAAGTGGGGTTCCACAAGTCTTGATACGCTACGCGACATTCTCGCGCCCTGCGTCAAAAATCAGAACCGCGACTTTTGCTCCTTCATCTTCAACCTTCTACAACTTTTTATTATGTCGTCCAATTTACGGTCCTCTGGGACTATTATATCCGCAAATCGTCAAGGAAAGCAACGAACCAACCCAGAACTTCGTGCGGCTATTATTGCGGCCGTACAAGCTGGAGAGGCAAGGAGCACAGTTGCGACGCGTTTTGGGGTGTCGACGGCCACAATCAGCCGTCTGCTTCAACGGCTCGAGACAACTGCATCCATTGATCCTGTTAGATTGGACCATGCACCCGGCATCAGACCGGGTGGGTCATGTGATCAGTTGCCTAGCACTTTGCCACAAGGCTTAGGAAGCAGCTTCTAGCTGATTCTACACAGCACAGAACAGGTATATAAAGCTTGCTCTGATACCTCAGAATAAGAAGAGAGGAGGAGAATACACAGATGCAATATAATATACACGATTAATATCAGAGTGCTACGCTAGCTTTCCGACAGATCCAAAGCCCCAGTCTGGGCGTCCTCCAAGTCTGATGCTACGGGCGAAAAGGGCTGTTGTCACGCTGTGCGACAGGATAAAGGTGTCTCAAGGAAAGACCTGCTGGATGACCTGAGTCTTGAGGTGAGCGCTACGACTGTCCGCCGGGCTTTGAATAAGGCCAGCTTGCGCAAATGGAAAGCTAGAAAGAGGATCTTTTTACGAAAGGAAGATGCAGCTCAGCGGCTTCAATTTTCACGCGACTGGGCGAAAAGAGAAGAAGAATTGAGCGAGGTATGGCTGAGTGTTTGAGATGCCCTCGTCTGCTACTTTACGCCTTACTCACGCTCCTTAGATTATCTGCTCTGACGAATGCTCTGCGCAAAATGGCAGCGCCGCACCGAATATCTGGGTCTGGAGATTCACCCACGAGGCCTATGACCCAAAATTTATTAATACAAAGTCTCATGGCAAAGGCGATGTGACGATAATGGTGTGGGGTGCGATTTGCAAGGAGGGCCGAAGCAAGCTGGTTATTATGACTCGGGACTCGGCTTTTAAGCGCGGCGGCTACTCATCAAATAGCTATATTGAAGCTCTGACTTCTGGGCTTCTTCCTGATTATAAAGGCACTCGGCATTTTCAGCAGGATAATGCTAAAATCCACACATCAAAGGCATCTATGGCATTTCTTCAAGAGCCCGGGATCTCTCTTATTGACTGGCCCCCCCACAGCTCTGATTTAAACCCCATTGAGCATGTCTGGGCCAGACTAAAGAGAGACCTCTATAGAAAGTTCCCTTGGGTCTCGAAATTGAAGAAAAACACAGCCGATATCGCGAAATTTAAAGCATGCTTGGAAGCAACGTGGGATGCTATCCCCCAGGACTTTATTCGGGGCCTAATGGAGTCAATGCCGCGGAGGGTCGAGGCCTGCCGCAAGGCTAGGGGTTGGTATACAAAATATTAAAGCCACGCCTCTGGGGAATCCAAAAATGCAGTTACTTTTATTGTAGCTAGTCTGTAGCCTGTGGAATTGGTATCTTTATTACGTGTGTTCCGGCCAGAGTGGTGGTGTACGAGGGGGCTGTTGCAAGACTTGTGGAACCCCACTTTACAGAAGTCAGACAAGTGGCCCTCCTATGGCCAAGCTATGTGTCGACCGCCGTACCGGGTCGCTCCCCGTGCCCCTAAGCTCCTCCTGTCCCCTCCGCTCACCTCGGGCCATCGCCGACCACCTTCCACTACCATCTGGGGCTTGAGAGAAGCAAGTTCCGAAAACTCTTTTGCACATTTCGGAACGTGACCTTGTCACCAAGAATCGTGGTGTTATGTCATTTTTGGTACGAGAGCGATTCCAAGGGATGAAACGTGTGGTTCGACATGGGAAAATCATCATTGTTGCCCTAGCTCGCTGGAGAACAGATCCCACGTCACATCACAGTCTAGGATAGCCATGATCAACATGAACCCCGATTCCAGATACCGAAATAAGGTTTTCAACAAAAGGTGATCGTTCAGAATCCCAATTCAAGCTTGCCTGTAACCATAAAAAGGAAGTGAGTCAACAGTACAAGGATAAGGAAGCCAAGTATTTGATTATACCGCAGTCTTATCATGCTATTATACCGGTCCTAGATTGAAAGCTAGGATCTGCATGACGAAGGATGCTGATGTTATTAACATAGGAAGGGGTTGAACATTTTTGTCATGAGGACAATTACATCAGGGAACTACCATCCCCCACCACTTAAAGAATCACACCACTTAAAGCATACCTAGCACAAAAAATCATCGCCCCATACAAACCCTACCATTTTATTTGCACCGCATTTTGGCACAATGAAGCTATTCGCAAAAAAAAAAAACTTGTGGTGCATTATTTTTTACGTGGTGTCTTACCCTGGGTCATTTTACTTCCGACTTTGTACGTATCATAGGGGTTTTAAGACATTAAAAAGTTTACACTTCTCGCTCTCTCATCCTTCAACTCCCATAAAGTTAAGAAGACTCCCTACGTAGTTTACACGCGTAAAATATCTCCAAAATGGGTCGATATGTTTATACCGAAAAAGACGTTATTGATGCTATATTCGATATTACTGACGGTTCTCTATCACAATACCAGGCCTCCGATAAGTACGGGGTGCCTCAACCAGTCCTCTCGAAAAGACTTTCTGGCCAGAAGAGCAGGAAAGAGTCTACCCACCCTCACCAACGTATTTCTACGAGTCAGGAGGACCGCCTCGTTCGTTGGCTTCTGCGGCAGGAGTCCCTGGGCTACGCTCTCACGCATAGCCAACTTCGAAGCTGCGTCGAAGCCCTCCTCCGTCAACAGGGAGATAACAAGCCATTGGGTCAAAACTGGACCACCAGGTTCATCAAGCGTCATTCAAAACTATCTACCAAGCTTGGAAAACGCCAGGAAGCCGCCAGATTTGACGGGTTTACTCCGAAGGCGGTCAATTGGTACTTCGATATCCGGGAGAACGAGTATGGCTGGATCAAGCCTGAGAACACGGTTAACGTGGACGAGGGCGGCATAATGGCGGGTTTCGGTAAGTCCTCTATAAGTTCCCTATGGGCTTTTGTAGGTCATAACTAATTGATTGTCCATAAGGCTTGGACAGCCTCGTAATCGGGAGTTCCGACCCGAAGAAGAAGGCGTTGTTAAAAGGCGTCCAGTCGCGCACCTGGACTTCGTTTATTGAGGCGGTCACCGCAACTGGCCGTGCTTTGAAACCGGGAATTATCTTTAAAGGAAAAGAGCTGCAGAAGCAGTGGTTTCTTAACGAATTCGAATTGATAGCGGACTGGCACTACATCACATCCCGGAACGGCTGGACCGACAACCATATAGCTCTCGAGTGGTTGAAGGACGTTTATCTACCTCAAACGGAGCCTCGTGATGCATCGGATGCGAGACTTATTATCCTTGACGGTCACGGGAGCCATGCGCAGGTGAGCCTTTTGGTGTTTTCGCCGCGGAGTCACCCGCTATAGGGTCGCTAACGAGCAGTCAGGACGAGTGGATGGCCACGTGCTTTCTGAACAACATCTACTGCTGTTACCTACCAGCACATTGTTCCCATGGTTTGCAACCGTTAGATAATGGAATTTTTAATATCATAAAAGGTGCGTATCGGAAAGAACTCCAAAAGCTGGCTAGTTTGACCGATTCTGCGCCGGTTAACAAAGTCAACTTTATTCGGGCATACGCGAAAGCCAGGGAGGCGGGCATGAGGAAGGAGATTATCTTATCCGGCTGGAGATTTACTGGAAATTGGCCTATCAACCGTCACAAAGCTCTAACACATCCGGAAATTCAACCGGACAAAGAAAAACTGCTGGAACAGTTCAAGACACCGAGCCCTCCTCCACTGCACTCAGATGATACGCCGAAAACGAGCCGGCAAGTGAGGGATATGGCCAAACACCGAAGTCGACCGACCAGGCGGAAGTACAGTAAGATCGCAAAGGGGTTAGAAGCTTTAGAGATGAAGGTGGCCGTTCAGAATGCGCGGATTACTGGCCTCGAAGAGCAGATGGCCCAGGTGCGGCGAGGGAAGAAAAGAAAGGCGGTACCGAACCCGAACCGACGGTTCATGGCTCTAGCGGAGGCTCTAGCGGCTGGAGAAGCTCTTCATGACTCAAAGGAGGCAGAAATAGAGGTGGATGTGGATGAGGAGGTCGAGTCGGTGATTGAGGTGGGTGTCAGGTCAGAGGACGAAAGTGAGGACTTTATGGTCGTAACAAAGCACTGCCAGCGCACACGGAGCGGTCGGGAGGTCAAAAAACCACGCAGAGAGTAAAATTCAAGCAATTCTCTATAGAACATCCGAGTGGCTTCATTTTTAATGGATAAGGTGGTTGGTTTCTGCGTGCATCAAATATTGGATTTTGTATGGGGCGATGATTTTTTGTGCTATGCTTTAAGTGGTGTGATTCTTTAAGTGGTGGGGGATGGTAACCTTGCCGATAAAAACAGGATTTGGAGACGTTGAGAGTGCGTACCGTGAGTCCCTCTTCCAGTGATTTAGGAAGAAGAAGAAACAATTGAATTGGAGCAAGAGGCACAACCGTTTTTCTTTAATCCGATCAAGAGGTATTTCGTGGTCAGAATAGCCATACGAGACGTAATGAGTCGCAAGACGACAGCAGCTGGGCGCCAGCTCTAACGCCGAGTTTATCCCCGCACTGTCCCGTTCCTCGATGGTGATTCTGTGGCGTCGGTAGGTAAATCGGGTAGGAGGGGAGCTAATTTGCAGTTGCCCAGACGACAATTGACCCATAACAGTCCAACACCAGGCGATCTCACCTCACCATGCCATTGTCAAGTCGGGAGCTGAGTCGTCGGCCAACAATATCGGGGGATCACGCTTTGAATCTTGCACGTGTTATCATCACAGCTCCTGTTTTTTTGGCGTCACTGTCACCCGAAAATCTAGACACGCATAATACGCCCAAGGGTCCATCACTAGGGGCAGTCGGTCCATGCATGCATGGGTCGAGGCAACGTCAGCGTTTGGGGCTGAGTTGACGCCGCGGGTTGGCTAGCGCGGGTACAAAGGAAGACAAAATGCAAATTCAAAGTAGCAAGCTCATGAAGGCGCCACGACAGGTCCTCGTCCAAGAGAGCGCAACGCAAGCCACTTTGCCATGACATGATGTGATGGCATTGCAGACGAGTTTTTAGGTAGCCGCAGCCGAAGCTGAAGCCGCAACTGGAGTCAGGTTGAACCAACATGTGGGTGAGGTCATGTCCACATTGGAGGGTGTGATTGATGTACGGTGTAGTGGATGGTGGATGCTTGGTCGCCGAGAGATGCGTGTAGTCGCCGAAGAGATACTTGCAGTGGACGTTAGACGCTTGTGGTCGCCGAAGATGGCACTCGCTAGGCATTACAGGGCACTATGGAGTGACCGCGTAGTGCATTGTACCCAGAATTCCAAGGCTGGGATTCAGATAATATACTATGTATGTACTTGGCCTTGCTACGCACATACATGTAGCGGGTTAAGCATAACGGAGTGCACATCAGGCGTACAGGCTTACGTCCGGGCTTACGGGACACGAAGCGATACAGGGCGGGGCACATAACTTACATCCCTTCATCCTCGTCCCAATCAGGTGTCATCTCTTTTTAATGACCAGGCTGCTTGGAAATCCAGCCTACGTGATTGGGCTCTGTGGCGGGCACAAGAAATAGGGGCTTTTGTCTTGAGTTCAGCTGTTCGGGGCCGCTAACGTGATCTGTGACGCCACAGGTGATGGGGATGTCTAATTGCTTTCACCAAGTGCTCGCCACCCACTGTTCATCCACCTGTACCATCGTCCTGCCAAACATGTTTAGTTTTCTTGGAACGGCACAATCCTGCATACGTAACGTAGCCAAGAAACAGTTCATGTCCATTCCGTCGCAGCTACGTATCTCGAAGCTAGTGAAGCGGGGACATTGAGGCGGCGGGCTAGATCTTGGGACATTGAAGGAGCTGCACGTTTCTCGTATTAGCATGGACTAGAAGAATGTGGCTCAGTCAAGAGCTTACGACGCATTCAACATTCGACGTTGATGCTGAATCGCTATCCCCTGTTGCTGTAGGCTGTGGAATAAAGGCTTCGTTTGTCCACAATACAACCAATATACCAAGCCATTCTTCATCATTCCATTTCTCTAGTTGCCATGTCCAAAGCAATCAAGTCCATCATGAGCAAGGTCGTCATTGCGGTTGCCTCGTTGTGTAAGCAGAAGCTCCCCTGGAACTGTCCAAGCCCTTCAAAAAAATCTACGCAGCAATAATTCCTCCGTAACTGCAGTAACTAATCGATCGGCTTTTGCCCCTCTCTAGATATCCGAAGGGTATTGGCAACAACCTCTTCCTACTGCCCAAACAACCAAGACGCCTGTTTTCGCTGGGGAGTGCCTGTAACAGCGGCAAGCTCAGGTTCGGGTGATGTTTACTTCCAGGTCAAAGCCCCAACGAGCTACCAATGGGTGGGCCTCGGAATCGGATCGGGGATGTCAGGCTCCGACATGTTCTTGGTGTACCAAGATGGCAACGGAAATGTCACCCTGAGCACGAGAACTTGTACAGGCCACAACACGCCCCAATACACGCCAAGCTCCCAGGTCAAACTCATCGACGGATCGGGCGTCAGCAACAGCTACATGATTGCCAACATTAAGTGTATGGACTGCAATGGGCTTGATCTCTCGGGTTCAAATTCATGGATCGCAGGCTGGAAGAAGGGTGCTGCTTTAGACTCAACGGATCTCTCGCATACAATTCAGGAGCATGATGGCTATGCTTCCTTTCAAGTTGACTTTGCTCTCGCGACCTTCAGTTCCAATGGAAACCCTTTTACAGGCTCGAGCAACAGTTCCGGGTCTGGGGCAATTTCCCAGTCGAGCAGCAGCACTAGCGAGCACCTCGTGAGCGCACATGGGGTCATAATGGCTATTGTCTTCGCCATCGCATATCCCGTTGGCGCTATTCTCATGCCAATCGTCGGGAAGTGGATGGTTCATGCAGGCTGGCAGGTCCTTGCCTTCTTAGGTATGTGGGTTGGGTTCGCCATTGGCTACGTTATTTCTCAAGATGATGGCTCTGTAAGTTTTCCAAGAGAATGGGCACATTGACACTGAATCGTCGCCGACATACTAACAGAATATTTTACAGTGGGGCAAAGAGAGCCATGTGATACTCGGAGTTATTGTATGTGCCTTACTTGGAATACAACCACTCCTCGGATGGGCACACCACGTCTACTTCATCAAACACCGACAACGAGGAATCATCAGCCACGCGCACATTTGGTACGGCAGAATTCTCATGATCCTGGGCATCATAAACGGAGGGATAGGGCTCCAGCTTGCGAGTGCCCCATTATCACAGACCATTGCGTACCCGGTGGTCGTTGGTGTTATGGCTGTGGCATACGTCATCATCACTTCTATCTGTGTGGTGAAGAAGGCACGGGCTCAAAAGCAGCCTTTGCTTGATCAGACCCAAAGCGAGGGGGAATATCCCGAGACTTGGATGCGATTGCCCCCAGGTCAAGCCCGAGATGAGTGGGTTAGTATGGAAGACGTGAGTGGAGACAGATACGTTGAGCAACCAAGACATGCATAATATGTCTGGAATGGGATTGAGCATTGAGAGATCCCTTGGGCCCATGAAGCGCCTGAACGGACTAGAAAAGGTGGAAGAGGAAAAAGAGAGATAAATGTGTGGTGGGCATGCAGTGACCACAGCATAGACTTCCGCAGGTGGTGTACGTACCCGTTGGCATTGTGGGGCTTGCAAGCATGCCAACCTCTCCGAGGTTGGTCACAAAACCTTGGTCCAGCCACAAAAACCTGGTCCACCCTTAAGTATGTAAAAACGCCGTTTTTACTACTTGTTATCCCCTTATTCTAGCTTTAAATAATAAGATATAAATTCTATAGAAAATAGGACATAATAGACAAAAGGTAGAGCTTTAAAATGCATAACGTACATGATAAGCGAGCGATACAGACAAGCGAGCGATACACTTTTCCCTCAAACACATAACTTTCCATTTCATCAATTAATTCTCAACCACCAATTATGTCACAGCCAAATATTGAGGCTAAAACCCTTCTTGCTCTTCAAGCCCTTCAAAATAATCCAAAACTAAGTCTCCGACGCGCTGCTAGCATCTATCAGGTCCCTCTGCCAAGACTACAACGCCGGCAAAATGGCATTCAATCTCGACGCGATACCTGTTAGATTGGATCATGTACAAAGCATCTGATCGGGTGGTCACGTGGTGACCTCCAGGGTCAAGACCCCCACTTTTAGTCGACAGACACTCAAGCGATCACAATAGGGGCAACGGGGGAACACAGAGACAATACACACGATCAAGTCATCTGAAGTGCGACGCAAGTTTTCTGACAGGACCAAGGTTTTGTGACCAACCTCGGAGAGGTTGGCATGCTTGCAAGCCCCACAATGCCAACGGGTAGTAGTTACTTCTTCTTTTACTGCCTCCCACCTCCTAACGTCAGAGGTTAGCAGTTACTTCTTCTTTTACTGCCTCCTACCTCCTAATATTAGAGGTTACTCTTTCCCTTACTTCTTCCTACTGTCTAACTCTATACCTATTCTAAAACACCCTCTACCTACTAGCGCCCTCCCTCAGCTATTTTACACCTCTCTAACTCCACTACCTTACTCTCTAAATTAGACCTCTGCAGACTATAAACCTGCTGCTCCAGTGCTTGTACTTACTCTCTTTTCGTAAAGTCTTTATATAAAAACCCTATAACTAATAATGCCAATAATAGGCTTATCTCTTATCTAATAAGGATAAGAATAATATATTCATAATCCTTGAATTTTTAGCTTTCATAAGGTATATATTTTGCCTTTAAGCTTATCTTCCTTATCTATCAGAATACCAATGGACTTACATAATGGAATGCAAAGATAAAGACTGGAATGCAACGTCCCAACCAAGTCCGGATTTCTCGGGCTTGATGACGCGTACATACCAAACACACCGCTGCAAGCTGTCATTTTCCTCAGCTGGATCGGACGCATAGCTAGAGAGCAATCTCTCTATAAAGCTGGGGCTTTTCCCCAACCAGTCTTTCTAGATCATCGCTATCAATACAAGCATTTCTCCACCAATCACATCAATCCTAATACCATTGTGATCGTCTTTTCTACTCTTTCTAAATCTTCAATCTGTTCCCTTATTGGTCAATTCCTCAACCCACAATTGCCAAGCTACACTTGCTTATTCCTTATTCTTACCTACTTCCACTGCTCCAGACTTTACACTTTCTTAGTGGAAGAAGCACAAAATAGAGTATCTAAATGTCACACTGAGTGGATAGGATCAGGATGATGATGATGAAAGCTCTTGATTTTCTATCTAACGAAGGGCTAGGGATCGGTCTTATAGATGAAGATGAGGGCGGCCTCCGGCAGCCTCCGGGCCCGAGGTCCGGAGGACCCACCTGCCGGGGGTCTGAGACCCGGTCCGGACCGGATTCCTAGCAGCCGGTCTGGAAGCTGTTCCAGGCATCGTACGATGATCCCAAAATGTGACACTAAACCTCTCTTAAATAGCCTCTAACTTGCTGTCTATCCCTATAATGTCAGCAGAGACTAAAAGGCCGTTCAGTAGTGCGGGAAAGATAGTATTACCTTTGCGAACTCGTCTTAATTGACATACAATTGGGATAGCGCAGAGTATACAGTCATAGAGCAGGGAGGGTATTGTCCTACCCTCGTAGTACCATGCACAACCACCCTTTCGCCAGCCCCACTCTTTCGCCACGCAAAAAAAAAAGGCACCACCAAAAATCAACAACTTTACTTACACAGAACTTGACCAAAATGATAGATATGCGCAAAAAGTTTCGTCTTATAAATAATAATTGAATCTCTCTATTGAATCCTGGGTCTTTTGATAAGCCGCCCTGATCGCGTGGTTGGTTGATGGGGTATGGTTTCCTCTCTGACTTCAATGACCGAGGCAGCCTCCGATTCTGACTCCGGCTCGTCTGAACAGCCACATTCCACCACAACAGGCATATTTTGAGTCTCCTCTTCGGGTATGGCTTCTCCACCAGCTAGAGTCTCACCAAGAGTCATAAAACGTTTGTTAGGATTCGGCACGGCCTTCCTCTTCTTCCCTCTCTTCAAGCGAGCCAATTCCTCCTCCAGGCTAGCAATCCTCACACTATGCGCCGCTACCGTCTGCTGTTGAGCCTCAAAGCCCTTTGCTATTACGTTGTACCGTCTTCGTGTCTTTGGTGTTTTGTTCAGCCCAAGATCACGAATTTGACGGCTCGTCTTTGGTGTATCGTCCGAGCCAAAATACGGCGTGGGTTCGGGAGTCGCTCTTGGGCTGCCATTTGGCCTGTCTTCTTGGATTTCTGGGTGCCGCAGCGCTTTGGCACGTGAGATCGGCCAATTCCCAGTAACCCTCCATCCAGAGAGTATATTCTTCTCAGTCATTCCAACTCGACGCGCCTTGGCGTAGGCCCTGATGAAATTGACCTTGTCCATTGGAGTGGAATCAGTCAATGAAGCGAACTTTTCCAACTCTCGTCGATATGCGGCTTTGGAGGCATTTAATACTCCATTGTCCAACGGCTGGAGCCCATGAGAGCAGTGTGCTGGCAGGTAGCAACAATAAACGTTGTTCAAAAAGCACGTGGCCATCCATTCATCCTTCCGTCACTCAGTAGTGACCTTGAGCTGAAGAAAACGAAGAACATACCGTTGCATGACTCCCATGACCATCTAAAATGATCAGTCTCGCGTCAGAGTCGTCGGCAGGCATGGTCTGGGGCAGATAGACTCTTTCAAGCCATTCAACTCCAATGTGGTCGTCAGTCCACCCGTTAGGCGAAGTTATGTAATACCAGTCTGCTACCTTCTTGAATTCCTCAAGAAACCACTGTTTCTGGAGTTCTTTCCCCTTGAAGATTATGCCAGGGATTAAGGCGCGGCCGTCAGCAGTGACAGCTTCGATAAATGAAATCCAATTTCGAGTTTGTGGTCCCTTGAGAATTGCCTTCCGCTTTCGGTCCGCGCTTCCGACAACCAGGCTATCTAAGCCTAAATAAAAAGGATTAGTCGGTCAAATTTCAAGCACTGACAAGGTATACAGATAGATGCTTGCCGAAGCCAATCATAATACCCCCTTCGTCAACGTTGACGGTGTTTTCAGGCTTGATCCAGCCATACTGGCCCTCCCTGATATCAAAGTACCAATGAACTGCCTTAGGCGTGAAAGAGTCGAACCTGTTGGCTTCTTGACGTCTACCCATCTTGGTCTTCAGGTCTGTGCGGCGCTTGATAAATCTGATCACCCAATTGCGTCCTAACTCGGGATGTTCATCCTGCTGTCTCAACAAGCCCATGACGCAAGCGCGGACCTGATTGTGGGACGGAGCATAGCCCAAGGATTCCTGACGGAGTATCCAGAAAGCCAATCTGTCCTCTTGATTCTTGGACAAACGTCGGTGAGGGTGAATCTGCTCTTTCACGGCTCCCTGGCCGTTAAGTCTGTCGATTAGAGTCCTTCGGGGCACTCCCCGTCTCTGAGCCGCTTGAGAGGGTGAAAAGCCATTATCAGTAATATCCAATATAGCCTCAGCCATGTCGTCCTCTGTATATTCCCATCGAAGCCGCGAGATAGGCATTTTTTTGTCGTTGTCAAAGACAAAGACCAAAAAACACGAGAAAGAGCGGTGAGGAGCTTGGTGATTGAACTGACAATATTTCAATAGCACGGCCTGCATATATCGCGTACCCCGCACAGCATTACAGAGTCAAAACAATTACCTCCAATCATATCTATAATCAATAGAGGTAACTTCTTTTAGGTAGCTATTTATTTTGGCCAACTTTCGTGTAAGTGAATTTGACGAGTTTTGGTACTTTTTTTTTTTTGCGTGGCGAAAGAGTGGGGTTGGCGAAAGGGTGGTTGTGCATGGTAGTGATAAGTAAGATCGGTGTTAAGACGTAAAGATTGGAGATATCCGTTAGTTCGAAACGACCAACTGTAATCCAACTGAGAGCAGCCTCCTCCAACCTCAATCCAACTGAAATATACTTGGCCGGATGTCAATCCAACTGCGAGGAGGTACCAGTTGAGTTGAACTGGTTGATTACGCACTCTGCGCGGGCCCGAGAACAGGTATCAATCCCGAGTGTGGCGACTAAGAGACCGTCCCAGACAGATCGGGTATTAGTCTGGGAGCCTCCGTAGGGTAAGCAGCAATAAGCCTGACAGGAGTCTCAGCGTGTCCGCCGTTTACGGCAGCGCTGGTAGGTCTCAAACGGCCACAGACTGCAAGTATATGCGGTAACTACGTGTGAGGTGAAGCTTGTTGAATTCGGCAAGGTACGCTATGCAACCTAACTTATCTGTCGTCCAATTACGTCGGGAAGTAGAGATGCGCCAGCAATGGCTGGAACCTTCAGACTTGGCTGTTACAGTACCATCAAACGGAGAGAGTTGACTGAGATAATGTCCATCTATCGAAGAACAGCAAATTGGAGGCTATATAACGATATAATGGGTATTTTATACCATCCACGGATGCAGGTGAGATCTGTGTTGACAATAGTTGAAGAGCCAACAGTACCGTCACTCGCCACCATCCCACGCTTGTCGTCAATGCTTGTTGCGGGCGTCGGCATTCGGCGTCGAGACGTCACTTTCGGTTGGACAGGCTCTGGCTTCGCTCAGGACCTCGACCGACGAGGTCGAATTCATAATTCCGCAGTTGCTGCTCGTACTTGGGGCTGCGAAGGAATTTTGGCACTGAATCCTGCTGTGCGTCAGCGCCCGTCGGCCTCGCCGAAGTTGGGGGGGGGGGGGGGGGGGGGGGGGGGTTAGCAAAGCTTACACTAGCCATGAGCCTGAGGACGGCGTTTTGGGCGTCCTCGAAGAGGGACGTCACCTCCTGGACGGTGTCGATCATGGCGACGTCCTGGCCGACGGCCTTGGTCATCCGAGTGGTAAAGTCGTTGCGGAGCTGGTGGTCGATGTTGAGCTCGCATGGGGATCCGGGGCACAGGAAGGTGTTGTAGATTCCGTACGCCTGCGCCATAGTCTCCTTGACCCTGTCCATCGAGGTGATGTTGGGGCTCTTTTGGGCCGCGCGAGTGACGGCCTTGCAGTTGCGGACAAACTCGTCGACGTCTCGGTAAAAGGACAGGTTCTCTTCGCAGTGCGTGTCACGCAGGTTCTCCCGGAAGAGAAGACGAAGCGCAGGATCGTTAAGGATCTTGTCGAGCTGGGTGTTGGAGTTCCTGGTGATGCCGTTTCGCTGAGAAGCCGCACCACCCTCGCCCTCTGACGCTCGTCCCCTCGAGCCAGAACCGTTGATAAGATCCTTGCCATGCTCGGAGATGCGATAGATGGCATACTTTGTGGGCTGGAACACATTGCAGCCCGGGTTCTGGATCATGTAGGCTGGGTCCTGAGCGACAGGCTCTATCAGATCGAACTCGACAAAGAGGGTGGCAACCTCGATGGTTTCTCGCTTGTCAACGATGGTGGAGCAGTCCATCAACCAGTCAGTGGTGGCCTTGCCAGTGAAGGTGTCTCGATACGTCTTGCCGTTGACCTTGCGCTCGGCTGCCATCTTGACACCCGTGAGACCGTCCTTGTAATTGTGTAATGAGTCCAAATCGGCTGCATTAATGGTCGCCTTGATGTTCCGGCCGTCGGCACCCACGAAGCGGCGGAAAATGACCTCGACGGTGCCTTCGTGGTGCAGGAGCTTGTCGCTCTGTGGGTCCCTCTCTAGCCGGACGAGCTGAGTTGAGCCCAGGTTGACCAGTTTCGAAACCTGCTTCTGCTGGATACCATTCCTCGAGCAGAACCTGTCCAGCACGGCGATTCCCTTAGACGTCAGCTGCCAGACCGATCCCTTCATGTTGTATACCTGCTGGTACTTGCCGTCGGCCGATTCAATGAAACGGGCCTCGACGAAGCGTTGGCAGATGGACCGGGCCATATTCTTGGTCATGGAGAAGGTCGTGGTTGTGACGGTGGTGACGGTGCGGGACGGGCCTTTGGGATCTGGCATGTGGTTCGACTGGGAGAACTTGAGAGATCCGAGGTGGATGATGGCATCCTCGGAGAGGAACGTGTACTCGACCTTGGTCAATCGGACGCGGTGGGCCGAGAGCGGCAAGAGACTGACAACGAGGGTGGAGAAGAGATCCTTGAAGTCCTATTGTACAACCAAAGTCAGCCAATGCTCTAGCGAGAAGGGGTTCGGGAGGCGGCGTTTTAGAAGGGGGTATCGCATGCCCCGCGCGGAACGCTGCACATTGGCGCACGAAAAAAGAGTCAGGCAGGTGTAAGCAGTAGAACCATCACGCACATACCCTCGTGAACGGCCGGTCGTCATCCGTCATGCGCAGCAAGCGCGAGGATGTTTGGTGCATCTTGTTTGCCTTGATGGGAGGCGGTTGGTCTGTAGCCGTGTAAGGCTGGGACGGCGCGTGGTTTGCCGGAACGGCCTGGGTAGCGAGGGTGCTGTCTAGGTTGGCGCTAGACAATAAGGACTGGCTTGAGGCACTCTTAAGCTGGTGGTTCTTGTCTGGGCTGGAGGGCTCCGAGGTGGGCGTCGGGCTGGGGAGGAGGGAGAGCCTCGAGAGGGTACCGTTGGACTGCCAGGGGCGGATCACGGGCTCCAAGGTGGTGACGATGGCGCTCTGGGTCCTGTCCAAGGCGGCCACAGCCAAGGCGAGGATGCCGCTCGACGAACGCTGGTTGAGTTTCGAAACGGAGCCGGTATGGCGGTGGGTGTAGACGTGGGCTTGGGCGGGAGGAGCCGGATCAGTGGTAACAGCAGCGGCGGCGGCAGCACCAGCAGCAGCGGTGACAGCGCCTGCGTGAGACTGTTCCGACAGTGAGGAGCGGGAATGAGTGGAGGGCTGCTCGAGGGTGGCAGAGGGAGAGGCAGTCTGGTACTCGACCTATAATGTCCGCTGTATCTTCGGATTCTGAACCTGGGGTCGGTAATAGCTATCTCATCCACTGATGACTTGCCCTTGCCATAGAATACCCCTCAGATAGAGCGTCGTTCCTTGGAGTCGTACTTGCGCTCCTCCTCGTTTTCCAAGTCGTCTGTTTCCTCATCTTGTGCATCAATGCCGCTTGGTTTCCCGTTTTATGCTCATGCATCAACAAAGAAACCTCACAGTTAATGCGCTAACTACGCGCTACCTGAGTAATGTCACTGCGATTCCCACCCCGATTCTGACCGTAAATCGCACCAACGCGCTACCTGAGTAATGAGATTGATATCTCCAGCCACACTATCAGTCATGAGGAAGTAATATCCAGGCGGTCGCGGACTACTCCAACCAGCCAATGCCAAGCCCTAGCACCATTAGTAAGATCAATACAATCCAACGTGATCTCTCGAAGCGTCTTCTGGTGCTGAAGAAGGAAAAATGCCAGATCCATCCTAGTACGGTCAAGTAAACCGAGCGTTAATGTCTGCAATCTCGGGATATGCAGTACCTTACAGAGCTTCGAAAACCGGCCACAGCTATCACAGTCCTCGAATTCAAACCTAAGATGGGACAGTTCTGGCAGTAGTTTGGTAAAATTCGACTAGATCAGAATCCCATCTTAAGGAATCCGCTCGGGTTTTGGAAAGCTCTGGGCTGAGGATGAGGTATAGATGGCGAAGGTGGATCAGGGGGGGTTTGTGCTAAGACAGAGGCTGGCCAGAGGAGCAAATTCGGACTTATGCAGCTGGCGTTTTCCATATTGCCCCCAATACTAATGTCCAGCACCTCAACCGGGAGATTGCTCATTGCTGCTGCAATAAGAACAACCTGTATAATATGGTGAATGAATTTGACACTCTTTGGTGATTTGAACGAAGAGTCCTTTGTGGTAAGATGCCGATGTCTCGTTTTTGTCGATTTAAACCTAAGGCCGCATAACATTGGTAATATTGGTCCTCTTGCAGTTGACCAGGCGCGACATAGCTTGTGATAGGCATGCAATATCATGCCCGGTACAGATCAGTTGCTCTTGGTCCTCCAAGTACTTGCGATATGCCTTTTCATCAAGCCGACTAAGGCGATCACTACCTGGTATGTCGCTGTCTTCGACAGCTACGCCCTCGTCAAGTAAGCCCCTCTTTCTGAACTCCTCGATTGGGTTGACAGCAGGCTCTATGAGCCGAAGTTCATTGAGAGGAAGGAGATGGTTGACGCAGATTTCCAGCGTATCGATATACGGACTGAGAATGCGATGCTCTGATGTCCCGGTGAGCGTTTCTAGGCTTTGTTGTTCAACCATGACATAACGGGTCTTGGAAAAAAACTGGGCAAAGAGAGCGGTCGTCCAGGTATTGGTTTCCTTGCATACTTTGTCGGAATCGGAGTAAATCCTCTTTCGGAAGCTCTGCAGCTATTAGAGCTCTGATCTCGTTGGAGAGATGAAAAATAGTGGTCATGGTGGAAGTGTGGTTGCATATGGCTAAAGAACCGTTGGGCTCAGAAGCGGGGTTAGATTTGGCTTCCAACATCACAGTCGGGGCATTCATGAATCTAAGAGTGGGGATGCCATCCGTGCTTCTTTATTAACTCCATTGGTCAGTTGCTCCTCTATCGAACAGGGGATGTAGTGGTATTTCATAAGCAAGCTCTTTGCGCACAGGCCATCCTTCGATCGCTGAACCACGATTTTACATCACCCTCGGATAAAACACTCACATGAAGATTTAAGAAGACAAATTTATGTGATGGATTTACTATGACTGCTGCTATATCTCTCTACCTTTTATGTGTCTTTTTGTGGTGGATTTAGGTTAATTTCAATCTTACTATTTAACTGCGGGTCCATGTAGCAGGCACTGGTGGTAGTGCCATCACACTGCTCGTGCCTGCACCCATTGGAATGTTGGGCAAGACGAGCTGATTGGTCAATACGGACGGAAGTTTCCGTGAAAAGCAATGGCTCGTGACGACTATTACAGGCCAAGCCCGAGTCGTGCCCCGTCTCCGCCGGAAAGTCCTGAATTCTTGGTCTAAAAGCTGACGTCCTGGTGCCATACCCCTGTAATAGAGCGAAAACTGGTCTGTTTGGTAGCCGTGGTTTACTTTTTTGTCAACCCCAGCACGAAGTACGTATCCCCGGGGCAAAAGCTCCGTCAAAAGTCACCACGCATCTGCGTTCCTGCAACTCAGCGCCGGCGTGTTTTTTGAGGCGTTGGTCTAGGGAGTAAAGCGGCACAGCCATGCTCGCCATGTATCCTTGCGGCCTAGATGCTACTGTACCTTCAAGTAGTGTGGGGATTTTGTCGCCGTGCTCTGAGATTTTGGGCTAGGAAGCTCCAGTTTGGACGATATGGCCCAAAACAGCAGGGTGGGAACGATCACGTCAACTCAGCTTTTTGGCAGGTGGTGGCAGACAGGTTGGCTTTGCTTGCCACTGGCAGATGCCCCGAGCGACGATCATTGCTTGTTACAGCTTCCACGATGCTGAGTGGCATCGTACAGCTAGGCTCTCTGTGGAAGAGAACCGGAGCTGCGGCCAAGATTCTGATTGGGAATAGAGCTACCCCACTTTTTGATGGTCTGACACTAGCTTGTTGTAGGGATCGCGGTCCAGAACGCTGTCTAGAACTCGGTCTAGAACTCGGTCTACAGCCTCTGCTTCAGCTCGTTCAGAGAATGGTGGACGAGCGCATTCAAATATAGGATTGTATCCAAGATAGAACACGATTTCATGCAGCGTCAAAATGAGTACGCTTCGGCTCACTGTCCAAAAACTTAGGCTCACTGTGCACCTAGCCTAAGGAGGCAAGGCTCGGCGCTAATAATAATGCTAGACTAAAGGTACATAACCTTTATATGTAATGTACGCCAATCTTTATGTACCCTCCGTCCTTTCCCTTTTCAGCTTTCTGCCATCCCCCCCAAGCCTAGGCTAGCTCCACAGATAAGATGATATCGCAACTTTGCAACTACATGCCTTCCGGCACACATCACGATGACCCCAGAAGCCTCCCCAGCGCCGCCTTCGAACCGGCCTTGGTCTCCCTTACGATCACCCTCACCGCTGCCTTCGTGGCTAGCATCGTCACCACCGCCGTCCCCGTCAGCACAGCTGTTGCCGCCGTCATCCTCGCCCTCGCCCTCGCCCTTGCCCTCGCTCTCGCCCTCGCTCTCGCCGTCATCCACGCCGTTGCCGCCCCAGTCAACGCAGCAGATACAGGGAAGAGAGATACCAACCCCCCCTACAACAGGCAGCTACGCAACCCACGAAGATGCCTTTTCTGCTGTGCAGGCACATGGAAGAGACCACGGCTACGCTGTGGTCTACAGCAAGCCGAGCAACTATAAAGATGGCAAGGCTCGTCGCTACGAGCTTGTCTGCGCCTGTGGAGGCCGCCCTTTTATCTCGAGATCTACAGGGCTGCGGAAGCCCTCAACCCGTAAGACGGGCTGCCTTTTCAGGATAAAGCTGGTACAGCATAAGACTCATGGGGACCGCTGGATCATAGGCATCCTTTG
Organism: Ilyonectria sp. MPI-CAGE-AT-0026; assembly: GCA_020744155.1. Taxonomy (NCBI): domain Eukaryota; kingdom Fungi; phylum Ascomycota; class Sordariomycetes; order Hypocreales; family Nectriaceae; genus Ilyonectria; species Ilyonectria sp. MPI-CAGE-AT-0026. The sequence goes on along the minus strand of JAGPNQ010000026.1, from coordinate 654,109 downwards.
CGGTGACCACAATCATCTCTCTGATAACCCGGGCAGATTCCCAGAACACCGCATTTTACAACCAAGCCAGATTAACGCAGTAGAGTCTTCATCCCGTGATATTAAGCTGACAGCAAGGGCAATAAAAAAGACATTACGAGCGAGCAATCCGGGCCTCCTTGTGACCGCACAGGATATCTACAACATCCAAAGAGCCGCACGATATAGGGCAACTGGGCCACTCACACCAACGCAAGCTATGATCAAAGAGCTCGATGAGGAAGGCTTCTGCCACGCTGAGGTCCTTGACGATGAAGACCGCCTACGTTATCAGCTTGTCAACGTAGATCACAACCTTGAGATGTGGTATCGTTTTCCTCACGTTATGATGTTCGATGCTACGTATAATACCAATCGCTTTGGCCTAAAGCTCCTTCAGATCAACGGCATCACATCCCTTGGATCAGTCTTTCCTATTGCCTATGGTCTTACGCCTTCTGAAAGTGCCCCATTTTTCACCTGGGCCCTTCACCGCTTGAAGGAGTGGTTTGAGCTCCTTTCAGGCGTTTATGATATGCCTGAGGATGCCTTTTATCCTCACGTTATTATCACTGATTTTGCTGCCGCCGCTCGTATAGGGATAACCTCAGCTTTTCCGGATGCCCAGAAGCAGCTCTGCACTTGGCATATCGCGAAAAACGTCCTAAAGGCCACTAAGGAACGCTGGATAAGCCCATCCGGCAGCAACTTACGCCTTCAAGACTTTCTTGCCGATGACGATAATGACCCTGCCGAGCAGCCCGCACAGCGCAGCGAGACCCCAAGTCAGAAGGACTTCAGTAAGGCATGGAAGGAAGTTATGTATGCTGGAACAGTGGAAGAGTGTGATGAGCGATGGAAGGAGCTTGTGGAGGAATTTGCCCAACAGGAATGTATGTATACCTGCTTTTCTTTCCTTATTTTTACTAACTGCCCCCTCTAGTACTGATTTCCTATCTCGAGGAGACCTGGATGCCCCTCCGCGCACAGTGGGCTCGGGCATACACTAAGCAATATCGCAACTACGGGCATACCACAACTTCACCCTGTGAATCCCTTCATGCTAGTACGAAATCCCTCCTTCGCAACGCCTCACAGACCCTCCATCAGCTATTCCACGCCCTGAGGCTCCAGAAGGAGCTTCTCGATGAGAAATTTGAAGAAGAAGTCAACCACGAAGCCCGCCGCATTCGTGATGAATACCGTCATCCCTTATTGCTTGATGTGACTGAGAAGGTATCGTGGAAAGGGCTTGGCCTTGTGCATAAGCAGTATCTTATGGCCAAGGGATCTAGGATGCATCCTATTGATCGTCCCATCGGGGTCTGCAGCGGTGCCTTTAATGCTCAATATGGTCTTCCTTGCAAGCATACGATTCACAATGACTATCTTAAAGTTGAGGGCATTGGAAGGGATAAAATAGTCATCACATTACGAGCCCTTGAGATTTCCTGGTTTGATAACCAGTGGATTATCCGGACTAACCTTGTAAGTATCCATTATCCTATTTTCTGTGTAATTTACTAAGTATATAGGATGAGCTTGACCCGTACCAACGAATCCGCGATCCTAAGGTTATCCCTCGAAGAAGGCAGCCGCAAAATGACGCCCTCTCGATACCGCAGCCGGCAACGCAGTCAGCCTCAGCAACGCCGCTAGGGCCGATGACACCAACGCCGACGAGGCAGTCACGGCGCCGGGGACCTAACCGACGAGCTAATGACCTTGATATACTATCACAGGCTATTCGGGGCATTGTGAGGGATGAAATAACGCGAATACAGCCGGCAGCTACATTAGGCCAGCAAAGTGTGATACAACAACCCGTTATTTCGCGAGCAAATACACAGTCTCGGACTATCCAGCGGTCAGTTGCATCACAGATTGAGATGGAGAGGCTGCCATCAGGATTTGAGTGCTTGGGTTCCCCACAGTCATCTCAACAAGGTCCTCATCCCGGCCCAAGAGAGCGTACCCGTTTTTTCCCTCTGCCCGGAAGCCGGCCCCCCGTAGGGGACTTACTCCCTTCTATTGAGACCAACAGTCCTAGGGCTTTCTCGCAGCCCTCTGTATTAGAGGCAGATACCATAGTTGTAGAGGGCTACGAGGAGAGTCAGCCAAAACGTCAGAGACGTCAGCATCGGGTCAGGGGGGGTAGGAGGCTTCCGTACGAGCAACGCATCGTCTTCGAGTAATAGTGTAGTTGTTGAAATCTTCAATCAAGGATATCACGTGGTCTACTAGCATTTCCTAATCGGGAAATTAAAATCGTAAGTGCGATCCCTTATTCGGCAGGCGGTCAAGATCCCTGTCAGACTATGCCTAATTAGGCAATTGGACAGTGAGCCTAAGTTTTTGGACAGTGAGCCGAAGGGTACTCCGTCAAAATAATAAATATCATTTCCTGTTCATCGGGTACTATACATCCAAATATCTTTTTTCCTTTAGCAATAAGTCTTTACAGTTTGAAGTTGGGCAACAATAGTCCCTGCAAAGACAGAGCATAACGTGGCGGCTATGTGCAGTATTCGCAAGCCCAAGGAAGTGTGCGATGACACCTCATCTGAACTAGTGATACTTGAAGCTAAAAGCACACAGTAGTGCGGAGAGTGACATTCAGAATATCGTGCAGGAGCTACATGATATAGACGACCGTTTACGCATCTTCGTCAAGCAACAGCGAAAGGTTGTAGAGGCGAGCCTTATTCAAGGGAATTGATATACGGGCATGACATATTTGATACACGGGCATGACTCTTACACGGGCATGATTTTTATGACATCTGATTCGCTAGATTTCCATCGACCCACAGATACATCCTCGCAAAGGCGGTAAAGCTAGCTCTCTTAACAGGCTCTTATTAGGTGTATCTCGTGATCGAAACGGAGCTCCCATGGTGGCTCATGGAGCCCGCGATCCATGAGGCCGCGGAAAGCTTGAAAACGTCTGTGGATAAGATGCGAAGAGATTTCCGAGCGCATCCTCGTCGCCGATACCGTAGTACTGGCCGATACTCGCGGTGCTGCGAGCTGACTGTGGTCTATCCGTACGTAGCGGTGGGCTGAACCCGGCTTGTCGGCACTGTCGCTGTCGTTTTCGAGGACGTGCTTGATCGCTCGGGCCAGGGGTCTGCATCTACCCACTTCTATCCACAACCACCTCGACGGTGATAGAATAGATGACTTACTAAGCCGACCTGAAGTTGAATTGATAGAAATAGACCTATCTATCAACGTAGATGCCATCTACGGTGATACAGAACGCCTCAAACGCCACAGCGGATCAAGGATATCCCGCCAGCATCAGCCTCACAATCCCTCAACGCCATCATCAGACCATCCACCCCCATTTCCCTCATCAACCTGCTGGCCCAGTTCATCCTCAAGCGCCTCGATCTCTGTACTCCTAAGGGTGAATGGTGGCTGCTGATCTGCTAGTCTGCCAGCAGGATATATGTGTCTATCCACGTTGAGTGCCTTGCCGGCTCGGGTCAATTATGGCGCCGGGATAATAACAATATCACGAAGGCGGCGGAAATAGCAGATGTGAAGTGGAATTGGGCCGCTTGGGGCATTGGTGGCTGATCCAGGCGCTGATCTAGCGGCGGAAATTGCTGGCGTTGTTGAGGTTCCGGTACCTCACGTCTCTGTCAGATTACTAAGAATTTGATGTAAATATACATCAATGATTTCTTGGCAATCTACCCACTTGAATCTATGTTGATGAGGCCGTGATAGAAAGGATAGAAGCTTGGCAGCAGGCAGGGTAGAATGGGTAGTAAGCACAGCTTTCTATCAATAGTAGATGGCGCGTCTACTTTTGGTGGATAGATGCAGACCCCTGGCCATTAATCTGTTCTTTCTCAACTATAGCCCCGTCGGTGCTGAAGGATACGACATTTCGCAGGATCTCCTGACTCCACAGGATTGGATCGATCTGGAACACTTCCTCGGCATCCTCAAGCCTTTCAAATATCTAACAAAACGTATGGAGGGCTGAGCGAATAAGGCTGGTTCGGAGGGATCATATGGCTCACTACACGAGACTATCGAGTCGCTAGATGTACTCTTCAAGAAGCTTCAGGAGGCTGGGAGATTCGCAGATGATCACCCTAACGTGGTGTCAACATACTATTCTCACGCTATTGATGCTGCTCGCCTCAAGCTGGAACAGTATTTTGGACTTACAGATGCGACTCCTGCGTACCGATGTGCAGTGGCCTTGCATTCAGCGAATAAGTTTACATACTTTGAGCTTGAATGGAGTCACAACACGCAATGGATAAGTGCAGCAAAGAGAGTGGTGCAGGAGGTGTTCGCACAGTAGAGGCAGCAGCGGCAGAAGCTGATCCAGTAGACGGAGCACGACAGGAGAAGGAGCTGGAGGAGATGGATGAAGAGGTTCTTGTGAACTGCAATATGACACTTGATCCACTCCAACAAGCTCGTAAGCGGCGTTGGAGGCTTGCTGCTGCTGTGGGGTCAGGTACACGAACAAAGAAGCGGGCAAGACTGACGTCTGAGCTGGATAAGTTTATAGCCAGGACAAATAAGGCAGACCTAGACGTTAAGGATCCTCTGGAATGGTGGGTTCGTCATGTATGTGACTACCCTGTGCTGTCCAGGATGGCCTTTGACTTGTTCAGCTGTCCAGCAATGAGCGCTGAGTGTGAGCGTGTCTTTTTACAGACGAAGAATGTGATTACGGATGAACGGAATCGGCTCAGTTCGGACACTATAGCAGCGATTAAATGCCAGAAGCACCTACTTTAAAGCGGCATGTTAACGTAGATCTACCACCAGGAGTAGAAAGAGAAAAACGAATATAGTCGGTAATCAGTCGAGTAATGTCAACCAACCAAGTAAAGTAAGGCACTTTCGTCGAGTAAACCAAGTCAAGCAAGGGGGTACTGTCAACCAAGCAAAGTAAGGGGTCCAATTTTTGCTTTACTTGGTTGTTGGACACACTGGATGAGGTAGATATGATGGGATACCTACCAATGAATGCCTAGCAACATAGAAATGGTATCTTTGTCATAAATACAACGTCCCTACTACTGGCATTATGATGCAATTGAGTATGCGTCTTGCCCCTTGCTTGCCTTGGGACGCACTATCTGTGGCCTGTGCAATGACTCACGAGCAGTATCACTAATGCGTCATGCGCGCATCACATTGTTGTAACTTGTACCAACCCCGACTTGATAAAACGGCTGGAATAGCTATTTTCTCCCCCCGCCCGTATTTTGCATCCAGCAGATCAGACATTGAATACGCGAATGAACACATCAAACTTACAACGACATTGCGAAAATGGGCATTTCTAATTTCTTCCACGCTGTTTTGAACCACCTCCTCTCTTGGATCCATCTCGTTAGTACAGAAAAGTTTGAACCATTGCGACTCACGGCTTAACATTTGGAAAGGCTGAAAACCGAGAGTATGGCTGGAAAACCGTTGATCGCACGGTGAGCAGGCTTGAAATTCAGCGGTGGCCACCAGCTAATACGTACATCAGACCGGGCGGCTCACGCGCGAGCAACAGCCCCTCCTGAAGAAGTTAAAATTGCTTCTACTGTTTAACCCGGTGACAGAATGGCTGGACACAACGCACCTCATGCGACGGTACATACACAACAAGTCAGTGAGAGAAGGTAATGTCACTACCAGGTTCGTGAATGCTGCGGCGTGACAGCTGCTGATGGTACATACAGGCAGAACTGAAGTCACACTGGCTTCGCGGAATAAGATCCAGCGCTTCGTCGAAACCTACAACATCAGCATGGACGACTTCACTCCGTCTGACATCTCTCAGTACTCTACTTTTGAGGACTTCTTTATCAGACACCACGCTCCAGGCTCTCGGCCAATATACAAGCCAGACGAACCTTCGTCAGCTGTGGTGGTAGCGGATAGCCGCGTTGTGGTTTACGAGACAGTCTCGGAGACAAAGCAGCTCTGGATCAAAGGACACAATTTTAGTATTGCCAGCCTGGTGATGGATACTGCTCTCGGTTCGCAGTTCCGAGATGGCGCCATTGCGTCTTTTCGCCTCTCCCCGCAGGATTATCATCGATATCATTCACCGGTCACTGGGAGGATAAAATTGTTCCGCAGTGTCCCGGGGGACTATTACCAGGTCGACCCTGTCGCACTAAACAGTGATGTGGACATACTCACACGCAACGCGAGAGGCTATCTTGTCATCGAAACCGAATCTTTTCACGACGTCTTGTTTGTTGCGATTGGGGCCACCAACGTGGGAACTGTCGAGTGAGTTTTGTTTCTGATCACTCCCATACATCTTCACTAGCACAAACCTGCTTGGCCGGCACTAATCATCTTCCATCAGCTTTCAAAAGAAATGGCAGGAGCCTGGAGCAGAAGTAAAAAAGGGAGATGAGCTCGGCCTCTTCCAGTTTGGCGGCTCGTCAATCATTGTGGCTTTCCAGAAGGGACGTGTGGAGTTTGACGAAGACCTTGGGGATCTCAGTCGGCAGCGAATCCAGGTATCGGTCCAGGTGGGTGTGAGTTTGGGCTCGGCCAAACCATAGGCGACGTAGGAGCACTGAGCTTATCTGTCAGTTGTTTTAGTATTTACTATGGATAAATTGCAACACTTTCTTTACGCAATAGTCCAGCACCGTGCGCTTAACTCTTCATCAAAGAAATGCGGGCCCTTCAATGATGCGCTTGGCTACTGATCACACTCAATACAGTCATTAATCGCGTATGCGGCTTTTTCTTTTGGTCGAGAGCGAAGTAGATTGCAAATCGAGGTTCTTGAGCGATCATAAATTCATCCTACCATCTACTCAGTGTAGATTTACTCCTTCGTCCCATGTTTAAGCGTGCCGGGATTATGTGCAACACGATGGCCAAGTTGGTCGGTGAAGAGGACCTAGCAGTAGTCAGTTTGGAGCTCCTCAACTACGTCGAAGGTTGGATTCCAGGCACCTTTGGTGGGTTCTTGACATCTGCCTCTTTTGCCTCTCCCTCAGTCATCACGACTCTTTCAACGTCACCCTCACGCTTTCCGCCGCGAAAAGGTGTCCGTACTTCATCCCCTCCTTAATAGGTTGCGACTTCTTATCTTTGACCTCGGTCGGCATGTTGAATTCTTCGATAAACCGACCTGCGTACGAATGGAAGGGGGAGATTGAGGCTGGGAGAGATATTGGAGACGTTGCAAAGAAAAGATTGAACCGAGTGTGTGACGACGATTTGCCATCATGTTTTATGTGCCTGACGTCATAATTACGTTGAGACCAAGTCTTGTAGTAAATCAAGAGAGGGTGCAAACCAGCCTAGTCTGCCATCTCCTCAAGAACTGAGAACACACGTAATCCGCGATAATGAAGAGAGCAAAGGAGCCAAAATAACGGCCATTTTTAGCTTGTTTTTGTCGCCGCTCGACGCATTCTCCCACCCGTTCCAGGTCGTTTCTAGTAACTAGTGCAAGAGCCATCAAATTCGGATGACGTATGACAGGACAACTACCGGTACATCGGTTCACGGGGTACGGCTGGGTTTGGGCGCAGGTCCCTGAGACAAAGCTGGGCAGTTAGTAGAAGAAAGGACGACATGAGTCCCATTCTTGTCTTGTCAATATAAGAAAGCTCCAAGTCGGAAAAGATTCGTCTGATCATGCCGAAATGGCACTAATAGAAAGCCGTTGGTGAGAGAAATATAGAGGCGCTATTTTTGTATTTGCATTCCTTTGACTCTGCTGACAATCGGCATCTTTTGGATGCTCTAGTCTCGCGTATGGCAGCATGTTACTGAGATGGGCCTACCCTATACCCCTGCGTTAGAGGCTACCACGTGTCTCACCTACTTTATATGAGGGCCCTAGTACTCCCCTAACTTCTGAAGTTGGATTTTACCGCAGAGATATCTTGTACTTCAACGTCTCCCACGCAACATTTACTCCTCATGGAAATCGAATCGATGTCTTATTTCAAGCTATAAAATGGGTTACCGTTGGATTTCTATAAAGCACCTGATTGTGGGTTGTTGTCGGGATGATGGATGCAGTTGTGAGGTACCTGCCATGCTATAGGCAAGTCGGATGGTGAACGAATTGCGCTCGTCGCGTCGGAGGATCGCGCCCCTGCCGCCATGTTTCCGGACCCCGCGTAGCCCTGTTCGATTCGCGTGTCGAACGGGATACGCCACATTCGATTCGATGCATTCGAACGTCGAATGGGATGCGCCACATTCGATTCGCATCGAATCGAATAGGCTCGCTGTAGATTCGATATCGAGTCGAACGCCAAGAAATTCGATTCGACATTCATAAGACTTGGCATCGAATGAATCTATCGATTCGATTCCCATTCGTTCGATGTCTGACCCTGAGTAAGCCCGTCCAATCCTGTATACACTGGCACTGTTTACGCAACAGCTGTAAAGACTTGCAATCCTTCTTTTCCGCTCTCCCACGTAGCATCGACCCCGGGACCGATGTAATATATATATCCCTCCTCGATGTCCAACCTTTTCCCGTTTGGTTCCAGTATCCCACTTCCCTTGGTTGCAATAGCGACGCTTGGGCCGGCCGCCCCAACAATGACCTCTTTCTCAGCGTTCTCAAGTTCCGTGACTAGTATGTCAAACTCCTCGATGGGTGGGCTGTATACTGATGTTTTCCCGTTGCTTCCTTGATGCGCCTTATTCCTCGGCAATTCCACGTTCTTCCTCGAGCAGTCCTTGAACGTCATGCTATCGCTAAAGGTATCAATAGTGCTCTTATCGACACGGGGGCCGCAAAATCCCGTGTCGAGCATATTATCACTCCGAGCCATGCATTCCAAAATGTCACCACTGACGTATGCGTGAATTCCGTCCGCGGGGATGAAAAGAGCTTGCCCAGGCTGAAGAACCAGAAAATTCATACACAGTGGCGCCACCAGGACTGCGGGATCGTGAGAACCAAACTGCTCTTTCAGCACAGGACGCAGGTCGAGCACATAGCCTGATTTCCCAAGCTCATTTCGAGGTGTCCTCTCCAGAACCTCCAGGGCTTGTCTAACCGTCGAATCTTCAGCGTGGAGGATGTTGCGGATAACTGCGCGGAGCGTCTCGTCGCTCCACGATGATACGTTTTCCGGAACGAAGGTGTTTAGAGCGGCAATGTTAAAGACCTCGGCAATCACCTCGAGCGTCCTCCAACCAGCAAAAGCTTTGAACTCGGTGAGAGCGACAGCAATTTCTGGCTTGTGGTTTGGATCGGTGAACTGGTCTGGATCTTCCTGGTGAAGTTTTGCAGCCAGCTCTTTGTTAGGATGGATTTGAAGCGGAAGCGGGTTGCCAATCGATAAGATCTAGGGTTTATTAATAATAGTCAAGACTTGTGGAGAGGAAAACGTACTTTGGGCAAAAATGGCAGATGTTCACCAAATTTCTTAATACCGCCCTCACCCAGCATGGAAGACCTGTTGTAAATGCGATCGCCGAGCAGCTCCCCCGTTTCAGCGATGCGTGCAGGAAAATTTGGGTAGTCGCCAAACCACATCTCAGAGTAAGGCTTATCGTTCTCGATTACGAAGTCATCGCCAGATGTCTTGGAGCATAGGTGAGCCGCGAGGGACTGGCTTCCCTTCTTTCCCCAGTCGTAGTTGTTGCATGTTCCACGTAATTGGAATACTAGATCGGGTGACATGATGTATGGAATGCTCTAGGAAGGTTGTGTGTAGTAGGATCGAATTGAATTGAATGATGAGACAGTAGGTCCAAGTTTCCTAGCTTGAGATCTAAAAATGAACAAGTGGTATGTTTCCTGAGAATTGTACGAGGTTCAAGAGCCAAGGTTTTCCGCACCACCCGGTCATGACGTCTTCCATTGCATGTTGTCGATACGATTCGTGAAGCAATTGGCGTGCGACCGTATCAATGGGGCTGCGTTTCTTCCCACCGCTTTGTTGAGTTGACCCTGGTCAGTCAATCAGAGTCTTAGCCTGCCAACCTGCGCATCCCTTTGCATAGCTGAGGCAGGGTAGAAGTAGAGTACTTGAGTACCTACTCCATTTTCCGCTCTACTGTGCTGTCTTAGTAGCTGGGCATGGATGCCTGAGTGGCTCTCGATTGAACGTACACCCCACCTACCTAAGCTGCTGCACAGGGATGGATGACGAAAGAGATTTGTTCTTACATCATCTTATAATCACCCATGGTCATAGTCGCAACCGCCACCTTAACCTTTGGCCCTTCTGTACGAGTACTCAAGTACTGTACAAATGCCATTTTGTTTGTGTCGCAACGGACTTATGTTGCAACCTTACTCTCGGCGGATTGACGTCATAGGAAGCGCGTCATCAAGTGGCCATTCCAGCAAGGCATATGAGACCTAGGGCAGTAGAACTTTCGAGCATCAACAAAATTCTCGTTGGTTGGGTATTCTTAATTGAACTCAGCAGACATCGTTAGTTCAGTCGTGTTTTAAACCTGTTTCTGACGATGTATGGACTGAAAAAGAAATATTAGAATTTATTCAAGGGAATTGATATACGGGCATGACATTTTTGATACACGGGCATGGCTCTTATACGGGCATGACTTTTATGACATCTGATTCGCTAGATTTCCGTCGACCCATAGATAAATACATCCTCGCAAAGGCGGTACCCGGGGGGCTGACTTTAGCACACGTGATCGCAGGCTCCACTGGGAGCTAAAGGCTCCCCCCTCTCCCTTGGAGAGGGGGTGACAGAACCTATAACCGCGTCGCATGTGTAATCGCCTTTTCTAACTTCACTAATACAATGCGATACCAAGCAGAAGGTTAATTAAAAAAGTAAATAGACCATTATGTAGCTACAAATCTGAATTATCATATATCTCAATTTGGGTTATTTTCATCAATAGATGGTGTTGTGGTCAATTGATCTATTCAGACCCTATGTCCGCCGCCGCGACTTTGGTACAGTAACCTGTGTGCCTCCAATTCCGATTTCTGGCTCAACCTCGTCATCTGAATAGCGATTAGGAGCCTGATTGTAGCCAAATCCGCCGTAATCTACAGTCTGTAACTGTGCCTCATTTTCCTCGGCCATTTCGTCTGCAAATGGCATATTCTCAATGTTGAAAATACGCCGGGTTGTAGACTCAATCCGTACGGATGTAATGATCTCAATCTCATCACTATCTGACTCTCCTTCCTGCGGCAAAGGCGGCAGCTCAATCGATGAGGCTACTGAGATAAAATCATTGTCGATAAAGGTCTCGGGGCTTTCGGCTTGATCAGCTGATCTAGCCTCTTTTCCCTCCTTCCAAGTGACTACAGCAGGGATCGCTAAGAGATTTGAAAGCGGCTGTGTTGTATAGAGATGTGACCGCTGTTGGTCATCAGCACCAGCCCACTGCTGTGATAGCTTCTCAATAGCATCATTATCGTATGACAGCCGCTGTCCCTCTCTAAGGGCCTGCATTTGGGCTTCCTCGTCTGCCTCCCGGGCTGCCTTTGCAATAACAGCTGCCCGGCCTCGAAGACGAGGCCGGCTAGCTACCTCACTACTGCCTTGGGCAGCCTCTTTTTCACGAAGATCGCGGAAAAGCTCTGCTTGGAGCCGGCCTTCCTTCCTAGCAGCTGCAGCCCGCTCTTCATGACTGCGAGCGTTGACCTTCTGACGTAGCTATAGCTTCTTTAGTTGCTTGAGATAGAGCTAGCAGCTCGGCCTCGGTCGTTGAAGTCGTAACTGTTATCTGTTTGTTTGCCCTCCATCCAATTGTCCCTCCGAATAACCTCATGACATAGGCTTGGGAGCTTTTCCGGTCTTCTAGATTGTCTGCGAAAGATGCATCGCTAGCCACAAGGAAATAATCGTCTTGGCCAAATTGAAGGGCTAGGCTGCTGGTCTTCTTGAGATACAGAAGGACTCTATCAGCAGCTCGATGATGTTCCGGTCCTGGGTTCGAATGAACCTAGCTAGCCGAGAGGCAGCAAATGCTACATCTGGCCGGGTCATCACAACTGCATAAAGGATCGATCCAACCTTCCGTTGGTACCGTCGGATTGACGGAATTGAGGCTCGTTCGGCTGATCGTCTTAGGTCTTCCCTTTTCATCGGGGTATCGTGACGTTGATCCAGGTCTTCCGCAAGGTTAGCTATCTTGTTCAGATACGCAGATTGGGATAACCAGATAAGTCTCTTGTTCGGTCTCGAATGGCCTCAATCCCTAGGAACCATTGAAGATCCTGTCCGCCTGTTAAGTTATATCGACCTTCGAGGTCGGCAACAGCCTTCTGAACGTCTTGACGTCTGTTCCTTCGGCAAGCAAAGACGATATTGTCTACATAGAAGAAAACGATGATCCCTCCCTTTGTCATACAACAGGGCTCGTGCCGGACCGGCTTGAAGCCTAGGTCTTGGAGTGTGGCTGTGAGTTCCTTCTGCCAAACGAGAGGGGATTCCCGCAGCCCGTATAGGGCTTTCTGGATCAGTAGGATATTTCCTGCTTTCTTGTATCCAGGGGGCATTCTCATGAGATCCAGGTCAAACCGGGCAGCAATTGCTATCAGGGTCCGGAATGACCTTCCGGCTAAGGTTGCAGCATAGGTCTCTTCGTCTAGCCCTTTCGGCTGTTGGTCTCCTCGGATAACTAGCCGGGCTTTACACTTGATGAATCGACCATGCTTATCAAGCTTATAGACATAGACCCACATGCAGTCAAGGGTCTCTTTTCCTAGGGTTCTAGGGTCATCTCGATCCATCTCGATCCAGGACCCCATTTCCCTATGACTTTGCAAGTGGTCTCGTTCAGCCTGTTCGAATTGGGCCCCCATCGGATGATCCCGAAGATCCCGATGGTGCCGCGGCAGCTTGGGTAACTGACTTTGATGAACAGACCTAGATTTCTTCAACAGCCGTTGCAGCTTAGCTTTATCGATGACCTTCCCGTGGAGGGTTCCTATCGGGCTAGCTAGTCTTCCGGCGTTGAACGCAGCCTTCCAGACGTCGGACTGTCTGATCAGATGATCTTGATCTAGCTTACCTGGTGGTCCCGGCTCGGCCTGGATTGTAATAGCTAGAAGGCCAGCTGCCGGAAGAGATACAGGAGTCAGAGGTGGTCTCTCATAGGCGCTAGAGGATACGGATTGTAGGTCATCGTTCGAGACGGTGCCTCCTTCCCCTAGCTTTCCTTGATCGGCTTTACTGACCCCAGGAGTCCTAGGACGCCCAACAGTTCCGGCTGGCTGATCAGACCGAGCCGCTGATGATGTCATCCCCGTATCTCTGCCCTCTACATACGGGATTGGATCGTAAACGTCCTCATCCTCATAGTAAAGACCTTCCCAATTCCCTTGGGTTAGGCTGCTAGCTGGAGGTTCTTCTGCTATTGACTGATCCGGCTGAGGCTCTTCCACCTGGTTCAGTAGCTGGATTAGATCGTCTTTTGAGACCTGCAACAGATCGTCTTTTAGATGGTTGACATCTCCGTCGAATTGTTCGTCTTCATTAAAAATGACATCTCTAGTGGATATGACCTTCCCAGTAGCCAGGTTCCAGATCCGATAGATATTGGTTGACTGGTGTTTCATGATTTGGTCGCATGGATTGAGCTAATTTTTGAAGATCCATTGCCACTTACCGCGATCCCGATGCGAGACGCGGCATACTTTGAATGCACCCTAGAGGTACAATACGGTCAATATGCCATGCCCAAATGAATGGTATTGCATACCTGCTATACTAGAACACCTTGTTTACTAAAAACATGCAAGATCCATTCACATTTGCACGCGACTATTAACAACCAAACTGCGCAACAGCCGCGATAGCGTGGAAGAACAATGACGACCAGATACAGCGGGGAACACATCTATTGCCGTTTCAAGAGCTCCTTTGCCTGCCGCAATTGTCCTGCCAGCTCTTCAATTGTCTTCGCCTGCGAGAAAACGATAAAGTCGGGGCGCACCAGTACGTAGCGCGTCGAGGAAAGGAATCGTCTTCGGAAAGTCGCCGGGTCGTAGCCTCTGAGCAACGAGACGCCCATCTTCTCCAGGTCATCAGACTTGCAAGGGAACAATTCAGAGATCCACGGAGCCGTCACTGAGTTGCAGGGTGATTCGTCACCGCGCAAAATAACAACGTTATCGGCTACGACGTGCGGAGGGAAGTCTCCGGAGTCGATGACTTGTTTTAATTCCGATGCCTCCTGTGCTGTAACCGAGCCGAGAACTAGGACGGTGAGGATAGAGGCCGACTTCCAGAAGATGTGGTCTGAGAGCAGGACCGGGCCGTCGGCCGTCTTGACCCACATCTGGGCAGTCTTGCCAGCGCCGTGCTGGCCTGTCAGAAAGAAGCCGCGGTCAAGGCCAGCGTACCCGCCATTATCCATCAAGGCTCTCCGAGCGATGCCGTCTCGTACTCGAGGCAGGTATCTTAGGATGCTTCCCAAAACACCCAAAACTGCTGCGACAAGCCCCGACTTGTTGGAGAGCAAGACGCCGTTTCGCATGGTCATGGTCATGGCATCGTCGACTCCCTTTCGCCGTTCGAGCGCCCAGTCATCGAGCAGCTTGTGGGATTGTAGCGATAATCTGGTGCACAAACTCTCATTGCACAGCAGCGCAAGTCGCCACGAAAGCGCGAGGGAATCCCGGACGCCGTTGGCGATTCCTTGGGCCCCAAAAGGGGGGAAAACGTGCGCGGCGTCCCCTATCAAGATCGTCCGATTGTGAGACCATTGGTTGACTACCCTATGGCTGAAGCTATAATTCAACACTCTCTATTAGACCTCAGGCTCACTTCGGCATAAGGATAGGGGGAGAGGGAGCATGAAGTCAGTTCTTACTACGCGGGAGCACATCGCAACACCTCAACGCAATCCCATGGGAATCGGACGGGACCTTCGGGGTTTATTCCCTGACGTCTTCATGTCTGTTAACACAGGTCCTGGTCCGGATTTCAGGTGCAGTCCATTTCAAAACATACCTAAGTCGAGCTGCGGGGATCGTCAGGTGCGGTGCCATCTTCGCCTCCAGCTGCTTCAACACATCTCGTTCCGCTTCCTCCAAAGGGGTTTCTGAAGTTAGTTCATATTCGAACCTGGGCCGCGTTAGTCTCACCCATATCCAAGGGGGAATAGGGGGTGGATGGATTCTCCAGACCTCCAGAATCTTTCGTCAGCGGGACCGAACCTGCCTGTTGCAACGGGCATCACTGGGTCATTACAGAAGCTGATATGGGATTTAGCCGTGAAATACTCGAAATGATCGCAATCGTCATATCACGGCAAATTCAAGGAACCTACTGGAAACCTTCCGGCCAGAATATGTCCCAAACTTCCTCGGGTTTGTATCCCAGTTTCCACAGCGGGAAGTATGGATGGGATTCAGGGGTGGGCATGGTGATGCACAGGTTTGCTGCGACCCATTTCGCGGCGTAGTGGACCCTGGCCTGCTGTAAGATCCGATGGATGTGGCATAGATGTTGGGCGTGTACTTACTTTCCTTCTGCCTGTTCGACCCCCCTGGCTCAAGGAATGCTTTGCGTACGATTACTCGCTTACCATCAGCGCCAACGAGATATCTCCCTCTCAAGTCGGTTGAAGCTCCGTCACTGGCGGTGAAGGATACCTCTATAGAATCCACGCCCTCGCGACATGACGTCACGGTGCACTCGGTTCTGAGCTGGGCATACTCCGAAGACTGGAGGAGGCCCCGCAGTTCTTCCTCTATTGAATAATTGGTTTAATAACGAGGGCATCGGACACTGTAGCTGTTATGCAATGGTATTCACCTACCTAGGCGTGGCTGCAGGATCAATGTGGCACCCGGCAGACTTTGATCGTGGTAGTCGGAGTAACTGTCCACGCTGAGGAAGGGTTTGTTGTTGAACGAATCCCGATGGAAGTGAATCGCCTTCAGGGCTGAAGCGAAGTAAGGCAGGTCATCTTAGCAGTTTGGACAATGGAGATAGGCACGTGGTACTCAACTCACTTTGTCCAAACTCAGACAACTTGCTCGAGCTGATCCCGAGCAACTCCATAATGCGGTGGCTGTCGCCAGCAAGGGCAATTGCGCGAGGGTCCTGACATATGTCGCGGTTCTTCTCGAGGACAACAGACTGGTGAGGGTGTAAATATTGTCAGTGCCTGACCGTGTGGGTCACAGAATAGCATAGAATAGAGTAATGGGAGTGACCGACTCTGACTTTGTAGCAGGAGAGCGCGAGCGCAAGGGCAAGGCCACTTGGGCCAGCACCGACGATGATTACGTCTGTCGTCTCCATGTCTGCACTTGGTAACTAATCTCGTGCGTACCCAACAAAAACGACGGAGCCGTTCCCTCGTTGGTGTTTTAACTCCGCAAAAAAACTCGTATGATGCTTCGACCCATGGTCTTTTCCGGGTAACATCCAAGGCAAGAAAGTCCGGGGTCAAACTGCGGAGGCATGCTGCAAGGAATATATTCCACGGAAGAACTTCTTAGTGCGCGATGCGAAGCATTTCCGGTCGTCGGAGGAACTAAAGAGTTACACCTACCCCACAAAAATTCTTCCATGGCCTTGTCTTTTCTCAATAGCGTCTTATTTTCTACTTAACAATTCTGGTCCCAGTCGAGAATCCTTGAGTAGGCTATGTTCTGGTAGCCCGGTGTCTGTTCTCCTCGTTCAAGCTCCAGTGGAATCCGCCTTCCCAGTGCTTTTCGAGTTCATGCAAAGGCCCGACTTGATAGGCGGAATCGTCGGCTCCGGACTGGGAGGCGCCGTCGTGGCAGGGTGGCCCCGTTGTTAGCGTCGTGTCACGATGATTCTTCAGCGCCCCCAGAGCACCCCAGGGGACCCACCTTGCTAACCAATTGACTCTACCAGCTACCCTATGTAAGAGCTATTTTTCTTCTAAATAAATAGTATATAGGAAAGACCTAAATACTCTAATCACTTGAATGCTGTTCTAAGTATATAAAAAGTGAAATTGACTTAGGGTTGGATTGTGACCCTGTATTACGAAACCTCTGATACATTGATATCCTGATCACAGTCATAGGTGGCGAGATTGACATCATAGGTGGCGAGGTTGATAGAAATGTCGGATAGCTTGCGTGGCACTTCAGATGACTTGATTGTGTGTATTGTGTGTTCTCTCCGTTGCCCCTATTGTGATCGCTTGAGTATATGTCTGTCGACTAAAAGTGGGGTCCCGAGGTATCTGCCCCAATAGGCAGTCTCGACCCTGGAGGTCACCATATGACCACCCGATCAGATGCTTTGTACATGATCCAATCTAACAAGAAAAAGCCCCTCATGGAAAAGAGGGGGCCGGAGGCATCCTAGATAAGACAATGAACAGATTCAGGATCCACACCCTATTGAGCATTGATCCCTGGATCGAGGGCTATGTTGAAGTTAAAGTGGGGCTTAGCAAAAGGGGGTGCAGTGAAAAGTCGGGTGGATGACTTAGGTCCAAAACCCAGTCTGGCCATTCTCAGTTGTACATCTTGTGATCTGTGATATCCATCTACAGTACCCAAGATTCCCAAAGCCCTAGAGAAAAACATAGAATTACACTGTAAGCAAGTCTTTCACAAATTCAGGGGGGGGGGAGGTCTAATCCATACGCTGATTCTTTCATATCCCCATTTTATATCCCAATTTCATGTCCCAATTCATGTCACGCTGTACTCGCGCCTCACCCTCTCGTTCCTCTTCCCCTTTTGCTTTGGAAATCGCGCAATTACCCAGCCGTATCAACTCTGCTATAAAATCATCCACCATCTTGAGATGTTCAATTTCGTATCGTGTTAGTCTCCTTATCGGCATGCTTCTGATGAGATCCGCTGCGGAGCTAAGAAGCCCCAGATCGAGTTTTGCTTGCGTGTCAAGCGGGTAGAGAAGAACGTTAAAAAATAAAGTCATTATTGCGGCTGTGGGATAGAAGACAATGATCCTGGGGATTGACTGTTAGAAGGTTCTCGTCGACCATTGGTTGGGTTTAACTGTCTCGTCCTGTTCGGTTCAAAGAAGAGAAATGAAGGACGGAGGAGGGAACAAGAGGAGAGGTGCGTTTCACTTACCAAAAGGCTTCGCCCGCAAGTCCATCAATCGCTGCCTGAAGATAATACAGAGTCGATCGACTCGCCTCCAAGGCCAGCGCTAGGCTTGAGTCAATAGCGCCGCTTCTCTCTCCTTCATGCAAGCTCGCGTCTGGACTAATAGGGTAGCACCTGCCACTTGCTCGGTGAATGGTGGCCATGAGATGATGGTACTCCAGCCGCAAAGCGATGTGTTGCATGCTCTGTGGTAACTTGATTTCTGGTACTAAACGCGGATGTTGAGAAATTGAGAGCGCAGGGCGAAATTTGAGTGGAATAGATAACCGCCAGGTCTCAATATCATTGTCCAGCTCACGGATATCACGAAGTAGTTCAGCGTCAGACTTCCCGAGGGCCTGAACCGAGTAGAGTAGTCGAAAAGCCTTTCCCTTCAATTGACCAAGACGTAAGTCTCCAGGAAGATATGGAAACAGGCTCTCGTCCGCAAATGAAGGGGACACTATGCCGTTGCTCAAGGCTGGAAGACAAAAGCAATTTTCCAGGTATCCGTCCGGCAGCGTGAGGTCACAGTGTTCTTGGCACATGATGGGGGGTTGGCCAGTCCGTAACGCGATGTCCTGATCGAAGATGTAACAGAGCCAGAAGATCATGCGGAGATGACGGATCTCTCGCTCCTTGCGAGTGATTTCTGCTCCGTAGGGCTTGAAATTCGTCTGCGTATGTCCACCAAGCATGAAGATGATGCGGCAGGCAACTGCATGTAGCATAGCGGCAGATTGTAAGCGGCCAGAAAATATTTGATGCATGTGCTGTTATCGCAGAATAGCTATCAGCTTGTCGGCCTATACTTGACAGGGATCAGACACTTACCAGCATGAAGACGGTCTGGAGGGTCACTATACTGGCGTCCTCGACCATATTGGATAGTAAATAGTGCGCTTTGATAGCACATGCATCGCTATCCACAATGGGGTGCCATGTCGAATCCCCATTGAAAACGCACATGATGGCGAGAAAGGCCAACACACAGCCTTTAGCGCTAATGCGTTCTAGCGACAGCGGTCCCTCCCAGGGCTCATAGGCCAAGTTGACGCTGTCCTGGAAGAGAACAGTGTCAATTGCAGGAAACACCAGTCTGAACGCGGAATTTTGGAACCAATATATCCCCTGTTCAACGATGCTCCTGTCTGGTAACTCATAAAGCTGCTCGAGAGAACCGTGGAGGTGCGAGAGTGACAAGGTGGGTGGTTGGACTTGCTGATGCTTGCTGAAGGCTTTCAGTTTCTGAAATGTTGTCGCCTCGCCAGTTCGGGAGAAAATCCACGCCTGGCCTTCCTCGGAGAACAGCGGCATCCCATTGTGACAGGTGATGTGACCCAGGGGACATCCTGCAAGGTGAATCTGTCCATTTGAGATGTTGCTGGTGCTCAGCGCGGTAGGGGATGCAATATACAAAAGATGGTTTGATTCGTAAGCGGCAAACTGTTCCCCAAGGCTCGCGAAGCATTCATCCGGTGCCTGGGTTATCATCGGTGGGGGTGTCATTGTGGAACCAGCAGCAGAAGGCGAGGAGGGGTCTATGCTGTTTCCGAGGGCGATGGCCCTTGCCAAGGCGTTCTCGATGCGCTCAAGGCGCTCAGCCAACTTCTTCTCTGACACGAGGCTTGGCCTAGGGCGAAGACGGAAAAAGGCGTGTTAGAGAGAATATAGGCCGTGTTTACACTAAGAGAGTCTCACTTGCCAGAGGTCTGACTTACTTGGCTTTCTTGAGCTTCCTCTTCCCTCTTACCCGATTGAAGGTACAGGTTAGGCTGTGATGGTCGCACCAGTTGCATTGCGCGTCTGCTGTAGGAGCATCACAATGAATCTGTTCTCACCATGCAATGAGCTAATGGCTTTGATCATGGTATCGGTGCCGACGTTCCGTCTCCAGGGTAAAAGAAGGTGGGGGGGGGGGGCACAATTGGATGTTTGGTCCAGGGTAGGAGAGGGTACCTTTCTTTTATGGCAGGCATCGCAGGCCCGTTTTTGCCCCATGTCGGTAAAGCGGCGAAACCTCCCAATTGAGGACACGGAAGACACGTATTGGAGGGGCCTCCAGGATTGATCCGTTAGCGATAACAGCAGGATAAAGCGGAAGAAAGGATTCAAAGCCCAGCTGTGAGGATCAATTAACTTAAGAAAACGAGTGCCATGAATAAATAGCCAGATATCGAGACTTCAGGTGGCAGGTTAGACCGTGTCAGCCCGGAAATTAACGATCGAGGTTGAGCTGGGAACTTCCGTTGACTATGCAGAAGATACACTGAAACAGGAATAGCCTAGTGGCTAGCTCCGCTCGTGGAGCTAAAGGCCTCTAGTAAGCACACTGGATGCTGCTCAAGAGACCAGTAGGACGGAAGCAGCTAACCTTCACGTGCTGTCCGGTGTCAGGTAGATGCAGTGCGGCGCCCGTTGCATCGTGGTTGAGTCGTGGCTGCGAGTCAAAATAAGGTTGGAGGCTGCCGTGAAAAATTTTCACGACATGCTTGGACCAGGCAACCACCACAATCGAGTGTCGAAGCCCGCCATCAATCAAACATCGATAATGACAAAGCGCACCGCGAACGAGTAATATAGAATAGTCTAGAAGCTAGTTCCATAGATAGAGTGCAGGCGGCTAGGCCGGCATAGTAGCCACTCGTGTCTCCGGTCTGCAAGACATAGTCGGCCGCATTTTGTGGAAGCCGGTCCTGGGGTCGTACCCGGAGTGGCCGGTGGACTGTGGCTCTCGTACTAGAGGGAAGTCTAAGAGGTAGAGCCGGTACGGGTCCGCATACTGTGGTGTCGCCGCTACACCGAGACGACGCGAGACTCGCAGAGATACTCGGTGGCCGGAGAGGACTGATGCGCATATCGGTCAGCTTAAGAGACGGGGGGCTCACTGCCTGTTGCGCTGGCCCGAGATGCAACTTGGATTACACGACCGCATGGGCCGTACTGGATATGGGGCGTCATCGCTATAGCCCTTCGCCGGGGCTGTAAGAGGAACGAATAATCTTGAAGTCTCTATCGACCGTAAATCACCTTTACGATTCACGGCGTGTGGAACTTGAAGAGAACAGTTGGTAATGCAGGGGGACCATGAACGATACGTCAATCCAGGCGCTTACGGCGTGTTAATTATTGTGGCTCTAGCTTTTAGGCATCCAAGTTTGTTCGATCTCCTGAACAGCAGAGGAGCCTAAAGCCTCGTGCTCGGGGTCGAGAAACCTAAGCCAATCGTGATGCAAGGGGGCTTGAAAGTGCCTTAACAAGTTTTCCACGTCCTTTAGCGTGACAGCATCATGGGAAACTTGGGAAAACTTGTCAAACGACTCTATGTTTCTCCAATTAGGTCTAGTGACGACAAGCCAAAGTTGTGGATTACTTACTGATCAGAAATCTCGGTAGGTTCCAGAAGAATGCGAACTGTTCCAAAAAGAGTCGAAGGATATTCTTTTGCGTTCCGAGCGTGGCTTGTCGCTCTGGCTTCGAGCTTGCTAAGGTGGTGTAGTGGAGGTGGAGGATAACTAGCGCCGAGTAGATAATGAAACACACAGCTGGGTCGACGCTGGGTGAGTGTTGACTATCCCATTGCTTGACGACGTCGACTATGTCCTGGCAGTACTCGAGGGTCTTATGCCACAGACACAATCGTTGTTCCTCCGATTTCTGCGGATGGAAAGGCAGACAGACCAGAAGACGAGAGACGTGCAGATGAAGGAGACAGATTAGGCGAGCGTGGTAGGCTGAGCAGGGTTCGTCGTGCAAAACGTCGCGCGCTACGTTCATATATCGCGGTGGTAGCGCTAGCCGCACCGCCGTGAGGTGATTTTCGAGGGCTCCCAGACGCCGATGCAAACGTTCCAATGGATTCTGCCAACATAGTTGGTAGAGTGTGGCAGCCTCCCTGAGAATTAGGGTTGTCACGATGTGGAGATTGAAGTTGAGATGCTTGCCGTGCGAGGTGATCTCCTCGACGATCTGCCAGAGCGTATCTGTTTCGTCAGGCAGGAATATCTGAGTCTCGCGTCTCCCTTCCTCGCCTGGATCAGTGAGAAGAGATGTCCTGATGCTTTCGACATGCACGATGAAAGGACTTGCTGTCGTGATGTTCGAGTATGAGTCGAGGCAGAAGATGCACCACCAAACATGTCTCCACTTATCAACCTCATCGCCGACAAGGGGTCCGCAGGCGAGCATTGTGGACTGATTGTCGTTGTCAAGTTGATGAAGCCCGTGACGGTAAGCTTTGCGCGTGAGTCGGCCAATTTGCAACCATGCTTTCTCCCCCGGATGTTGATGGAACTCATAAAAGGCGAGCAAGCAAGCCTGTCGGAAGTCATCGAGTGTTGGTTGCCTTGCAGACGTTTCGGAATCTAGGACGGTTCTTGCTTGGAGGTGATTCAAACAGCCGTTGAGGCCTTTCTCAGTCCAGTAGCTGGGCCGACCTAGTATCTTAGCCGTTAGGGCAAGGACTGTGATCAGCAACTCCCTGTTCACAGTGCCAATCCCGAATTGCCGGATGAATTCGTCTCTGCGGAAGAGCGGTATAGATGAATGGATTTGCTCGAAGAAACTTTCTAGCCTGGATGTGATGGTACAATCCGTCAGACAAGGGCATACCCAGGAAGAGGGAACTTACAGTTCGCGTTCTTGGTCAAAGGTCAAGCAAGGCTCCATAGCGCACAGCTGATCCAACGATGGAGTTGGCCAGGACGCGGCTGGTAAGAAGTCGCCTAGTGCTTCTTCGGGTACCGGATTGAGGATAGAAATGGCATCAAGGAATGCGAAGTCCGAACTCAGAAAGGAGACTTGCTCGCCTTGCGAAAGTAATAGAGCCACTGCTTCTCCTGATTGTGCGGAGGATTCGGAGGACGGCGAGGCGATGTCCCCTTGAGCATTGCGGGCACGTTTGCGAACTCCCCTTCCTGGACCTGGCTTCTTCTTCAATGAAGAGTAAAGACAGACCCATCCGCTTTCTAGGCAGCGGGAACACGTAGGTCGCTTCATGTCGCCTACATACCATCAGGTAAGTGACGGCGGGGAAGACAAAACATGGTACATACACTTGACCTTTTTCCTAGGGCAAGTCAGCGAACGCTCTTAATACAATGCAACGAGGCTCGAGGGGACGGACAAGATGCATCGGTCGCATACACGGGTCCTCAAAGGCTGGTCGAGCCCAACCCGGCCATCCCGGGAGAAACCGTCCCAAGCCGCCGGGGTGGGATTGAGACTCATTGCACCCTGCCAGTCTCTCTGAAGTATTCACGGGGCCAAAGGACGGAAGTGGGGAGGCGGGTCTGTTTCTTTAAAACGGTCGCGCAGTTGCGTTGGGTCATCCAAGGGATACCGTGGATCTGTGACTTGGTGAAGGAAAAGGGATGAAAACGTATCTTAGAAACGCAAACTCCACGAGGTTACTTCGCACCGAGCCTGGGCTTCCCCGCATTTCCCCCAGGCCCGCTAATGCTCTGGTTTGACAGTTACCCTAGAATCACATCGTCAGGAACTCTCTTGACCAAATCGCATTTACTGCCATTTAACGAAAGCAGTGCCATTAGAACCGCCGAATTTTTCTCATTAGAACGATATAAATCACAATATGCCGGGTAAAGCTTTGTATGATAACCAACAAAGTGAAGAAAAAGGTAGGTCATCATTCATGCATATTCCAATTGTTTTCTCGAGACTGACCGATCAATGTGGGTCCCAAAGACCCACACAAGCTTGAGAGCTGCAGGAGGCTCCCTTTATTTCTTCTTTTCCCTCTTCTCCCCTTTTCCTCGCTTTCTTCCTTAGCTTTAGGATACTTGCTGTAGTCACCCAGCTAGTTGTCAATATTCTCGGTTGGGGCCATTACAGTAGACCTGTTTTGCCTTCGACCAAGCCATATCTTATCATTAGTGCTTGCCGACAGGCGGCGCGTCGCGGTCGGCGAGCAGTTTGTTGGCCATATCTTCCACGTCACGAAGGCGGGGAGGAAAAGATCGCGAATCCAAGTCGAGAACATACTGAACAATTGTAGGATCCTCCAAATCAGCCAGAATCCGTGATTTGGGCGCTGTCGCGTCGTGATGGTCGACCGTTGAGCCTACACCTCAGAGTCGTTCGGGGAACCTCGAAAGACTTGGCGATAGACCTAGTACTCAGATTTGGCTCTCTTTTCTTAGCTTGAAGGGCCAATTGCACGCAGGTCTCGGTCCCAACAGATTCCATTTCTTTTCGTGGGTGAAAAACGCGTTTGTATGTTGACAGTCAGGAAATTGTGGTTGAGTGGGCCACTCGCTTGTCCGGGCCGCACCGCTCGCTTATCATGCACGCTAAGCATATATTCCGTGTGACATTTGCATGATCAATTCGTTAATGCGACATGAGGTAGTTAGCAATTTATAACAATCCGGATCGTTGGGACTTACTATCACCATATAAATTATGTAGGATATCATGTACCTTTGATTTAACGCATTTTAATTAGCTAGACCCCCCTGGAGTGACCGTGGTGGAGGTTTACAACACTAAGGGAAACAAGCGCATTGCCGCCAGTGCTACCATTGCCAGAACCCAAAAAGTCAAGGAAGGCCTAAGAAGGATGGCTTAAGAAGGATGGCCTGGACTCTATGCCTGAGGTACCATGGAAAACGGGCATCCAGTGCCAACGGGTTTTCCCTTCCAGAGCTGCCAGCGGATGGCTTGGAATCTTCCATCATGTTCCTGCGCAGTCATTCTCTGTTTCTTGGTGATCCTTCGTTTTCAACTCTTGTCTTGGTCATCGGCTTGTTTCTCGCCATCCGCATCGGCTTTGAAATCGAGCGGAGTTTCCTGGCTCGACGAGGACACTGTACCATCAGAGGCAGATCCCTTTAGCCGTCGGAGGTTTCCATGAAGCTCGAGGTTCTCGCGTTCCAACTCAGCGCGCTCTTGCTCCAGTAATTGTATATGCTTGCGAGCCATTTCCAGAACTTCACCCTTGCTCACACGGCGGTCCGCGTCATTCCCCTCCGATTCGTCAGTATCGCTATTTCCATTGTTCCCCGCGCGAAGTTGTTCTGGTAGGGCGCTGAGAAGGGATTCGAATTGGGCATTGAGACGATTTCGATACTGCTTCTCGACGAGGTTGTGCGAGGCGCGCGTTCGGCGTTCCTTGGGGGTATCGTTTGGCCGGGAATGGCTGTTCTTCGAAGTACGAGACGCGCTTCTGAGCTTTGCTTGACGGCTAGAAGCTGTTGACGCTGTAGAAGCCATCGACGTCGATTTGGACCCAAGGCTGGCGCGGCTGTCCTGCGATGTGGAGCTGGGACTGGCAGCGTCCGATACCGAGGGAGCGCCACCACCAGTACTGGCACTGCCAGCAAGGGATGTTTCGGAAGACTTTCTGTTATCTCTTTTCTGTCGTCGAGATCGGGCGGTTCGCTTTTGTCGTGAGCTCGAGGTATGGTCCTCTTCTTGCGCTTCATCTGGGCCCGGCTCTGCCCGGGGATTGCTCGCTACTGTCCCTAGAGAAAATGCGTCTGATGGTTGTCGGTAGGCTGTGGTGCGGGTATAATCGGAGGCAGTTTGAACATCTTGAGACAGGTCTGACGTGGGAAGACCACCATATGTTGGTGGATATAGACTGAGGTCCCAAGGAATGGGCTCCATAATATCCATTAACGTATCCCCTACATCCATTAGGTTTAGTCACGACTGCGAGTTGCAAGTAGCTTTGGTGTGACATACAGAAATTCAGTGCCATCTCTACATCCAGAATGGGTGATGAGATGCAGTCAGACTCTGGAGAGGAAACGGCTGTGCTCTGGAAAGGAGACTGTGCAGAGTCATCGAAACAAAGGCCCGGGGGGTCCTTCCCATAGTAGTTTTCGTAAAATAGTGCCTTTTTGGAGTAATAGTCGGATCTGGGGATGGATTGATCCCACGCAGGTGGAAAGTGACCGATTTCTGACGCCACAGCCTAACGAACGATGAGCATGTTCTTCAAGTTGAAAGATGACAATACCCCACGGTTTGTTCCAGCGATCTGGATACCTTGATGTGTCACGGAAAATTATGCAAGAGCGCCACAGGCATGTCGGCTTTTGGGGGAATGTGGAGCAGGATGCTGGGGGGAAGGATGTGATTGGGTAGGCTGATTTGCACGGAGTAGCTGGGGGTAGATCCCGAGTGGATTCAGTGACAGAGGATCCATGGTACCTACATTTTCGCTTGTGCGACAGGACAGGACCAGGTCAAAAGGACATATCGTAGCGTCCATTTTCGTGCGGGAGATAAGGTCGGTGTGACCTCAATAGTGATTTTTGCGCTGTCTAGAGAATCGATTACGTGTGAGATGGCCTGATGGGCGAGAACCATGATTCTTCAGGGACTTGATATAACCTTTGAGTTGAAGTATTTCTGGATGCCGGGGATAACACTGTCCGGCAGCAATTTAGTGGCAGCCACCCCTTGATGAAAGTATGGGCTGATTACAACGGCCATGGCCGAGTCACGAGGAATACTGCGTAGTAGGCCCAAAGTCTCCATCTGATGCAATAGTTGGGATCCCGGCCCGTGGGCGGTCCAGGACGGGATGCTGCTCTGTTCTACGTAGTATTCATCATGCAGCATTTTGCCGCCAGTTCCCCCCCACTCCGATGTATTCGCGGGGGTCCGAATCGCACGATCGAACGATGGGCTCAAGTTCTGGACCCATTCAGCCACACTTGTTTCAGCCAATCATCAGCATCTTATTGTCAGCAGACGTAGACCACGACAGGGGAGCTTTCCTGTTGAATGATTGATCTCATCGTTTTGAGTTACGTTTTCCCTCTTCCCCGCAGGACCTGACGTACGTCGTACAGTACGTAGGGCTGGTCAGGTCAGATATGGCCTTGACAGTACCGGTAATACTGCGGGAGCAATGCTGAGAGAAAGAATCACAGGGCGTCAGATGGCTCTAATGGGGAGAACTGTGCCATAAATATGGACGAGAGCTAAGGTTGACAGTACGTAATCAGAACTTTGGCCAGAATGTCACTCTGAACCATCATTGGTTTGTCCATCAATTAACACTCTGATCACATCGCTCGGTAGTCTGTACTACCCGTCGGTCTGTGGCCGCCAGCCCGACCGGTAGTGCTCATACTGGATTTTCTGTGACGATTGCCAAGGCGAACTCCGGATGCCGATCCACAGTTGTTTGTCCAAGGGTCTAAGCCGGTACTTTTGTACGTCATACGATACATATGACGAATGGGTTGCAGGGGGGAGAATCCTGCCTCTAGGCAAGGGAAACCCTGCAGGGACTGTGGTCCAGATCGTGGACGCTCCCCATGGCGAATTACACGGCGAGACGGAAGCCATGTGGCGGCGACCATCGCCCGCTGAACAGCCGGTTGATGCCCCGAGAATAGTGGCATGTGCAAAGAGGAAAAATCGGTAATATAGCACGTCGAGGTATCCAAACGTTGACGTTTGAGGCACAGGGATGATTTCGGCTTGGTTTGGACTACGTACCAAATAAGCCATGACCCCCATGATGCAACGGCTGCACCGGAAGAACCCGACCCCCATCACGGCTTCTGGGTCCTCCGACCGTCGCACCACCACGCCAATCTCTTAGTTCCCTCGTGGCTGCGATAGCTAAAAAGACTAGAGGTGACCTCATGAAGGGTCTCGACCTGTGGAGAGAACTGATCGTGCGTGCACGAATAATTACTGCATTATTATGTGTGTGTGGTCGTTTTGCGTGTGTGGAACGACCACTGCCCTGGTGCGCGCCATCCTCTAAGTGCCGGTAGCGCCCGTCTGCCATGCCTTTCCCCTCGGGCGGCGTATGTACACGGAGAGAAGGGAAGAACGGAAAACTTTCGATGTTTTTAGCGTTCCTCCACAGTTACATCACTAATCACTATCACCAACACCAACACTCAAAACATCACCATGCATACAGGGCATCGCACCACCAGCGAATATGCTCCGCTCCCACTCGGAACCATCTTATCATTCCAAGATCCGGCAATACAAACCCCTATGGCTTATCTTTTGTTCAAGAGAGACTAGCGTTGAGCGCTTGACACCATTTAATTCTCCAACTGTCGCACTCCCACCGTCGCTCTCGTCGGCACCACTCGGTAACACTCTTAAAACCTTCATACCCTACCCACCTTGAGTACTTACCCACATCTCCCTGCCCTTGATTCGAAAATGCTATACACTCCTTCATTGAAACCATCTCCATGCTCTTCACCATCTGGGACAGTCCATTTGGATGTACCATGCCCTTTGCAATCGATACCCCGACAATCCGTGGACCAATCCGCCAAGAATCTCCCCCAGCAGCTCACCTTCCCCTCAAAAAATTCTTTCTTGGCGCAGGCTGTTAGTGTTGAGGTAGACAGGGGGCCCCTGTCGTAACCCTCTCACCTACAAAACCGGCCAAACGACTACCGCGGCTCTAACAGGCGGTCAGACCGACCTTTGGCCGCATGACCACGACCTCAACCACCCGACAATATCGCAACGGAGTCCTCTTTGGAAGGCTCGGGAAGGCGTTGGCAGCCGTACGCGAACCTCGACAAGCCGTACCCGTACTGCTGTAGAGCCTGGCGGACCCTACGGGCTCGTACGACGCGCCGACCGCGAACCTACGAACGAACGATCTTTCGAATGAACGATCCTCGACGGCGACCTAGCTCTTGGCTTTTGCTAAGCTAGAACCCCCAATTAAGAGTCTTGAGAGTGCTCCGAAGTCAATGACGGGAAACCACAAGGCGAATTGCAACACCGCGGGATTAGGGACCTGGGATTAAGAAGGGGTCTCTAGACGTGAATACCAGGGTGGTCATCGATAAGATCGATACGATACGATACGATATCGATATCGACCAGCGATATCGTCGATATCGTCGATACGCCGTGCACGGATCATCTCACTCAAATTGCAAGTCTTCGCTTGTGACAGCCACATCGTCGATCGAAATTGAACTAGCTTCCAGTCCGTATCACTCCAGTTTTCTTCCAGTGAGAATGTGTGGAACTCGTCAGACTCGACCAGCCGGAAGGGTAAACGGTGCACGGTAATTAATGAGACGAGTGCCTCGTTAATAACCTCTTTATGTAGCGCTTTCTTGACGATCTGGGCGTCAAGCTCGGACGTCTGGTTCGCAACAGCTGCTTGATTGTAGAGAGCTTGCAGGCTAAGCAGGCTTGCGGCATCAACTCGGCGAGGTTCATGTTCGAAATCGATCTCGTGCTTCTTCAGAAGGTGGTTTCGAAAGGTTGTGCTGCTCTGGCATCCGTAGGAAGGGTTCTCGCGGGCTAGGCACACAGGGAGCCGAAGTAATCGCACGGGGAGCTGAAGTCTTGTTCGAGAGTAGCAATGTATTTCTCAATTTTAAAGATCGCTACTGAAAGACTGGCACGCAAAGTGTGAAGGTTCTTATCATCAGAGAAAGTAGGATCTTCAGAATCGCCGGATTTGCCAGATTCGCCAGATTCGCACATAATAGTGGCTCGGATCGTGCCAGGTAACTTTATGGCGCAACCTCCGTATCGCTCCGAGAGTCGTCTTTTGCGGTGCGGTCGCTGCGATTGAGATTCCAGCGGCGTGGTCGGTCGCAGAGCCGCAACTTCATCACCGATGAATATGGAGCGGCCGGCATATTCAGGGCCGGTTATTTCTTGATTGACGAGCCCGTCGGCGTAGACCTTTTTCTTCTCGCGGAAGTGGTCGAGGAGATAGCATAACGAAGCCGCTACTTCCGCGAAATGAGGCGCCCTGCTTTCGAATAGCTTCGTGAGCCGTTGACAAGGCGTGAGTATTTCAATCGCGATCGCGAGGAAAGACCAGTCGTCGTCATGCAATACGTATTCCGCAGGGAGGCGGCGTTTGGCGTCCCTCTCTTGAAGCGCCCTCCTCTGGAAAACCTCGATCGGATCTTTTAACTTCATCGCTCTCTCTGCAGAGGCGAGGAAAGAGTTCCATCTCGTATCGTTATCCTGCTTTACCATCAACCCGCCAAGGTCGCGAAGGTTCCAGAGGACCTGGCCGAATTCAAGGAGCTCCTCCTCCGTAAGCTTTCCGTAGGTAAGGTCGAGAAACCGCTCCCTCCGCTGCGGAGATCTTCTGATCCAGCTCATCAGGTTGTGTAACCTTTGAATTGCTGACGATTGACGCCAGTCTTCAAGGAATTTGATCTCTTCTAGCAAAGATTTATACTCCTCTGAGTGAGGATCAAGCTTCTTGAGCGCCTCCTTCTTCGAGCCTCCGAGGAATCCGGTTGCGACGAGGTTTATTTGGTGATTAACGCAGCGAATCCTGCGTTCAGCGCTAAGCTCTGCGATTTCGTCAGTGGCAGATTCTGCACCTGAAAGACCGCAAAAGAGCTCCGTAACTGCGCCGTCGCACGAGTCTGCGTTATCAACAGTCAAGTAGCCGAGAGTCTCGGAGATCGCGAAATCTTCGATTACGCTCTGTAAAACTGGACCGAGATTCTCACCACCGTGACTGCCGAGTACGCGTTTGAGGGCTAGGAAGCGAGATTGAAGCTGTTGCGAGGCGCTGACGAAGTGAACGGTGATACCGAGGAGCGCGTATTGATTCGGGGAGGTCCAGAGATCGAAAGAGAGATGTTTCTTGTAAGGGGAGGCGGCGAGCTCTGTTTTCAGGAGCCCTTTCTGTGATTCGACCTCGGCGTTGAGCCATGATTTGACAGTATCTCCGCACAGAGGCAGAAGCTCCTGAACAAGATCCTTATTTAACAAGCAGAGAAGCTGGCGAAAAAGCGGGTGTTCGATTCCAGAGAAGGGAATATTGCATTACGTCAAGGTTGGGGAGGAATCCGTGTTTCAGATTGGACAGTATTTTGGCGCTGTCGAGACCAACGAACGCGGTGCTCTTCATGTCCACGGTTTGCTATGGCTCGAAGGGAACCTGGATCTTGGAAACGTTATCGGTGCTCATGGGAACATGGAGGATGATGAGAGCGCGGCGATGGAAAGGGAAGGAATCCTGAAATATGTCGATTCTGTCTTCACTGAGGTACGTACATTCATATACTGATATGACCGAAAGCCAATGTGGGGTTGGAAGCTGAACTATTATCCAGGACCTGGATGAATCTGCTGCCTTTAGCGAGGAGAGCGAGACTAGGGTGGTTTACGACAACATATCCTACCTGATGACCGATGCAGGGCGCTTCTCTGAACAGTTTGACGATGAAGCCCACTTTTGCGCGGGCAGGGTCCAGATGCACGTCCATACCGCAACTTGTGTCAAATACTCTCATAACAAGGAGGGGGACAAAAAGCCCACATGTCGATTCCATGCGCCTTGGAAACTCTTTACAAAAAGTGAATTTGGCGCGGATGGTATACTTCGGCTCCAACGCTCACATCCCATGATCAACCGATGGAACAAGTCAATGGCGGTTGGGTTGCGGCACAATCACGACATCTCCTTCATCGGAACCCAAAGCAAGACAATGGCGCTGATATACTACTTGACAAACTACGCCACAAAAATCCAAGATCCGATCTGGAAGAGAGTGGCCATAGCAGCAGAGCTCTTTCCGAGTATCAGCACAACCAGCGCCGTCGGGCTAGGTGCAACAACTGCAAACTACGAAGCCAAGGCAAATATAAACCGCCAGTATCTGATGAGAATCGCAAACAGAATATTCACCGAGAGGCCATTATCGCAGGTGGAGGTGATTGCGCACTTCTTGGATTACCCAAGTGAGTTCTCGAGTACTAAACAATGGTCATATGTGAATATGACAACGATATACTGGGCAATACTCCGACGCTGGCAGTATCTCCAGCAATGCAGTAGCACTTTAGGCGACGACGATGATCGACGTATCGAGAACATAGGTGGCAATGGCAACGGCAACGACGCGGAAGCCAGCGCGGAGAGGGTCTTGGTGGGAAGCAATGGCAAGAAGCTACCATACATTGAAGCCTACCACCACCGTGGAGAGGTGCTGCAGACATTATGCTTCTATGGCTACTTGTCGCTTGTTAAATTACAAAAGAGGATAGATTCATCTTCCAAGGAGTTGGTGAAGATAGAATTTGAAAGGAACTGGAAGCCGGGAAGGGACTGGGTGCAAGCTCTAAGACCCCCGGGGAAGTATGCAGTGCCATGCATCAACGGCTTTCTCGATATGGACTTTGATATTGACACAAACGCAGACAGATACCGCAGGTAAGCACAAGCCATAGAACAGACGGGATGGATAAACGAGGGGCATACACTAATATTAGCACCAGAGCTGCAGTACAGCACCTCGCACTCTTTGTGCCATGGGAGAAGTTCACTACAGCAGCATCAGGCGATATTAATGAAATCTGGGAACACTGGAGACGGCGACTCCCCAAAAGACTCCAGACTATCGCAGGCAACATCCAGCTCTTGAAGCGATCAGCGGAAGATGCGCGGCGAGATGCAAAGCAGTGGGCGGCTGCGGGGGACGACGCCGTTTTGGATGATATCGACGCTATGGGGTATGATCTCCAAGATCCTACAGGCCCAGTAAAAGCATATCGCCCAGACCAGGTTGGCCAGCTTGGCCGACTGATGGAGACAGTACGGGGTGCCACAGCCCCCAACCAGGTGACCGCTGGTTCGGAGTCTCTCGTTAAGCTGCTAGATCAGCTCCGTGAAGCCCACGCAGATATCACCGACTTTGCAGATGATCTTGAGACTGTCGCTCCCGCAGAGAGCCCTGAGCAGTACCAGCCAACAATGGTAGCCAGGAGCGAGCTCCCCATGCAACATCAACTCAAGGGGATTAAGAGCAAGCAGGGCAAAGCGGACAAGGAAATTGTGCAAAGAATCCAAGGCTCTAACGGAGTTCAGGATACACAGAACACGGCTGCCGGCAGAGAAGCATTATTGAACCATACTTTTGCGGGTGCAGGAGAAGATAGCATAGAGATGTCGGAAACAGACACCGGGAACACTTATGGACCCAGCACTAGGGTCGCTTTTGGACCGTCAACCACATTCCTCCATGCCGGTCGGCAGATCGCAAGCAGGTTCACCCTGAACGAGCGGCAGGAAATTGCCTTCCTTTTAGTGTGTCGCCATCTCGACACCATCCCGGACGAAGATGACAGCGATGATTTCGATAGCAGTAATGTCGAGAACAATGATAACGCACAACTATGCGAGTTCCTGGGTGGGGAGGGCGGCACTGGGAAGTCCAGGGTCATCGAGGCGTTGGCGGAACTGTTCGCTAGCAAAGACATATCGCACAGGCTGCTCATGACGGCGACATCGGGGGCCGCAGCAGCGCGGATCAACGGCGTGACTATTCACTCCGCCTGTGGGATACAACCCAACGCATCCGACAGAAATGCCGACGATGGCAGCACGGTAACTTACGTGGACGGTGATGCCCGAAGAAGTTGGAGAGAAAAGTGGCTGGTCATCATTGACGAGGTGAGCATGCTCGGCCTCCAGACGCTCTCCAACATCAACAAGCGGCTGTGCGCCTTCCGAGTGTCAAAGTGAGTAGGAAGATGCCATGCATGTGAGGGTTATTGAGAGTCAATTTTTGGCCTTAACCACTGCCCAAGTCAAGAGGACGAAGGTCCCAGTTATATACACAACAACTGTGCCCAAGTGGGTCGGGACGCCTCCTCGGCTGGGGCGGAATATCGTTTGACACCGAGGATCGAATCAAGATTTTGGCGGCATCCCAGTGGTGCTACTATCAGGAGATTTCCACCAATTCCGCCCAGTGCAAAACAAGTCGCTATTGACGCCATGGTCCGCCCTCAGGATTGCGGACGAAATGAGGGCGCACGCACTCTGGAATCGATTTACCACCGTCGTTATGCTCATCGAACAGGTGCGCGCAGCGGGGGACCCGGAGCTACAGCGGCTACTTACCCGGATCCGGCAGGGGCAGCAAGACGAGTCCGACATGGAGCTGCTTAATAGCCGGTGCTTCCAGGAAGGTCGAGCCATACCATGGGGCAAGGGCATGACAGTAGTTACACCGCTCAACGGCACCAGGTGGTGCCTGAACATGGATGCGGTCTTGGCCTTCCAGAGACACCACCAGAAGCCAGTCCGGATATTTCTGCCCCAGCACCGTTGGGGTAAACCCAGTACATTACCGGTAACGGAGGAAGAAGCTACGCTCATAGCCAGCGTCGGAGATGACAGCAAGATCTGTGTGCCGGCCACGTTCATGTTCGTGCCTGGCATTGTAGGGTTAGGTACGAAATATTGTAGTGATTGGCTGCTTTTCGCATTAGTACACCTTCAGCAACCTCTTGGATAGCCAATTGAAGGTTATTTTCAGTATAATTGGGCATGTTAAAGAGCCCTGATAGGTCAGATCGTTCAAAAAATTGATGTAGATAGAAGAAACGCATGTGGCTTGAGACGCGTTGTGGTTAACGCGAATTAAAGTGGGGTGGTTGAAAGGTGGGTTGGTTCGTTACTAGGGTCTCTGACTTAATGAATAGAGGATTGGGCTGAGATGTTTTGAAATGCGAGAGGTGTGGATGAGATTTATTGAACATTTCACAATCGCAGAATTGGCCAAGTCATATAATGCGCCTGGTACTTTATAACTAGCGCCGTCGCAATCGACATTACGACCCAACCAGCTAAGCTCCACGTCCGCTTGGTGACGAATTCATTCCATGATGCAACAGCATGTGGGAACAGGCTTTCCTAGGATTGAAAGCACACGCAAGGACACGATAAAAAGTATCTATAAGAAGGGACGCGGAGAATGCTGATCTACGTCCGAATTTGGGAAGTTGGTATTGCATCTACTCTCGTATCTCGGCACTTCTATCAGCGCCTCCACCAGCAATATTACATGGAAAGTAAGCGACTTCGGCAATTGACTCCTTGTAAAAAAGGAAAAAGGCAGAAGAGTGCATTTCACTTTACCAACACTGAGATATTCACAGGTAATTCATTCTGAGAGTAATTCGTTCCCAACTCGTTTATATAATAAGGCTATACCAGTAGCATGAAGAGAAATAATTTACTCCGGCCAAGTCATTTTCTTAGACCCAAGTCAGATATGAGCGGATTGGACCCACTATATTTAGACATGACCCAATCCTTCAGACGTGTGCCTGAATTAGAAGACAGCCGTCTCTTAATTCGAACGAGTCTGGACAAGATCCTTTAGGCCTTGAAAGCTTTGGCTTGTCGCGACTGGAAGCTTCCACACTTGCCAACAGGAGCAGAAGTAGCCTCGGCCGAGGGGGTCTTCTGGGGAACGACTACGAGAGTCGTAGAAGGAGTAGAGACCACACTGGTGCCATCGGAGTCGTCATCAGAAGAGTCATCCGAGCCGGAGCTGGAGTTATCCAACACAGTCTCGGAAACATCGCCAGAAGATCCATCAGCGCTGCCACGAATAGTACCGCCGGGGATGACATCAGGTCCAGGAATGTAGTCGTAAGAAGTCGAGGTACCCCAGAGACTGAAGTTGACAGCGTCGTCAGTGGACTGGTACACACCCGGGATCTGGACAGCAGTGCCGGGGATGCTGGTGGCACTGTTTCCGGTGACCTCGATCTGGGCGCAGGCGTAGTAGAACTCAGCCTCGCCCCCGTGGGCGCCGTGAAGAGCGATATGCTCGCCTCGGACAAGATACTGGCCGTCGGGGATGGTTTAAGGGACCGTGAACCAGACGTGGTCCTCGTTCCAAGTGCACCAAGCGGTAGAGCGGAGCGACTCGGCATCTCCACTAGTGCATAGAAGAGACTGGTGGACCTTGTACCAGCTACCAGTGCCGCCATAGGAAGTAACACCATCAGCCGGGCTGATGTAGAATTGCGATGGGCCAGGATGCTGTGTGCCAGTGGCGCCATAAGCCTGCTGCATACCGATCTTATCACCGGCCTTGACGCTGTAGACGTTGGAAACAGCGGTAGAGTCCTTGTTGCAGGTGAAATCCTCATCAAGAGGAGTGATGGATCCCCCAGGAACGTTGATGAACTTGGTGGGCGTGTACCCATTCTGGTGGGGTCGGATGTAGGTGTTGGCAGAGCCTTCGAGGACGTCATTGACGATGAGCTTATCGAAGGTGTAGTGGCCGTGGACTGAGGTAATTAGGCCGACAACAGCGGGGAGAACCTGAGAAGCCTTCATGGTTGCGAGTGATGGATGGAGCGAACGCGAGAAGAGGCAAACGACTGACAGGAAGTAAAATTATAAAGAAAGAACGATTTGAAGAGGCTAGCTCTACGAAGTGAAGGGATGAATGAATGGCTTTGGATTGAACTGTCCAGGAAGATGCCATCACATCGGTTTATATATCAAGGTCCACCCAACCAGATTGGTTTAGCGATGTAATTATACGAGTGGGTAAGATCTTAGCAACATCGCCTACTTCCCTAATTACCTGAACGGAGGCCAAGACATTACAATGTGTGCGAAACCTGACACCTTGGTATATCTTGGCACTGGTCAAGTACGTTCAAGAACCAAATTGTCAGATCATGATTAGCGGGTTCACTGTTTTCCAGTTTCAAACGTGCATCCCCACAGACTCCTCAATGTCAAACTGAAACATCGCGTGGAAATAGAGCATTACTAAACGATTAAAGTTATCATTCTTATTCCTGTGCTTTTTTGGGGGTTTATCGCGTTTCTTTTTCCCACGAATAGAAGAGCTTCGTTGCCCCGTGTCTCATCTTTTTTCCACGCGGCCGCCAAGACCCCAATTTCCAGTGTCACATTCCGAGGTGTGTTTTGTCCCACAAATAATCCATGTCATCGCTTATTGAATCCTAGTAACTCGCCTAGCGGCCCCTAAAACGAATCCACAGTCTTGTTCTTTTATTCTCAACCAATCACAATGAGTATAGTAAGCCGCTAAGTGTATCAGCAAGGGCCACTGAGAACTAGGGTCCATATGGGGGGCTGTTCTTTTGTTCTTCACCAATCCTCGACTCGAGATCTTCTAAAAGGAACATTTCCCGGGTCAACGTCTTAAGCCACTTTCTTCTTCCTTACAACGAGCCCGTTAATTGGCCCTGATCTCCGGGGGCCAGATCCCTAGTTTGCCAGCATAGACTGTTGCTCATTCGTTCCCCACCCAAGTTCAACACCGCAGCCAATACCAGACCATGTCTACCAGCGTGTACACAGATCAAGAGTGGGCTCGTATGCGGCCCCATATCACGAGACTCTACTCAGATGACGCGAGGCCGCTTAAAGAGGTGGTAGAAACAATGCGACTGAGACATGATTTCCATGCAACGTGAGTAGTCACTCAGACATGGTCTCAACATGCGAGGCACACGGATGCTAAACAATGAATAGAACAAGGATGTATAAGCATCGCTTTAAAAAATGGGGCTTGGATAAGAAATACAAAGAGAAAGAAGTCATTCAGATGTCTCTACTTAAACAACAACGCAGTGTTGTCGGAAAACAGTCCATCTTCTTTGTGCGAGGTAGACAAGTCAACTGGGAACAGGTCGAAAAGTATCTACGCCGCAGACCAGACCTCGAGACAAAGATCAAAGCGGGCATGCTCAAGATGAGTAGCTCCAACTTTGATATCGTCTGTCGCTCACCATCGCCAGAGCCTGTTTTGCATGTTTCCAGTGTTCTTCAATACACGGACGAGCTACTTCGACTGCTCAACGGCTACTATCGCTCATGCTACCACGGATCTGTAAGAAGATCTCACGTTGATCAAGTTGTCAACTGTTCCGTCACTGTTCGATGCTACAGGAGACTGGATCAAGCCCGCGCCATGATCATGGTTAACATGATGAAGCCCGGCTTTCAAGCTCTCAACAAATCGCTTGATGACCTTGGGTCTTTAGTGAAGGAACGACATCCCACTCTTATCTTCTATTTATCCGACTTCGTGACCGCTTTTGACCAGCGACACGAAGCCCTGACATTTGAATTACTCCGGCACACGCATGACACAATGTTGGTTGTCTTTGGGGAAGGCCATCCCCTAGTTTGGCTACTCTGTCGGCTTGTTCGTCTGTCACACAAAGACCGAAATGAGTTCATCGCCATAATCCTAGAGGCAGCTGTAGACTGTTTCAAACGTCTTCGTGTTGGCGACCGTATGATTGAAAGGCTCAGCTGTCACTATATCGTGTTATTGGGCCATATGGGCACCAGGAAGGAAATTGCAAGAGACTCGTTCCCGGAGATGGACGTGGCTTCTATGGATTCAGCCAGCGTTTCCTATCTAGGCAGATTTGCTGACAGGTTGATAGTCAGTCGTGACTTTGAAGAAGCAGGGCGCAAGACGGACATCATGCTCGCGTGGCTCCAGAGCGCCCCGAACCAAGAGAATCCGGCATGGGCGGATCTCCAACTTTTTTACTACTACCTCAAAGCACATGGCGGGTTTTCCAGTGGTGATCATGTGGCAGGTGATGCTTGGCTTCACCGAGTCAGCCAATTCGCTGCTCAGTATTTCCCAAACATGTAACTTGTTTTCTACTTCACTCGATCAACCTAAGAATAAACACATGTTCACGATGCAATTCATTGCACCGATTAGGTGGGGGAATGTGAGGATCAAGAAGTGAGTTGATAGGATAAACTAGTATCAACTGATGAAAGAGAAAAGTAAGTTAGTCCCCCTGCTGACCAGTGGAGCCCTGCTCCCTGTTCTTTACGCCCGCCGACAAAACATAGATCACCTGTGATAACAGCTTTAGCAGAGCGCTAAAGCTAAGGTAAACCAAGTTATAACCTGATTCCTTAGCTGTACTGGCAAAGGCATGATAAGAACCGTCGACCTGAACAATGGTGGGATCTTTGATGCCCGCAAGGTTGTGACCGTCACTCTCTTAGGCCTAACCAGAGCATCGGTTGAACTCCATTTGAAGCTGCTGGGGAGACTAGCTGCCCGGCTGACAACGTTGGAGGAGAGTTCCTCGGTTTGGTGGCCCGGTGCAAGGCTGCGTGCAGCAAAAGTGCCGACGGTGAGTGCAAGCTGCACGATGAGCGGAAACATGTTGAAAACTGAATAATGAAGAAAGGTTGCTGGTTCCTCGTCTTGACTCTTCTAAGCCGCTAGTATACACTGATTTATTGAATATGGTTTGCGATCAACAATACGAGACTAAAGGAGAGTTTATTGGTGGAAATACAATGGTTCACGAAGGAATCCATTATACATTTCGGAATGAGATTTTTATCTACATGGAGTCGGACCTTCCGCTCCGTCACCCTTTTCTGCCTTCCTTGAGGGAGGGCCCCAATAGTTGGTTAAATTTATTACCTTTTATCCGGGTTAGTGCATCTTCCTTACGACCCAAATCTTAGAATCGGTTGGAATGGTCCAAGGGATGCATATGGAACAGTCGATCCCTGCGACCAAAGCGTGCCGGGAATGGTCGTAAAATTACAAATCTAGGCCAGGGAGAATGGGGGCGAGCTGTTAAGGCTAAATACCCTATATGAAAAATTGTGCAATAACAGGCTAAACAGATGGACTTTTGGTGTCCTATTCAAGTATGAAACTCGGGAATTGTCGTGTTGGGTGCTTGCATCGAAATGCAAATGGTGGCAATAGTCTACGATATGACCAAAATTCGTTGACCTTGATACTGTTTCTCTTCGAGAATTCTTTGCAAAAGTTGCTCCATTGTATATAAAGAGCTAATTCGTCGGTTCATGCCACAAAAACAAGATTATCCTCGGTTCGATTTGCCGGCACCCCTGCACATATGGGACGGTTCACTGGTGGCATCCCCTGTAAGAGTGCCAAGAGGTGAAACACACAACTTCCGGAGAACAGCGTACCTATTTCGGTAATAGTTACTTATGGGGAAGCATGAAGTGGTTGTCGTTTTCAAGATCGACAGACGTAGTGGATTGCTACCCGGTTAAATTGCGACATTATGGTATTAACGGAGAACTATGTCACTATAGGTCATAGGGCAAATTGAGTGATTGAACTTGAAGCCTAAGAAAGGTCTAGCTGCAGCTATGACGCAGGTCACCCATATGTACTGCTACATCTCCTGACCTTCGGGTAAATTAGGTGGGGGTCGGAGAGTGCCGAAGGACCTCCTTGTGGGCCCCTCCAACAGGTGTTGTTGAAACCCGTCCAGTCAGTCGAATTTCTCTGCCGTACTAAAACAAAGGTTCCTAGGTATTGTACAGGGCATAAGAATCCAGGGGGACTGTTTGTTTATCCATCTATTCGCAGTTAAATAGTTGACTTGCATCGAGCATCTTTCCTCATTTCACTCACTTCTCTATCGGTTTCTTTCTAAATCCACTACTACAACATTCTTTCACTTTTTACCTAAATCATTTTACCATGAAGCCATTCTTCTTCCTCGCTGCCTCGCTGGTCGCAGCAGTTCCGGTTATCGAGGAACGTGCCATCGCCAGCATTGACGACCTTTTCGTGGCCAAGGGCAAGAAGTATTACGGCACCATCACAGACCCTACCCTTCTCAGCAATTCGCAGAATGCTGCGGTGATCAAAGGCTCCTTTGGTCAGCTCACCTGCGAGAACAGCATGAAGTGGGATGCTACTGAGGGAACTCGAGGCCAGTTTACATTTACAAATGCCGATACTGTCGTCAACTTTGCCCAAAGCAACGGCATACTTATGCGAGGACATACACTTCTCTGGCACAGCCAACTCCCAAGCTGGGTCATGAGCATTACAAATGCTGCTGA
This sequence comes from Ilyonectria sp. MPI-CAGE-AT-0026, assembly GCA_020744155.1. Lineage (NCBI taxonomy): Eukaryota > Fungi > Ascomycota > Sordariomycetes > Hypocreales > Nectriaceae > Ilyonectria > Ilyonectria sp. MPI-CAGE-AT-0026. The sequence continues at coordinate 613,427 of JAGPNQ010000026.1, read as the reverse complement.
GCTTAAATCGGTCATTGAAAACCATGTTACTACTGTGGTTAAGCACTTCAAGGGCAAAATCTATGCATGGGTATAGAATGACATTGTCTAAGTTTCACTATAACCTAATTAAACTAATCGGTTTAAAGGATGTTGTGAACGAGATCTTCGCTGAGGACGGCAGCCTGCGTGACTCAGTCTTTTCTAGGGTCTTAGGCGAAGAGTTTGTCTCCATCGCCTTCAAGGCTGCCCGTGCTGCTGATCCGAATGCGAAATTGTACATCAATGATTACAACCTTGACAGCGCCACCTACGGCAAGGTCACCAACGGCATCGTTCCTAAGGTCAAGAAATGGATCGCGGCTGGTGTCCCCATCGACGGCATTGGCTCCCAGAGCCACCTTAGCGCCGGCGGTTCTGGTGGCACCCAAGCTGCTCTTCAGGCCCTCGCTGGCTCCGGCGTCTCTGAGGTTGCCGTTACTGAGCTCGATATCGCTAACGCTCCCTCTGCGGATTATGTTGCTGTTACCAAGGCTTGTCTTAAGGTGCCGAAGTGTGTTGGTATCACTGTTTGGGGTGTGCGAGACGCCGTAAGTTCTTGTCTTCCCTGTTTGTCTAAATTAGAAATCAATGGCTCACCTTTTCGTAGGACTCCTGGAGGACTGGCGCAAACCCGCTTCTCTTCGACAACAGCTACCAGCCCAAGGCTGCATACTATGCTATTACCAATGCTCTCTCGTAATTTACGAATACTTGGATCCCAGTCTTGAATTTTATTAGCAACGAGAGTGGCTGAAGGTTGTCTCAGCCCTCCAGACCGTGTAGTCTACATTATGAATCAAGACTCTGGGAAACCTGAAACTGGCATATGGTATTGTGTCGAGGGCAGGTTGACAGGGAGGTCCAAATAAAGTGCTATCATGTCTATATTTTCATTAACCAAGCCCATTTTCAACAATTGGGTCATGCCGGTCTGAGGTTAAAAGAGGGTTTCAACACCGAACGAGTTTCGCCAGGACAAGAACAACAACACCACCTTTACAGAAGAATTTGTTAGATTGAGGGTTCGATTTTGTAGCCATTGTTAATGCGAACCATTTAATTTGATTGACCTCTTTATCTGTTCTTTCCGGCTTTAAGGTTGGGAGGAACCTCATGAAGCTCCTAGAATCACATGTGAACGGACACCCAATCACGTAGCACGTCCCGCTTTGCTGTTCGATGATTCAGTAGACATTGAACAGCAGTCCACACCAGCCCCGCGCAGGGCTGGCTACCACCAAGATTGTGTAGAGAGACCAGCCCTTTTTCCTATCCTCCGCCGTTTCGTTAAGGTAATAGCCATATACTTTAGAATATGGCTAAGCTTCCTTCATTGCCACAGAAACGTGGCACAACCAATGAGAATTTGACCATGTTCACTCAGCATCTTATTTATAGATATAACCAGTTGAGCGACCGCTATAGCGCAGATGTCTATTATAGTGCGGCAAATCATCGACATTATTACTATAACTCTACTATTAACCCATTGTTTCCTACTCCTCTTACTGACATCATGAAGAAACCTATCATAGGCACTCGCTGTTTACTAGCTCTCTCGTAGGAGCAAGCTTATCCGTTGGCTATCAGGAGAACCCCAGCGAGCTTTGAGCAGTCCCGGGCTAGCACAGCGAGAGCGCCTTGATGCCACGACCATCGTTCTTGGCGGAGATGAGAGGTCCAGACGAGGTCCACGAGTGGCTTCGAGGGGCGCTAGCTTGTCTGGCTTCCAGAGCCGACTGGCCGACGGGGATGGAGGCAGCGGCTGCCGTGCAGGCTGCCAGGAGGAGTTGAAGACCGCGCATCAACATGGTGACGAATCACAAGAGAGTATCGGAAGAATGAACGAATGAAGTAGAAGTGAGCGGAGTGAATGAGGATAGAGGCGTTGCAGTGGCTGATCTCTATCCTCTTGGCTCTTGGTAATAAAAGCGACTTTAAGGGGTTGAGAGCTCGTATAGTCTGCTCGACTCAGGAACATCGGCACCTCGAAAGAGATGAACGGGATCAATACTCCGCGACAGAACTTTTCCGTAGAGCAACATAAAGTGGGGTAATGGGTCTCATGGTCCTCAATTAAGGTGATGCTCCCTGCGGAGCGGAGAACTCTGCTGATCAACATGCTGAATTGGGCATCAGCGGAAGATGTTTCCCCTTGTGAGGGTAATTGGCATGATTTATCCAGGTTATACGAGGCATGAAAAATGGATACGAGTTAATTAATGGGTCTTTGTTATTACTGTTACATCTTGGGCGGATGCCCTCACGTAAAGTCAAGTCTCGCTCCAAGCGCCCTTTAGGGAGGGGCCTGAAACTGCGTGCCGAGTCAAATGGTGTCAGTGCTGATAGGAATCGGCTATTTGTAAAACAAAGCACGAGTGACATATACGCCTTGCTTAGCAGGGTTCGCTGTTGCGTCAGGCTTCATAGAGACAAGGATCAGCGGAAGTTATTCCTCCATTTACGATGCGGCGTTACAGGAAATAGACTTCGGCTTTCATCCGGTCATTTTATCCATCCATGTTTCAAACTTATTTATTCCCAATTAGGGCTATACGAACTACGGAGTAGGAAGTCTCCATTTTCCTTTTACGGCATTCCCTTTTTTTCCGGGGGGATGGGGGTGGGCAGTTTATATAAACGTCGGGATCATGATGGTTTTCCAACTAGTCTCAAGGTGATCCTTTCACCAAGTGTTCACTATGTTCACAGGCCTTGTAACTACCGTCTTACTCCTCCTCGCTGCCGCTCAGGGCATCGCCGCCGCTTCCATAGGCTGCGGCAAGAATCCCATTCAGAGCGGCGTCAAGACCATCACAGTTGCTGGCGTACAGCGTCAGTACACCCTAAAGGTCCCCAACAACTACAATAGCAACCAGCCCTACAAGCTCATCTTCGGCTACCACTGGCTTAGTGGCTCCATGCAGAATGTAGTTGATGGAGGCTACTATGGCCTTGAGAGCCTCGCCCAAGGCTCTGCCATCTTCGTCGCTCCCCAGGGTTTGAACGCCGGTTGGGCCAACACCAATGGAAACGACATCACTTTCACTGACCAGATCCTCGATTCCGTCAAGTCCAACCTTTGCATTGATGAGCAGCAAATCTTTGCCACTGGCTTCAGCTACGGTGGTGCCATGTCCTTCTCCGTTGCTTGCTCCCGACCTGGTAAGAACGCAACATGCTAGAGAATACCATTATTCAGCAATTACTAAACAAAGTCCCTAGACGTCTTCAAGGCCGTTTCTGTCATCTCTGGCGCTGAGCTCAGCGGATGCAACGGAGGCAACAAGCCCGTTCCCTACCTTGGCATCCACGGGGTGGTCGACAGCGTCCTCCCCATTGCCCGTGGCCGAGCCCTGCGCGACAAATTCCTCCAGCTCAACGGCTGCCAGTCCAAGAACGCCCCAGAGCCCGCCCCCGGCTCCGGCTCCCACATCAAGACCACCTACCAGTGCAGCCAAGCTCCCGTCATCTGGATTGCTCACAGCGGCGACCACGTCCCCGACCCCCGCGACAATAATGGCGGCCCCTGGGCTCCTGGAGAGACCTGGACCTTCTTCAACAATGCTCGTCGTGCTTAGAGCGTTTGCACAACAGCCCTGGTCACGGAGGCGGGAAACTCGATCTGGCACGGCGGGTCTCGGCTTAGAAGGAAGCGAGAAATTGTCAATCTGATCTTCGCTTTGTATATATTGATGTTCTAGCATGTGCTGGTACATACAGCTGCAAATTCAATCGTCATGGCAGAATCATGGCCTATTTTAGTGTTGACTGGATCAGCCATCTTACCCGATGGTTTCCCATGTATGACTGAACAGTATAACTAAACATCCTTGAAAGTTTTAGTAGCCAGTAAGGCATCAATACCATGGATATTCAATAAAAGACCCGAGTGTGCAATTATGATAGATCCTAACTGAATAACTACATTGACACTAAGTCTGACATTATTCACCAGTCATGACATAAAGAGGACGCGTTCAACCTGTCCAGAGCCCCTAGATATAGTTTCTCAGTCTCACTGAACGTTTCTGTGCGTTTATGCCTGCACAAACCCATAAAACGAACACCTTAACTTCAATATCCATTCCCTTGAAAGCATCTCTCAGCGAACTAACCTGGATTTAGGTGTGCACCAAGATACTCCAAGACGATCCCCTGAGACGAAACTCTACCGCACCAAAATATATTGCCGCTTTTGGAGCTGAGATTCTACAGATCTAAGCTGAACTATTACTCAGAATTAGCCCCGGAATTCAAAGATCGAACTGAGTTATACTGGGTATAGGCTGAGATATAGAAGGGCTGAGTATTAGGTAATAATTACTAGAATAGTATTTACTTACTGCTGTTTCTATATAATACTTAGAAGATTTATAATAAAATCTATTAAAAGTTTTTTTATAAATTACTGAGAGATTAATAGTAGTTCAAAGTAACTGTTACGACCCAGGGAGATCAACCGGGTACAAACGGGAAACGGCGGAGCTCGGAACGGAACAAACAGACCCCGGTGGAAGTGGTGTGTGGTCGAACTGGTCGAACGAGAGCGCGTTCGACCACGTTCGACCAAAAATGAAACCTTAACCTTAAATGGTCGAACAGGTCGAACGAGAACGCGTTCGACCATGATCGACCAAGCAAATCAGAATAGTATATAGCTTCACTCGTTTGCACTCTCCCATGTCTAGATAGCTCTCCAGCTTTCAATACAATTTGATTACTCAAGAACACTTCTTGACATTATCAGACGTGATACGAAACCCTACGCTCAGCACGCCACGCCCCGTTCCAACTGCCAACATAAACCAGTCAGGTTACGGTTTACTACGTTGGGAACCTTGACCGTCACAGTATGGCTGGATCAAGCCTGAGAACACAGTTGATGTTGACGAGGGCGGTATCATGGCTGGATTTGGTAAGTAATTATCGATTTTGTTACATATAAAATTCACTAATCCATTCCGAATCTAGGCTTAGATACCTTGGTTATCGGCAGTAGCGATCCTAAGAGGAAGGCCTTCCTCAAAGGCTCCCAATCCCGCACTTGGACTAGCTTTATTGAAGCTGTGACTGCAGATGGCCGTCTTCTAAAACCAGGGATTATTTTCAAAGGCAAAGAACTTCAGCAACAGTGGTTTATCAATTAGTTCAAGAAGATAGCCAACTGGTATTATATCACTTCTGAGAATGGCTGGACAGACAACCACATCGCAAGCTAGCGTAGCACTCTGATATTAATCGTGTATATTATATTGTATATGTGTATTCTCCTCCTCTCTTCTTATTCTGAGGTATCAGAGCAAGCTTTATATACCTGTTCTGTACTGTGTAGAATCAGCTAGAAGCTGCTTCCTAAGCCTTGTGACAAAGTGCTAGGCAACTGATCACATGACCCACCCGGTCTGATGCCGGGTGCATGGTCCAATCTAACAGGACAGACAACCACATCGCAGTTCAGTAGCTCAAAGAGGTCTATCTACTTCAAACCCAGCCGACAGATAAGTCTGATGCCAGACTAATTATATTAGATGGCTATGGAAGTCATGTATCTGCGAGTACCTATCGAGTCTGAATCATAAATATCGCTGACTCAAAATCCAGGATAAGTAGATGGCTACCTGCTTCTTAAATAATATATATTATTGTTACCTGCCGGCATATTACTCTTATAGCCTACAACCGCTAGATAATGGCGTTTTTAATGCCTCTAAGTCTGTATATCGGAAAGAACTCCAAAAACTGGCAAGCCTGACTGATTCTGCACCGGTGGATAAGGTCAACATTATTAAGGCTTATGCCAAAGCCAGGGAAGTGGTAATAACTAAGAAAAATATACTCTCAGGCTGGAGAGTGACTGGGAATTGGCCAATTTCACGACGGAAAGCACTCATCTATCTAGAGATTCAGCCAGAAAAGAAGGAAACTACGCCTGTATCGGAGGGTCTCAGAGACGGCCAACTTGATTCTGATAATACGCCAAAGGCCAGCCGTTATATCAGAGATCTGGGAAAAAATAAGAGCCCTTCTACCAGAAGACGGTATTCTGTGATATTGAAAGGGTTTGAAGTCCAGGAGTCAAAGATAGCCTCCCTAAGCGCAAGAATCACCAGTTTGGAGGAGGAAGTCGGCCGGTTAAGTTGTTGGATGGCTTATGTGACCATTTGATGACCTTGAACATGTGTGTGTATTGTGTGTATTTGTTCTTGTTGTAAGGGGCTGTCTGCTTTGGACTACACCCCGGGCCTATAAGTGGGGCCCTGAGATTACAGCCTTTCCTGACCGTCTTTCACATACGGTCTGACCGGGCCGAGGGCTCGGCGAGCCCCCGGCGACCCGGGCCCGAAGGCCTCCCTATTCCACACGTGACATCCTGGAGCCCTGGTGTTCCATGCCTCCAATTCAACATAAGTAGAGGCGAGAGGAGAAAGGCCATACCTAATCCCAACAAGAAGTTTATAACATTAGCCGAGGCTCTAGTTGCTGGTGAAACTATTCCCGAGCCAAACAAAGCAAATAAAGAGGCAGGGGCTGTTGAGGATGTAATCGAGGTGCGAGGGATGCAAGAGGATGAAAGTTCAAATTCGGAGGCGGAAGAGTTACCCATCGTACGCACCCGCACAGGGCGTGAAGTTAAAAGACCGAGAAAATATTAAATTTTACTCAATTCTAATCTGCATTCCGGAAATCCTTTAATTTTATTATTTTTGGTGACTTTTCCGCATGAGGTTGAAAACTTGCATTTTGTATGGGGAAATTTTCTTTTTGGTGTACGGGAGGTGGGTATGACCGGTAGGTGGGTACTGCATGGTATCTCAATGCCACGACCTTACTAAGTCTATGGGGTTGCCTTTCCGCCTCCTCCCCAACTCTAAATTACCCACCCCTTCCTTTATGAGTAATGCAGCACCACAAAGAGCATGGGGAAATATCTACTGACAGAAACTAAGAAAGGGCGAAAAAAAAAGTACCAGGGGCCGTCCAGACTTTAGCCACATCACTCTCCCTTCCTGCGCTTGGCAGCACCAGCAGGTGACTCCTCTCCAAACTCTGCAGGGCGCAAACGCGTCGCCACCCCATGCACAGTCGGCTGTAGACCAAATTTCCGCGTCGAGTCTCATCCTTATGACCTCGGAGCCAGGCTGTAGGTTCACCTGACGCATAGCCTACCAATCACCGCCGCCATCCTGCCGCCAGAGACCGCTTGTCCTCTCGCTCCATTCCCTTCGTCCACGTCCCTTAATTCAACTGACATCACCAGCTGCCCAGATATTTTTACACGTAGGAGGCCTCCCGGCCGTCGAATCAGATATTGCTACCACCCAAAGGAAAAACCCGAGGAAACAAAAGAAAAAATGAGGGTATATATATGTCTTTCAAAGGGCGCGGTCGTCAAATCAGGTATAACCGTTTGCAGGCATTGCTCGATTACTGGTTGATCTTGTCGTTGACGGCCTGAGTAGCCTCGGCATTCTTGGCGTGAAGGAAGCTGCTGAGCCAGGTCAGAGTCTCGTTGCTGACGACAAGGACCGTCGTAACGGCAGCCTTGCCGTGGGCGACCAAGCCGGCCTGCTCGTTCTTCTTATACTCGGCGTTGTAGACCTCGAGGACATAATCCTTGCCCTCGAGGCCTTTGGTGTAGGATATGAGGATCAGACCCTTCGTCTCATTGTAGAGGTCGTTGGTGGGCTTCTTGACAACGGGGAATCGCTTGTCGAGGCGGTCGAGGGTCTTATCGCCGAGAGAGTCGACCTTCTGAACGCAAGGCAAGACGTACTCGTAAGGCTTGGCGAACCAGGGGAGGACAGGAGCGGCGAAGGTCTGGTAGGCAGCGTCGCCGAGCTTGAAGGTCTTCTGGCCGTACTGGTTTGACTTGAAGGTGTGGACGCCGTCGCTGATGACGGGGTAGTTCAGCAGGTGCTAGAGCAGAGCGCATGGTTAGCATGCATTGGAAAGACCATTCGCGCGCAAGCAGGGCAGTGTACCTGGATGAAGAGGGAGGAATGGGTAGGGTTCGGGATATCGCCGTGAACTTGAGGAGAGGCCATGGTGAAGGTTGAAAGATTTGCCGACGGAGTTACGGGTGAGGAGAGATATGTTTGAGTTTGGTGGTGCAAGAAGCTTGCCATAAGCTCGTGACGGTTAGATGAGGCAGCTGTCTGGCGGCGATGACGACAGGATGACGGGCAAGGTGGATGGTCTACCCCTAGGACTCGGTAGGCAGCCGATGGAAGAGCTTTAGATAGAAATGCCTGGAAAGCCGCTTGCGAGGAGGATCCTCTTCGGGTCAAAGGAAGGATGCAGGGGTGCGAGACGATAGCTCGAAGGGAATTCTGGAGCAATTGATGACTAGCTAGTTGTATTGTCTCATGAAGAAACAAGAATACCATGCAGTACCCACCTACCGGTAATACCCACCTACCGGTAAGCAAAAATAAAATTTCCTCATACAAAATGCCCAACTTCACTTGCACAGTGCTTGGCCAAAATTGAAGTTATTTACATGAAACAAGCTGTGTCTTATTGAGAGTTTCATGTTGTTTCATATTATGATATTACTTTTTACATTACAGAAGCGGTTTGGTCGCACGGGCCTAATGTATAATTTCTAAAAACGCCTCGTTCAAGAATCGGCTTCCACCAAGTTTCATCGAATTTTTATCTGCACTAACCTTCCGTAATCACCTCGAAAATGCCCCGAATATCTTATACAGAGAATGGCGTTGTCGAAGCCTTACTGGATGTCACAGATAACGGCCTCTCCCAGAACCAAGCCGCCCAGAAGCATGACATCCCCCAGACGACTCTCTCAGACCGATTAAGAGGCCTACCGTCAAAGTCCGAGGTCACCCAGCCTGCCCAGCTGTTATCCAAGTCTCAGGAGTCCAGAATAGTCACCTGGATACTGAGACAAGAGGCCTTGGGCTATGCTCCATCCCACAGTCATGTTCGCGCCACCGTCGCGGCCCTCTTGAGACAACAAGGCCGGGAAAGGCCTATCGGTGTACACTGGGTAGCCAGGTTCATGAAACGACATTCGACCATAAAGACGAAGATAGGGAAACGTCAGGAGGCATCGAGATTCAATTCTTTTACTCCAATGGCCGTCAATTGGTACTTTGATATCCGGGAAAGCGAGTATGGCTGGATCAAGCCTGAGAACACAGTTAATGTTGATGAGGGCGGTATCATGGCTGGATTTGGTGAGTATTTATCGTTTTTGTCATAAAACTCACTAATAAATTCCGAATACAGGCTTGGATTCCTTGGTTATCGGCGGTAGCGATCCCAAGAGGAAGGCCTTCCTCAAAGGCTCTCAGTCCCGCGCTTGGACTAGCTTTATCGAAGCCGTGACTGCAGATGGCCGTCTTCTGAAACCAGGGATTATTTTCAAAGGCAAGGGACTTCAGCAGCAGTGGTTTATTGACGAGTTCAAGAAGATAGCCGACTGGTATTATATCACTTCTGAAAACGGCTGGACAGACAACCACATCGCAGTTGAGTGGCTCAAAGAGGTCTATCTACCTCAAACCCAGCCGGCAGATGATTCTGATGCCAGACTTATTATCTTAGATGGCCATGGAAGTCATGTATCTGCGAGTATCTACCTGGTCTGAATCATAAATGCCGCTGACCTAAAACTCAGGATGAGTGGATGGCTACCTGCTTCTTGAACAACGTATATTGCTGTTACCTGCCGGCTCATTGCTCTCACGGCCTACAACCGCTGGATAATGGCGTTTTTAATGCCTCCAAAGCTGCATATCGCAAAGAACTCCAAAAATTGGCAAGCCTGACCGATTCTGCGCCGGTGGATAAGGTCAACTTCATTAAGGCCTATGCCAAAGCCAGGGAAGTGGGTATGACTAAGAAAAACATACTCTCAGGCTGGAGAGTGACTGGGAATTGGCCAATTTCACGACGGAAAGCCCTCATACATCCAGAGATTCAGCCAGACAAGAAGGAAACTACGCCTGCATCAGAGGGCCTCAGTGACGGACAACGCGACTCTGATAATACGCCAAAGACCAGCCGTCATATCAGAGATCTGGGAAAGAACAAGAGCCCTTCAACCAGAAGACGCTATTCTGTGATATCGAAAGGGTTTGAAGCCCAGGAGTCAAAGATAGCCTCGCTGAGCGCAAGAGTCACCAGTCTGGAGGAGGAAGTCGGCCGGTTGAGTAGAGGCAAGAAGAGGAAGGCGATACCCAATCCCAACAAGAAGTTCATGACATTGGCCGAGGCTCTAGTGGCTGGTGAAACTACTTCCGAGCCAAACCAGGCAATTGAAGAGACAGGGGCTGTTGAGGATGTGATTGAGGTGGGAGGGATGCAAGAGGATGGAAGTTCAAATTCGGAGGCGGAAGAGTTACCCGTCGTACGCACCCGCAGCGGTCGCGAAGTAAAAAGACCGAGGAAATATTAAAATTCATTCAGTTCTAACCCAAATTCTGGAAATAAATTTATTTGTACAGTTTTTGTTAAGTTTTTCCCATGAGGTTGAAAATGTGAATTTTGTATGGGGAATTTTTTTTTTGCTTACCGGTAGGTGGGTATTACCGGTAGGTGGGTACTGCATGGTATCATGGATGGATGAAGCACCTCTTGTGATGAGGATAGCGGGACAATAGGACTGCGGAAGGTATCAGTGTTGTGTTTTGTCGCCGTCTCTGGAGCCTCCAGCATATCTTCTTGGTACTTGAGCATTGTTGATGGAAGCATCGTAATCGTTTTTCCGTCAGAAGGCAATGAGGTCTTTACCTTCTTCGGCTTCTTCCTGATCAGGGGAGCCCGCTTTCGTGGCCGCGCCAGCTTCATCATGACGCCGTCATCGGAATCACTGTCGCCAAGTTGATCGGTATCAATATCATCGTCGCCGTCTATAGCCTCGGCGGCGATAAATTGCTCGACTTCATCATTGAAGTGGATGTGTTTTCGCTCGACGCGTGGCGATGCGACCCCAGAGGATGTTGGCGTTGGCAATACACTAGAGGTATCGCGGCTTATTCGTCTTGAAGAGAAGGGGAACATGACATAATCCGCCATCGCTGCTCGATCAAATGTAGACTTTGTTAATCTCCAACCATCTCCCTCTTGCTCTTGGACCGCTGCTGCTCCCTGCTGAAGGATTAATGATGATGATGATGCAGGCCTCTGCAGCATGGTGTCAGACACGCTCCTTTTCTTCAGAATGGGCTTTTTGTTGATGTTGACCACTGCGTTGGGCTTAGACAATGAGACACTGGTAGACTTAGTCTGTGTACAGTAGATCCTGCTCCCGCCTGGTTGAAGAGGGCCATAGAGCCAATCCACATCACCATCCTTCAGCCTACACAGTGTTAACTTGATATTTACATCGAATTCCATCGTCCTTACCAGTTGAGCGTCTCGGGAGGCAGAGTCTTAAGGCTGTTCTTGCGTTTCGCCCATGTTCTCCAGGCCGCATTTCCTAGACGGGCACTATTCGGGTACTCCCCTCGGCGTGAGGTGACATATTTCCATGATGACCAGATGTCCTCCTCCTGCCAGTCGTGAGAAAGGTAATCGACATTCCCCCACGGGCGGACGTTCACTTCACTGTCGTCTCCAGCGCGCTGAATGAGCTCTGGTAACTCTGGAGTCCCCGGTCTTGATGTATCCTCTGGGTTATCATAGCCGGCGGGCAAGGCGGCATACGAGTCGTCCGTCTTGGGGCTCGGTGGGGTTTCTAGGCTATCGTCCAGTGCCACACAGTAATTGTCTTTCGGGAATGGAGATAGCAAATATTGCTCTTTCGACGGCTGAGACAAGCGGATTGCCTCGGTATAATAGGATTCAACGGAATCATAGCTGATAGGCGTTGAGGGACAGGACATATCCTTTGATTCGACATGGATAGCCCAGTGATGAGGGAGTCGACGAGAGAACGGGGTCTGGATGTCTGAGAGAAGAGTGATATGGTCGCTCCTTAGGTCTGCTCCAAACTTATACGTCAGCAGCCTGCCTGCAAGTTGCAGCTAAGAGTGGGATCCTGCACCCCGCATCGCAATTTTCTCACGAACTGCGTATAAGAAGACATTACAATTCAAGCCCCGCTTGGCGATTGGCAAACGATGGGTCTTTATCCCAGTACGACTAGAGACCAACTGCAGGTGGCTCGAAACTTTCCGACTACTCTGTAATAACACTGTTGGCATGTGAGACACCTTTGGGGTAAGAACTTGCGTCGTACCGCAAGCGTGCATGGACTCTGCTATACGAACTATCGACCTTGTTCGCATACTGTTCTACTTGGGGGGTATGTGGACAGAGACCCCCCAAGTACATGGCAACGCTTTTCCCAACAAATAAATTTTATTTCGTCATAATCAATGTACATATCATCATGATATTAGTGCATTTCCACCCATCTTCAAGTTTGAAAACAGTGAGGTCGCCTCGCTAGATATCAGTGTGGCGTACGAATCACCACGTGGAACCAATCAATATTGCAGAGCATGTGTCTATTGTTGGATCCACAAACATTGGAGCAGTCTCCAGGTCCCTCAACAAATCAGTGGGGATACTCCTTTGTCTCCTTTATCACGTGCTGTCACTATTTTTTTTTATAACTAGGGTAAGATAATGACATACTGTAATTAGCCCCCGATTCACCAACCACCCGGTTAGGACCGCGGACACCGCCCGGCTGCTGTGCTCCAATCTACAATGCGGATATAGGGCAGAAGCATTTTCTGGATATCAGACCATGCTTCTCCGCGAACATGGTGGCTAAGCTAAACAAAACCCCCCTTCTATCCATGCGAGAAGCAAACATCGCCCGTGGGCAGGAACTTTCCTACAGATATAATGACGTCAAATGACGCCACTTCCTCTCTGCAATATTCGTGAGCTCTGGCCATGTGAAGATTGTCAGAGCGAGGAGGACGGATGGGCGACAAGCTGTGAATACCCCACAGAAAGTAATCATTATGACGTCAAACCATCGCTTTTGCTTGTCGCGATGCAACTTCGTCGTCTCCGCTACCCGCCTGCTCGATCGACATGGGCATGAAGCCGGCTCCACCCAATCTGCTTCTGGTCAGCCGCGATCCATTCTGCACCGTGGTGTCCAGATGGCCGTGTTCAACTTGATCTTCATCCTCAGTTATCTGCTGCCGTATCTGATGTATGTCCTCCGCTACACAGCACGGATAGAACGGAAATACAAGGTCTCCAAGACCGTGGTCGGCCATGGGCTCGACTTTGTCAACTCGATTGGGAAACAGAGCATGTCCCTTACCGAAACAATGTGCCAGATGAACGACGGGAAAGTTGGACAATCTCTTCTGGAAGCATTCCTATGGACGGTTGATGGGGTCGCACAGGGGATATCGGACGGGTTCGGCGATGGCCTTTCAATCGTGGAGACTAGGAGCACTGTCTGA